>LPNX010511289.1:3461-29030 GCA_001517045.1 Pseudotsuga menziesii | reverse complement strand
AACTGTATACACAATATTTATATCAAGTATTCAAACTTTTAAAGTATGGCTATTACACGTATCCTCTTTAATACTTGATATCTGAAATGTTTAAGTTTACATAGTCCATTAATTTTACAGGCTTCCACTTAGTTTATCCCTTATATATAGAATAATGCATTATATTAATCCCAATACATACATGCTATTTTTCATTAATAATGCGTGGAAATGCAAATCACTCTATTATATTCCAATTCCATCCATCTATACATATCAAATTTAAAAATTATTAACTAGTAATTCCTTTAATTCTTCACAACTTCATAGTCCATAAATGAGACAACCAAACAATTATAATGTTAGTAACATATATTACTAGCTTGTAATGTCAATACGAGGTTACCTTTGCACATGTTAAACTATGGGTTTTTGTTTTCAATATATTGATTAAAATTCACATATAATATATTATAGGGAGGAAATGGAGGATTTTAATTATTTCTATAATATATACTTCATTGTTCACATCATTATTGGAATAATTAATTTTTTATTTAGAACAAAATTGAAATTCTTTTATGTGAAACATATAAATATTTATCTTATGTTATAGTTAATTAATAACAATGCAGGTACCAAAGACTTATATCATTTTGATATAAAGTTAGTGTTAACTTTCCTCCCAAATAAAACTATCAATTTTCAAATAATTATTAATTGAAAAGTTACATTGTAAAAGATAAGTACGTTTTATATTTCTTGATCATATCTTTATTATTACATAGTTTGAAAAGAACCCATTACTTTTAATGCTTTACAACGAACCCTCATGAACCCCATAGCTTAATAGCCAAAGAGGGCCTTGGTCCATTCCTAAAACTCCACGGAGAGAAAGGGTTTGCCATCTATGTGATTTTATGAAGTTTTATCTTTCTTAAGGCCCCATAGACTAAATTTGGTCTTAATCATTATCATCATAATTCTAAAATGAAGTTAAAAAGTGGACAAATTCATCCATTTTCCTAGTTATTCTAAATATTGCAATTTAAAATGAAATTAAAAAGTGGACAAACTCATCCATTTTCCTTGCTTATTTTGAATATTGCAATAATTGAGATGCAGGTTATAATGACACTCTTTCCATAGGAATTTTCATGATAAAACTTTTCTCTTAAAAACTTTTGACCATTTGAAAAATTAAATCTTTAAAATTAAAATAAGTAATAATTCACATAATAATTTTGGTATATGTGGTATGTCATCTGTATAAAATTAAAACCAGCGTAGATCCAAATCCTAGGCTCTATCAAGCGCCGAGATAGATCAAATCTCTCCAGGTGTAAACCTCTTCTTAGGTATCTATCGATTTGATTCAAACCAAAAGACACATTTTTTTAATTTAAGGTCCACACATTGAGAAGTTCTTCCGCCAACCTCGGTAGGATCTACAACTTGTTATTTGCCCAATCAATTCAAAGCACTGCATTTTCTCCATTATCACAACCTAGTATCTTGCTTTCTCGGATTTGTATCTTCCTCTGTCAGGTCAACAATTCGAATAATACTATTCTCGGATTCCAGACATTCTGGTGGCATGATCCTATTGCCAAATTTGTAAGCATGAATAATACTATTTCCATGTCCTTTTCTTTGCCCTAGAGTGTAGAAAACAGGCCCACGATGATCAAAATTTCGCCCACCACACTACATAGCTTGCATCAATATTAAAAAAAGTCAAGAAAGCTTGTCATTCACTAGGGTTTCTCCCATGGTGGAAAGCATGTCATACACTAATGTTCCATAGTGTTTCTGTCATACACTAGGGTTTCTATTTTCCAAATCAAAAGACGCATATGATGCTGGATAATGTATAATGCTGTCTCTTTTAAGAATTATATTATTTGCTTAATGATCCTGAGAAGAAAAACCTTACTTACCTTCCCACGCGAAGACAAACACGAAGAATGATAAGTGCCAAAATTTCCGTGATAATCGTGCCTAGTGGATTGAAAATGACCACGAATACGGGCCCTTTTTTTGCTTATACACCAAATTTGCAAAAAAATCTGCAAAAAAATCCCAAGTCCAGAGCATATTACTCCCTGTAATGAATGGGAAGAGGCATAATTAACCACTTAGTTTTTATCAATATATCTGGTTTTTAAATATACTGAAGCCAATACTATTAAATATTAAAGAAAAATTCTTAATAAAAACATAAAGAATCTATTATTACTTTCTTTAACCACCCTTTAATTAAAAGTTTATTTAAATCTTAATCAAGCTCTATTTAAACATAACAATATACTATTACATAAAATAAACTCCTTTTGTATAATTGTTTCTCTTAAAAACATTAAGAAACAAAAACATATTGTTAACAGTTTCTTTAAGCACCTTTTAACTAAAAGTTTATTTAAATCTTAAGATGTATTTAAGCATAACAAAATAACCACCTGAAATAACTTCTTGTTGTATCTTGGATTAATCTGGTTGTTGACCCCTAAAGTCTAAAATATCACATAATATCTAAATATGAATCAATCAATCAAAATGGTGGTTTTCACTGAAATCAATAATTTGTTGTTGTTTTCCATGTGTAATGACGCACTGCACTCTATTACAGTAGAATTTAGTTTCACAATTCAGATGCTGACCGTGTATACGACGGTAAGAAGCTCAATATTCCATCCTATAGCCCAGCTATTCGGTTTATTATGATCACAAATTACACCAACTAGAGCAGATTCTACTGCTCCAATAAGGCTTGTGAGAGCTGTTAACGATAACTGAGCGGGATACCTCTTCAGAACAAGTTCCTGCATTCGATTTTACCCACTATACAATCAACAATAATAAAAAATTCCGAATATAATAATATTCAATCGACAGAATTGGCAATATACTTGATAATGATGAATACCGCCTGAAAACTAATGCAGGCAGACCTCACCACGACGCCCCCAAAGACCAAGATGGACCCCAGAATAATATTATGCTTATAATTGTATGCAACTCGATCGCTTTTAACACCAGGTGATGAAGAATTAAGAGCAGGACCTCTGTATAATTCCATGACCATTGCACCACCCACACATATAACTGTGCCCAGTACTTTTGCTTGTCCTCTGAAACTTCTGATATTAACTTCCTCCAGTCTAGCAAAATCACCAAAGTTGATGACCACATTGAAATATAGGTTGCCAGTCAAACATTAAACTCTTGACATTCATTGTACATCAATAATCAAACTATTGACATTCATTGGAGCTCAATAATCAAACCATTGACATTCACTGTAGCTCAATAATCAGTAGGATCCATATGGAAAACAAACCAGAAAGGTGCTACCATTCACACACAAAAAAAATCGTTGACAGGAAATAGTAATAATTATATAACTTCTACCTCAGGAATATGGCAATTATAAATGTCAAAATAGGAATTAGGTTAAATGCTGCTGCACAAAACGTAGAAGAAGTGTAGTATAATCCTGGACTGTAGATATTCTGAGCAACCGCGATTCTGTAACCAGACATCAATAAAATATATTTCTTGTTAAATATGTATTGCACAGTTTATTCAACAATATCAACGAACATACAAATGCCAAAGGTAGTACATGCAGAAAATGCTTACCCAGTTCCAAGGAAGAAAATTTGAAATAAGACAGGCCATGTCAACGGCGCACGTTCCTTCCTACAATGCTAAATCTTAGACTAAATCAAATGACCCTCTCTGTGCAATATATAGATATATATATAAAATTTCAAATTTGTACATCTAAAGATAAAGAAGAATTGATTGCTCACTTTTCTAGAAGGTAAGCGAATGGAGCAATAGCTAGTGTTCCAATAACCTTTCTGTATGTCACGAAAACAAAATGATTCATTCCATCTCTTAAGACCATTCTCGTGAGGATAAACATGCCTGCCGATGCTACCTGACTTATAATTTGAAAAGGATGGGGTTTGAATTTCTCAATTCCCTGTAAAAAAACCATCATAACAATACTGCCGATCAACCTACTGGTATGATCGCAAACGCTTTAGTAGTATTCTCCTTGTCACCAATACTTGAAGAAGATTGATTAGTAAGCGTCTTATTTAACACTGACACAAGTATTTTTGGCCGACATGTTACAATGTAACGTGACATCACCTTACAAGATTTCTCCCATAATATTCACTTTTACTATTATTTTTTGCCGACATGTTAGTAACTTACATCAAGTGACAAGATCTCCCCCATAATATTCACTTTCACTATTTTTTTTGCCGACATGTTAGTAACGTTACATCACGTGACATCACGTTACATCACGTGACAAGATCTCCCCCATACTGGGCTGTAGAGCGCCTCTCGGCGCAATAAGTAATAATTCACATCATAATGAAAAAATAAATCTTTAAAATTAAAATAGGTAATAATTTTCTATTTTAGGTAAAATAGGTAAATAAGTATGAAATGGAAACGAGGTCCAAATCATCTCATTATTAGTATCACCAAAGGTCTATAAAAATATTAATAATAAATAAAATTTAATTATTATTTTTTTCAATAGATTTTAGTTCTATAATCTTTACTCCACCATAAACCTATCCAACCTCTTAACTTCTTAAAACCATAGAAAATCGCGGACATTTTTCCTTTAGCTTTGGAATAATATTTCAAAGTAAAACAAATAATCTCTTCCTTATCTCTTCTCCAAAGGACTCATAAAGCAAATTTGACCTTTCTCTTAAAATTTGATAAACTAAATTTGGTTTTTTAGTAAATGCCAATAACCACCATCATGGTAATCATAATAGTGATAATAAAAATAAAATATTTTATACTATTAGTAAAAAAATAATAAAAAAACATTAATTGACATCAACATTAAAAAAAAACTTAATTCACATCAATATCATAAAGATGAAGTCGAAAGCTGTGAAATAAGAAATTAAAACTATATGTTAAAACCCAATAGTCCCCACCTTTTATGTAACAAGTTGGACTCTGCTATTATTTGTTCAGTAAATTAATCTCGACTATTAACATCGATATTCACAACTCTAACGTTCATAACAGACTCTGACCTAGATAGCATAAGGGTACTTCAATTACTTTACCAAAACCCTTTCTTATGTTTAACAAGTTCCTTTTTATACGGAATTTTGAAATTTTGAACAAGAAAACGTGATGTGTAATTGGGAATTAGGTCACATACCTTTTTATATATAACTAGAGGTCAGCTGAGAGCCTCGATTCATACATGCCTTCTGTTGAAGTCCGTCCTCTCAACCATTTTGCTTCAGAAGGAAGCCAGTTAGCTTTACTGAAACGACGGTTCTGCTTTTGTTAATCTTGCAAAGCAAAATCTTCCACTTTGTCCTCAGATATCCCTAGTCTCTTTCTAGGTGATTCTGTACTGTTTCAAAAGTTTTGGGTTCCCTCGAATAACAAGCACAATGATTATACGAACATAGGCTCTTCTATTGAACCCACAAACAATGAAGAGGGAGCAAACCCTGTTGCTGATGGCGGTTGTTGGAGGACAGTCACTAAAGAAGCTGCTGAACAACAATGTCGTGCAACAGTTGTCCGAGATAATAAAGAGAAAATTATGCGAGGAGGAAAAAAAAATACATCGGAGTATATCCTGGTGGTGACAATTGGATTGCCCGAGTTTCTAATGGAACGGATGATGACGGAAAGAAAAAGCGGGTGTATCTTGGAACATTTCAGACAGCAAAAGGGGCTGCAATTGCATTCGACACAACCGTCTTACACTTCATGGCAGAGGAACCCCTTCATCGTTTGAATTTTTCCCAGTATGCTTCTGCCATCCAAGGCATACTAAAAGGCCGCTCTGACTAGAATATAAACTCTGTAGCAAGGATGGTGGTAGATTACTTTGTAGATGCCAAGGATCAAGAATTAGAACGATCAGTGCTAACACCACATGCCAGCTCTGGTGCTAATTCAGGTAATGTTAACATGAGTCTGGAGCAGAAGGGTAAGGGATTAGGAGCTTCCACGGAAATTAGTCTACAGCTAGAGGATGAGGGAATGGAAGCATGGGCCACAATCCTAGCTGCCATATCCGGTGCTCCTTCAACTCCAACGAGCTTCATCTCTGGAGTGATAATGCAGCGCAGAGGGAATAGTGATAATGAGGGAGAGGGAGCTTCTGACACTACAACGAGGAGAGGTGGGAATGGCTCAACTCAAAGGGTGTTGCAGCCAAGAACAACAGGTATCAAAATTTTCCATTCTAATTACAATTACCGATAAATTATGATAGGGATAATGAGGATCGCGAGCATGAAGATCGTATGGATCCAAATGTTACAGGAGGAAGAGTGCAGGGCAGAGAGAACACCGATAATTATCTGCCAAACGATGCGAACGGTCATAGGGATAATGAGGATCGCGAGCATGAAGATCGTATGGATCCAAATGTTACAGGAGGAAGAGTGCAGGGCAGAGAGAACACCGATAATTATGTACCAAACGATGCGAACGGCATAACCCGAAGGTTCTCGCCAAGAATAGCCAGTATGATAATTTACCATTTCTATAATTAGGTCAAGTAGGATAGCTATCCTGCCAACAGATATAACAATTTTCCATTCCTATAAATATGTCAAGGAGGATAGTTGTAATAAGGATGGTGATAATGGGTCCAAATTCGCAGCGATCAAGGGGCGCTGAGGGAATAGTATTAACGAGGGAGGTTCTAATATGGCAGCTGCTCTGGTGGTAAAGAAGATATGCATTGTAATGGAAACCAATGATGCAGGTACCAGTACTACAGGTACAATATCGATTTCCAGTTCCTTCTTGATGCAACAAACTGCAGGAACTCAAAATCGAGAGTCTCTATTGCAGTTAGCTGCAAGAATTCCAAATCCAAATTCTGTGGATTTCGAGATGGAGTTAGACCAAACTACAAGTCCAAATTCCTTGGATGTCAAGATGGAGGTTGAGGAAACTTCAGATCCAAATTCTTTAAATGTTGAGATGGAGGTAGAGGATGATGATGATATCACTGGCTAGTGTACTGTTCAAACCCGTGCCCGGGGCTAACACTCACCCAAAGTATATCTTCAAATATTAGCAGGGGCCATGGGAAGCATACAGTGGCTTGGAAATCTAAGACATTACTAATACATAAAGGTATTTGTTTTATTTTTAAAACAGGTATGTGTTTTATTTTGAAAACAACTATAGTTCAGTTGTTTCATTGAATGCATATCTCATTTTATTTAACATAGTTTGATATTTCCTTTGTCATATAGTTGACAATGGTCTTAGTGAATATATATGAGAAGCTGAATCATTTGGATGGCATAATATTACCTTTCATTTTACTCCATTATATTGTTGTATGGATATTATAGGATACTCAGAAATGCAGCTTGTTTGAGTGGTTGGATAAAAGATTATGTTATTTGTTGTATGGATATTATAGGATACTCAGAAATGCAGCTTGTTTGAGTGGTTGGATAAAAGATTATGTTATTTGTTGTATGGATATTATAAGATACTAGGAAATACATGTTGTTTGAGTGGTTTGATAATGTATTATAACAAATTGAATGTTACATACAACAAGATAATACAGTAAAATGAAAGGTAATATCATACCATCCAAATGATTCAGATTCTCATATATATTCACTGAGACCATTGTAATTTGTAATGTTAACAGCCACACCACGTCAATAATGTGACATCAATCAGATCTATTAAAACAACCAATGGTTCTGAAACGGTAATGTAATACAATTATATGACAAAGGAAAGATCAAACCATGTTAAATAAAATAATATATGCATTCAATGAAACAAGTGAACTATAGTTGTTTTCAAAATAAATACTTTTACCTATTAGTAATGTCTTAGATTTCCAAGCCGTTGTGTGCTTCCCATGGACAGTTCCCACGGCCCCAGTTAATATTTGAAGATATACTTTACGTGAGTGTTAGCCCTGGGCACGGGTTTGAGTAGTACATTCGTCGGTGACTACCTAAGGACTGGATATTCGATCAATGCGATATCATCATCATCCTGTACGTCCATCTCAACATCTACAGAATTTGGATCTGAAGTTTCCTCAACCTCCATCTCGACATCCATAGAATTTGGATTTGTAGTCTGGTCTAACTCCATCTCAACATCCACAGAATTTGGATTTGGAATTCTTGCAGCTTGCTGCAGTAGAGACTCTCGATTTTGACTTCCTGCATTTTCTTGCATCAAGAAACAACTGGAAATGGATCTTGTACTAGTATTATTGGGACATGTGTCATTGGGTGCCGTTTCAATGCATATCTTCTTTACCAGCGGCGTAGCTGCCGTATTAGAACCTCCCTGCGAATTTGGACCCATACGATCCTCATTATCACCATCCTTATTACGATTATCGTACTTGACCTAATTATAGGATTGGAAAATTGTCATACCCGTTAGCGAGATAGCCATCCTACTTGACCTAATTATAGAAATGGTAAATTATCATACAGGCGAGAACCTTTGGGTTATGCCGTTAGCATCATTTGGCAGATCATTATCACTATTCCCTCTGCCCTGCCCTACACTCTTCCTGCTGTAACATTTGGATGCATACGATTTTCATGCTCACCATTCTCATTATCACTATCATAATTTATGTGTAATTGTAATTAGAATGGAAAATTTTTATACCTATTGTTTTTGGCCGCAACACCCTTTGAGTTAACCCATTCCGAGCCCTCCCCGTTGCCGTGTCAAAAGCTCCCTCTTCCTCATTATCACTATTCCCTCTGCATTATTCCCTATGTAGGTACAGATCCAGAGTCCTCACGGGGTAGTCGGGTTACACGACAATTATGACATGGACAACGATAGTTATGAGCATATTCAACATTGGGGATCAAGGAGTTATATGTCAGCGTCTGCAGATAAAGGTATTGCATAATTCTTGCATACTTGAGTTTAGTACTTTAGCGGGCACTATACATGGCGATTATCACATGAACAATGATAATAAGTAGATTCAAAATTGGGAATTGAGAAGTTATAAGTTAGCGGCTAGATATAAAGGTATTGCATCTTTTTCACATGGGCCTCTACGTGAGTTCAGTACTCCTGTCGGCAAATGCTGCTACAATTCCAACTTCAAATCCAAATTCTTGGCTAAGACTTCTACAATACCAACTTTAAATCCGGATTGTATGCACCTAAAGATCAGGAGTGTTGGTGGCTTAGCCAAGGTACTGGCCTCAGTGTGTCCTGCTAAAACCGGTGCCACGAGCCAACACCCACCCAGAGTATAACTGGAAAGTCTAGAGGAGGATTATTACATGGATGATATCTTCTTGATGACACATCTGGAAAATATAGTCCGAGGGCAAGGCAACCATCCCTAGGAAAAAAAACAATCTAGTAAGTTGCTAATTTTTTTTTTTTTACCGTAGGATGGCAAATATTTTGTTATGTCCGAGATCACGTTTTATAAAATTTCATGACATATATTTGTTATGTTTGAGTTCATGTCTTAGAATTTTATACTATTCCATGATGTTAAAGCACTTATAGAACTTTATATGGCATATCATGTCTTAGACTAGATTTTAGAATTTTATATGGCATCTTTTTGTTATGTGTGAGTTTAAGTTTTAGAATTTTATAGTAATTTATGATGTTAGAAAACTTATGGGCATAGTTTGGTTATGTCTATTTTATGTTTTAGAATTTTAGAGTATTTTAATATATTAGAAATGAGCTTAGGGTTTATAATTTTGTAGTATTTTATGTCTTAGGTTAAACCCAAGCAAGATTAACATAATAATGAGCGAAAAATAAACATTATCACAAGCAACCACATATAGACACACAATATACCGTGGAAACCCCATGCAGGAAAAACTAGCAGCAATGAGGATCTTCATTACATGGCCAAAACCGACCATCCGAACCAAGCGACCTAGTCACCGCTCACCTCCACGCCTCTATACAATGGAGCATCTTTTATGTGTTAGGTTAAAACCAAGCAACATTAACATAATAATGAGCGAGAAATAAACATTATCACAAGCAACCACATATAGACACACAATATACCCTGGAAACCCCATGGAGGGAAAACCAACACCAATGAAGATCTTCAATACTCAGCCAAAACTAGCCATCCCCGCCAAGCGAGCTAATCAATGCTCACATCGAGGCCTCTATACAATGGAGCCTCTTCAAGCCTTATAAAGGCTTGATCACATGAAATACTATTGGACAATACCATGGGCTACAACAAACCATGTGCCCAAACCATGTGCAAGACCTAAAACACCTTTGACTTAATCCCGATTCGAGGTTAACCCTAACAATCCCCCTTTTAAACTTGACTTGGAGTAATCACCAACTCCCCTCAAATATTTACCGAGGAATCTTACATACACCCCCTATCGCGTAGGTCTATCTCTTGACTTTACCGGTGAGTTACCAGAGGTATGCATGCCTTACCAGGACTTACATCCATATGCCCATTTACATGCAAACCGCTCCATTACCTTTTTTTTTCATGTGCTTTCATGGTGACTACATCATCACCATCCATTGCTTCATCCTCTCTCTTTCCATGCTGGCTTCCTTGCTTGTCTTTTGCCATGCTCCCTTTGTACCTACATCCAAAATCTGTCATTGATGTCCATATAAAGAAAAGTCCATCTACCGAATTACATGGGTCATCCGCTGTTGTAACCTCTAATTCTCTAGGAATTCTCTTTACATACATGGCTCATCAATCTTGCTCCAAAAACCGAGATTAAACCATTTCACATTTCTCTCGCAATCGAAGACTCAACCTCTCAAATCCACATCAAGATAGGCTATGAGTACACCTACCACCCTTGTACCTACCTAGTGGTTCATTCCACACTTGATGCAACATCCCTTCTTTGTGCATAAGAGGGATACCTTATGATTTTAGCATCCACAGAAATCCAAACTTGCCTACGGATAAGTTTCACATGGACCCAAAAATTACTACTACGGTGTCGGTAACCCCTGAACATGCACCCCACAATTTGATTCAACATAGAAACACTAACGAGCATAACCAAGCCAAACCATGGCTTTGATACCAGTTTTTAGGTTAAAACCGAGCAACATTAACATAATAATGAGCGAGGAATAAGCATTATCACAAGCAACCAGATATAGACACACAATATACCCTGGAAACCCTACACAGGGAAAACCAACACCAATCAAGATCTTCATTACATGGCCAAAACCAGCCATCTAGGCCAAGCAAGCTAGTCACTGCTCACCTCGAGGCCTCTATACAATGGAGCCTCCTCAAGCATTATAAAGGCTTAATCACATGCAATACCATTGGACAATACTATGGGCTACAACAAACCATGTGCCCAAACCATGTGCAAGACCTAAACCACCTTTGACTTAATCCCGAGTCAAGGTTAACCCTAACATTATGATATTAGAAAACTTGGCTGGACATAATAGTTAAGAATATGTTTTATTTTTAAAGTGATTTTTGGTTCAAATTGGAAGGGGTAGAGTATGTATATTGCTGTAAAATTGTACATGTGTAGAGGTGGGTCACTTGTCCTACAAACAAGTGGCCTTATACACATGTGCACAGTTATAGTCTAGGAACAGTGGATACTTTGTCTGATTTGCACCACTTACAAGTGTCCTTCTTTGTCTTTCAATCTCCCTTCTTTGCTTGTGGTGGGGACTGGTTGTTGGTTTTTTTTGCTATGTTCTACGGGCCAAGGTTTTCGTTGCCTTGCTTCTGTGGTTGATTCACAAGTCCAAAGTCTCGCTTGTTCTTCCATCCAAATTTCTCCTCGATTTTGACAACATACCGATAGGCAGATCCAAGTGAAGAGATGTCGAGGAATTCCATCTCAGTTCGGATGTACCTATGTAGACCACTGCGATATTTCATAATCAGGTGCGACTCAAAGTCTTTGATACTCAGTTTTGTACGCATGGTATGAAAGTTATTATTGTAGTCTGACACCATCTGGTCCCTTTCTTGACACAGAATGGTCCATTTTGTGTACTGGTCATCATAGTTTTCCACAGGGTAATACTGTTTCCTCGCGGCATCTATGAAAGAGGCCCAAGTGGGATTTGTTTCAAACATTCCAGACTTGTCTGATGAGTTTTGCTCACAATAAGTACCCCACCAATTTTGGATATGGGGGACTACCTCAAGGAGTGCAAAGGTGATCTTTTCTCTGTCGAAAAAATTGTGGACTGAGAAATACCCTTCTAGAATAGTCAACGAGTTATATAGGGCATCTGCGTCGATTTTTCCTTCAAATAAAGGAATATCAAAGGTAACTTGTACCTTGAAGGGAGTTGCATCCCTGAATGGACTGCTCATTGAAGATGTACTTGCAGTTGCCAGCATTCACCGAAGGATTTGAGCGAAACTATCCATCATCTCATTTCTATGTCGCTTGATGGATTCCTCGAGTAGTGGCTTGATAGGATGTCCTGCTCCATCCTCTCTCTTTTCTTCCACCGTGGGAGTTCATTTGGGACGGTGAGAATGATCAAGTGAAACTAGTTCGAGACCAAACTCTCTATACTCGGACCTCATCGGAGACATGCGTCGAGAAACAATCAAAGAGAAGAATTCTATGATACCACTTATATAGATTTATGCATGAACAAAATGAAAGAACATATACAAAATCATAATCACAGACATTTTTCAAAGATAAAAAAGATACATTAAACCCATATTCTATTAAATGGAGAAAATAGAACAGACTATAATACAATTGCTAGAATGGTGGTAGCTATCTCTGAGAAGAGATGTGTCTACTACGCTCATCCATGTCAAGATCAATACAAAATGAGGCCAAAGAGACCTATTTATAATAATAATGAGTGTGAGAACCCCAAAATTCCAAAATGTAACCCTAGAAGATGAACCATCATAAAGTTTGCGGCCCCAAGGTGGTAAGTTGAATAGTTAATTTCTTGGGGTCATAACTTTTGCATAAGATCTCCGATTTGGGCGTTCGATAGCTCGTTGCAAAGTTCTATCTAATACTTACAGCTTTTGGTCGGACAAATGCATGCCGATGGCAATCATTTGGCCCTTGAATCACCAAAAAATGTCGTTTAGGGCCTCAAAACGGCCCTGAAAGTTTGGGACCCAAAAAACTGTAAGAAAATAACTAGAAAACTACCATAAAGGACAATTGTTTTGAGCCAGTGGAATAGGTGGGTGGCCACCGATATCCATCTAGATCACTATCGAAAACATGTCGAATTTGTTTGACATGTTCTTCCCATGATCGCCTAAAAATCATTATATCGTCGAGATAGACAATGACACACTTACCGATGAAAGGTCGCAGAAGGTCAGCCGTATATCTCATTAAGGTTGCAGGTGCATTAGTTGAGATGAAAGGCATGAACAACCATTCAAACAATCCTTCCTTGGTTTTGAAAGTCGTTTTCCTTACATGAGTGGACTCGATTGGAATCTAGTGGCATCCCAAATTGACGTTGAGTTTAGTAATGAACTTAGCACCTTTCAAATTATCGATGATTTCATCAATCCATGGAAGCGGGTATCTCTTCTTCACTGAAATTTTGTTGAGAGCTCAATAGTCGATGCAGATGTGCCAAGTCCCGTATTTATTTGGAATTAAGACGAATGGAATTCCATAAGGAGAGGAGTTAGTGCAGATATGACCCTTGTCAATCAAATCCTATATTTTTTTGTGAATCTCTTCATTTTCAAGAATGCATGTTTTGTAAACAGATGCCTAAGGTAATGGAGAACTAGGAACGAGTTCAATGGAATGTTTTACTTAACGATGTAGAGGTGATCCGTCTAGTTCTTGAAATATGTTCTATTATTTTTCAATAATGCTGTCGATCTATTGTTTTTTTCAGTAGCCGTGCTAGTGAGTGAGTCGACTCAGTGATGTAGTCTTCTTTGAATGTTGAGGCTTTATCATGATTAATGTGAACTTTTGAGCATGATTGATAAGCTTCTTTGTTTCTTTGGAATATATAATTGCAACCATTGATGTGGGTTGTCTCTTTGGTATGCCATACCATTTGGTTTCGTATTTTGAGAATCACCTTCTCAGGTCGTGACTGATATGTACCATGTCGATCCCATAGGTAGGATTTACCGAATAGGGTGTCCGTTAAGGGAAGTGGCACCACGTCACACAGTAATTCATCTTCAAAAGGCTTAATGAAGTAGGAGAGTCGACATTGCCATGTGATCCTTAGTTTCTTCCCATCCTTCATCCAACTAATATTGTAAGGCTGAGGATGTGGAGTGGTGAGAAGACCTAATTTCTTCAAAATATCTTCATCAAAAAAGTTCTTATGACTAATGTTATCCATAATGAGACGTAATGGACCATTTTTAACCCATATCTGTGTATGGAATAGGCATTCTCGTTCCTCCTCAGTGATGATGGTCAAGGCTATCGAAGGCAGGAGGGTCGATGCATCTAGATTAGATTCTACCAGGGTTCTATAGGGCGAGTCGGATGTCAACAATTTTTCCAAAAATGTCTTTTGAGATTTGCATTTTGTCGCATCATGCCATGATGAATTGTTGTAATCCCTCTTATCTTTCTAAAAGTTCTTCTTTTGGTGATCAGGCTTTGGTGGATTCTGCGGAGAAGGATTCTCGAGCTTGTGAGAGTCAGCTGAGAACTTCTTGTCGGATGTTGGACATGTTGGCTTGTTCGTGATAGGTATCTTTCCTTTTTTTATAGCTTCAATGTTGTTTTCATAATCAAATGCTTGTAAAAGCATTCTCACTGTTAGAAAATCCATCTCTTGGTGAATATACGGGGATAAATCGTTGATGTACTTCATGAAAAGCAATTTCTATTCTTCTTAGATTCAAATTCTATCCATGAGTCAATAAAATCATCGTTGTAACTCGATACAGACTCGTCTTTCTGTTGCCTTAGTTTCTGCCACTTCTTGTATTCTTGCTCGATGTACTTACGTGGATAGAACTCCTTTCGGACATATTCAAAAAATTCTACCCATGTGTCGATGGGGTCTTATTCTTTATCCATTTTTGTCGATAGGTTCTCCCACGAGTAGTGTACAAAGGTTGACATTTTCAAGTATGCAATGGTGATCTTTTCCGCTTCAGAGAGTTGATTTACCGCAAAGTAAGATTCCAGTTGTTGCACCCAATTATCGATGGATTACATGTCAAACTTGCCTTCAATGTTCAGTATGTCCAGATTCATTTTCACTTTAAAGGGGCTGATTTTATTGGAGTGAAATTACGTCGAGGATTCCAAGGAGTTCGTAGTGACTCTCAACAGAATATCGTTGAACTAGATGAACATTTCCGTTCGCTGGCGAGCCATGAATTTTTATATGAGTTTCTCTGTCTCGTTAGTTGCATGTGTATTGTCTGTTTCTTCAGTCATATTTTTTGAAGTCTAAGGAACTACCTGATTTTGTTGTTGGGATTGCGAGCGTGTTTGAACATACATAAGCTAAATAACTTTGATGGAAGTGCTTATGTAACTTAATCTCGAGACAAGATATTGCTCTAATACCAATGATCGAGGTCGGTCCCAGGTGCACAATGGGGAAAACAGTTGAATGAATGAGTCGAGTTCTGTTATGGTGGAAGCATATAAAGAGATACAACAAAGCAAGAAACACACTAGGTGGACAAGAAATATACACATAGACAATATGCAATAATTAGAACCAATTTGTTATTTTTTCTCCATGAGAGATGGAGGAATGAGATGATGATAAAAAATAACACTATATTACATTAATGCTCATGCTTATATAGAGGATGCTGAGATGTTTGGGTGACTACTCGCTACGTTTAGTTACAAGAGCTTATAATGGTCATAAGTTGAACCGTCATAGAGCATATTGATATGATGTCGGCTACGAACTTCCTTGCTAAACATGTTGAGATGAACCTCTCGAGATGAACCTATAGGTTGTCGTTTGTCAAGGAAAACCTCTCAGCTACTGGTTGGATCATGAAAATAATATTCCCACTTACTTGGTTTATCCATTACGTACATTATAACCATGTCTTCCAAAACCTCATTTACCCTTTTTGTTTGTCCATCAGTTTGAGGATGATATGAAGTACTAAAATTTAATTACATGCCTAAACCTTTAAATAAAGCTTTTCAAAAATTTCCTATAAATTTTGCATCTCTATCCGAAATTAGTATTTTAGGTACACCATGCAATTTGAAAATTTTCTTCATAAAAATATCAGTAATATTAATAGCTTTATATGTAGATTTTAATGGAATAAAGTGAGATGCCTTACTAAGTTTAGCTACCACAACTATGATTGAGTCATTTTGCTTAACAATTTTAGGTAAGCCAATTATGAAATCCATACTAATAATTTCCATTTCCATTTTGGAATAGGTAACGGCTATAACAATTTAGCTGGATGCTAAGGTTAAACTTTTACCTGTTGATATTCAATACATTGAGCTAAATATTCTTCTACTTTTTTCATGAAATAATTAAAGAACTCTTACCTAATTATAATCACAAGGAAAGATATAAACTCATCTGAAACTCAATAATGGACTCGGAAAACAACATCGAGCATTCACCCAGTCTTAGTAACACTAAAACTCGGAAAACCTACAAGTGTCCACCCCCTTTCTCTTCTAGTGCCACTAATAGTGGGGGATAGTTACTACCCATAGCTTGTAATATCTTAATCGTGAAAGCTCAAATAAAGTGCAAATACGTAAAGCCTTGATTTCATTCTCATCTTGAAAGCTCAAATAGTAGATCCTTGAGGGTTCTAGTGTTTCTCTCACAGCATGAAATCTCAATCAACAAAGCATGATAGCTTACTCAATCTAAAGCCTAAAATCTCTATTTTTTCATAAGAAAGGTTTTTCCTCACATGGTGAGCCTTTTATTTTCCTAGGAATTTCTTGATAATAAACAACTCTCCACATTGGCCACTTATCCCACCAAAGATGAGAAAAAGGTCAACAATTAACTTAAATAAGAGTTATGTCAATTCGAAGCAAGGTTTCTCATAGCCATTGGGTAATTTAATTAAAAATAGTGAATAATTATTTATTTACAACATCAACTAAAGTCATAACTGTATACACAATATTTACATCAAGTAATTAAACTTTTAAAGTATGGCTATTACACGTATCCTCTTTAATACTTGATATCTGAAATGTTTAAGTTTACATAGTCCAATAATTTTACATGCTTCCACTTAGTTTATCCCTTATATACAGAATAATGCATTATATTAATCCCAATACATACATGCTTTTTTTCATTAATAATGCGTGGAAATGCAAATCACTCTATTATATTCCAATTCCATCTATCTATACGTATCCAATTTAAAAAGTATTAACTAATAATTCCTTTAATTCTTCACAACTTCATAGTCCATAAATGAGACACCCAAACAATTATAATGTTAGTAACATATATTACTACCTTGTATTGTCAATACTAAGTGACCTTTGCACATGTTAAACTATGGGTTTTTGTTTTCAATATATTGATTAAAATTCACATATAATATATTATAGGAAGGAAATGGAGAGTTTTAATTATTTCTATAATATATACTTCATTGTTCACATCATTATTGGAATAATTAATTTTTATTCAGAACAAAATTGAAATGCTTTTATGTGAAAAATAAAAATATTTATCTTATGTTATAGTTAATTAATAACAATGTAGGAACGAAAGACTCATATCATTTTGATATAAAGTTAGTGTTAACTTTCCTCCCAAATAAAACTATCAATCTTCAAATAATTATTAATTGAAAAGTTACATTGTAAAATATAAGTACGTTTTATATTTCTTGATCATATCTTTATTATTACATAGTTTGAAAAGAACCCATTACTTTTAATGCTTTACAACAAACTCTCATGAACTTCATAACTTAATAGCCAAAGAGGGCCTTGGTCCATTCCTAAAACTCCATGGACACAAAGTGTTTGCCATCTATGTGATTTTATAAAGTTTTATCTTTCATAAGGCCCCATAGACTAAATTTGGTCTTAATCGTTATCATCATAATTCTAAAATAAAGTAAGAAAGTGGACAAATTCATCCATTTTCCTAGTTATTCTAAATATTGCAATTTAAAATGAAATTAAAAAGTGGACAAATTCATCCATTTTCCTTATTTATTTTGAATATTGCAATAATTGAGATGCAGGTTATAATGACAGTCTTTCCATAGGAATTTTGATGATAAAACTTGTCTCTTAAAAACATTGACCATTTGAAAAATTAAATCTTTAAAATTAAAACAAGTAATAATTCACATCATAATGAAAAATTAAATCTTTAAAATTAAAATAAGTAATAATTTTCTGTTTTAGGTAAAATGGGTAAATAACTATGAAATGGAAAAGAGGTCCAAATCATCTCATTATTAGTATCACCAAAGGTCTATAAAAATATTAATAATAAATAAAATTTAATTATTATTTTATCAATAGATTTTAGTTCTATAATGTTTGCTCCACCGCAAATCTATCCAACCTCTTAACTTCTTAAAACCGTAGAAAATCGGGGACATTTCTCCTTTAGCTTTGGAATAATATTTCAAACTAAAACAAATAATCTCTACCTTATCTCTTCTCCTAAGGTCTCATAAAGCAAATTTGACCTTTCTCTTAAAATTTGATAAACTAAATTTGGTTTTATAGGAAATGCCAATAACCACCATCATGGTAATCATAATGGTGGTAATAAAAATAAAATATTTTATACTATTAGTAAAAAAAAAAATAATAAAACATTGATTGACGTCAACATTAAAAAAATTTAATTCACCTCAATATCATAAAGATGAAGACTAAAGCTGTTGAATAAGAAATTAAAACTATATGTTAAAACCCAATAGTCCCCACCTTTTATGTAACAAGTTGGACTCGGCTATTATTTGTTCAGTAATTTAAACTCGACAATTAACATCGAGATTCATAACTCTAACGTTCAAAACAGACTCTGACCTAAATAGCATAAGGGTACTTCAATTACTTTACCAAAACCCTTTCTTATGTTTAACACGTTCCTTTTTATACGGAATTTTGAACAAGAAAACGTCATGTGTAATGGGGAATTAGGTCACATACCTTTTTATATATAACTAGAGGTCAGCTGAAAGCCTCGATTCATACATGCCCTTCTGTTGAAGTCCGTCGTCTCAACCATTTTGCTTCACAAGGAAGCCAGTTAGCTTTACTGAAACGCCGGTTCTGCTTTTTGTTAATCTTGCAAAGCCAAATCTTCCACCTTGTCCTCAGATATCGCTAGTCTCTTTCTAGGTGATTCTGTACTGTTTCAAAAGTTTTGGGTTCCCTCGAATAACAAGCACAACGATTATACGAACATGGGTTCTTCTATTGAACCCACAAACAATGAAGAGGGAGCAAACCCTGTTGCTTATGGCGGTTGCGGGAGGACAGTCACTACAGAAGCTGCTGAACAACAAGCTCGTGCAACAGTTGTCCAAGATAATAAAGAGAAAATTATGCGAGGAAGAAAAAAAAATACATCGGAGTATATCCTAGTGGTGACAATTGGATTGCCCGAGTTTCTAATAGAAAGAATGATGACGGAAAGAAAAAGCGGGTGTATATTCGAACATTTCTGATAGCAAAAAGGGCTGCAATTGCATTCGACAGAACTGTCTTACACTTTAGGACGGAGGAACCCCTTCATCATTTGAATTTTTCCCAGTATGCTTCTGCCATCCAAGGCATACTAAAAGGCCGCTCTGACTAGAATATAAACTCTGTAGCGAGGATGGTGGAAGATTACTTTGTAGACGCCAAGGATCAAGAATTAGAAGGATCAGCCCTAACACCACATGCCAGCTCTGGTGCTAATTCAGGTAATGTTAACATGAGTCTAGACCAGAAGGGTAAGGGATTAGAAGCTTCCCCGACAATTAGTCTATAGTGGGAGGATGAGGGAATGGAAGCTTGGGCCACAATCCTAGCTGCCATATCCGGTGCTCCTTCAACTCCAACGAGCTTCATCTCAGGAGTGATAATGCAGCGCAGAGGGAATAGTGATAATGAGGTAGAGGGAGCTTCTGACACTGCAACGAGGAGAGGTGGGAATGGCTCAACTCAAAAGGTGTTGCAGCCAATAACAGCAGGTATCAAAATTTTCCATTCTAATTACAATTACCCATAAATTATGATAGTGATAATGAGGATCGCGAGCATGAAGATCGTATGGATCCAAATGTTACAGAAAGAAGAGTGCAGGGCAGAGAGAACACCGATAATGATCTGCCAAACGATGTGAACGGCATAACCCAAAGGTTCTCGCCAAGATTAGCCCGTATGATAATTTACCATTTCTATAATTAGGTCAAGTAGGATAGCCATCCTGCCAAGAGATATAACAATTTTCCATTCCTATAATTATGTCAAGGAGGATAGTTGTAATAAGGATGGTGATAATGGGTCCAAATTCAGAGCGATCAAGCGGCGCGGATGGAATAGTATTAACCACGGAGGTTCTAATATGGCAGCTGCGCTGCTGGTAAAGAAGATATGCATTGAAATGGCAGGCAATGATGCAGGTCCCAATACTACTGGTACAATATCCATTTCCAGTTCCTTCTTGATGCAACAAACTGTTGATGCAACAAACTGCAGGAACTCAAAATCCAGAGTCTCTATTGCACTTAGCTGCAAGAATTCCAAATCCAAATTCTGTGGATTTCGAGATGGAGTTAGACCAAACTACAAGTCCAAATTCCTTGGATGTCAAGATGGAGGTTGAGGAAACTTCAGATCCAAATTATTTAGATGTTGAGACGGAGGTAGAGGAGGATGATGATATCACTGGCGAGTGTAATGTTCAAACCCATGCCCAGGGCTAACACTCACCCATAGTATATCTTCAAATATTAGCAGGGGCCATGGGAAGCATACAGTGGCTTGGAAATGTCAGACATTACTAATACATAAAGGTATTTGTTTTATTTTTAAAACAGGTATGTGTTTTATTTTGAATACAACTATAGTTCAGTTGTTTCATTGAATGCATATCTTATTTTATTTAACATGGTTTGATCTTGCCTTTGTAATATAGTTGTATTACATTACATTTCAGAAGCATTGGTTGTTTTAATAGATCTGATTGATGTCACATTATTGATAGTGTTCGCCTGTTAACATTACAAAGTACAATGGTCTCAGTGAAAAGCTGAATCATTTGGATGGCATAATATTGCCTTTCATTTTACTCTATTATATTGTTGTATGGATATTATAGGATACTCTGAAATGCAGGTTGTTTGAGTGGTTGGATAAAAGATTATGTTATTTGTTGTATGGATATTATAGGATACTCGGAAATGCATGTTGTTTGAGTGGTTTGATAAAAGATGATGTTATTTGTATGTAACATTCACTTTGTTATATTACATTATCAAACCAATCAAACAACATGCATTTCTAAATATCCTATAATATCCATACAACAAATAACATAATCTTTTATCAAACCACTCAAACAACCTACATTTCTGAGTGTCCTATAATATCCATACAACAAATAACATAATCTTTTATCAAACCACTCAAACAACCTGCATTTCTGAGTATCCTATAATATCCATACAACAATATAATACAGTAAAATGAAAGGTAATATCGTACCATCCAAATGATTCAATTTCTCATATATATTCACTAAGACCATTTTAATTTGTAATGTTCACATACAAACACCGTCAATAATGTGACATAAATCAGATCTATTAAAACAACCAGTGGTTCTAAAAGGGTAATGTAATACAATTATATGACAAAAGCAAGATCAAACCATGTTAAATAAAATAAGATATGCATTCAATGAAACAACTGAACTATAGTTGTTTTCAAAATAAAACAGATACCTGTTTTAAAAATAAAATAAATACTTTTACCTATTAGTAATGTCTTAGATTTCCAAGCCGCTGTGTGCTTCCCATGGACAGTTCCCATGGCCCCAGTTAATATTTGAAAATATACCTTAGGTGAGTGTTAGCCCTGGGCACGAGTTTGATTAGTACACTCATCGGTGAGTACCTAAGGACTCGATATTCATTCAATGCGATATCATCATCCTCCTGTACGTCCATCTCAACGTCTACAGAATTTAGATCTGAAGTTTCCTCGACCTCCATCTCGACATCCATAGAATTTGGATTTGTAGTTTGGTCTAACTCCATCTCAACATCCATATAATTTGGATTTGGAATTCTTGCAGCTTGCTACAGTAGGGACTCTTGATTTTGACATCCTGCAGTTTGTTGCATCAAGAAACAACTGGAAATGGATCTTGTACCATTATTATTGGGACATGCATTATTGGCTGCCGTTTCAATGCATATCTTTTTTACCAGCGGCGTAGCTGCCGTATTAGAACCTCCCTCGTTAATACTATTCTGATCGCTGCTAACTTGGACCCATACGATCCTCATTATCACCATCCTTATTATGAATATCGTACTTGACTAATTAATTGTCATACCCGTTCGCGAGATAGCCATCCTACTTGACCTCATTATAGAAATGGTAAATTATCATACCGGCTATTGTTGGCGAGAACCTTCAGGTTATGCCATTCACATCATTTGGCAGATCATTATCGCTATTCCCTCTGCCCTGCACTCTTCCTGCTGTAATATTTGGATGCATACGATTTTCATGCTCACGATTCTCATTATCGCTATCATAATTTATCTGTAATTGTAATTAGAATGGAAAATATTTATACCTGTTGTTCTTGGCCGCAACACCGTTTGAGTTAACCCATTCCGAGCCCTCCCCGTTGCCGTGTCAAAATCTCCCTCTTCCTCATTATCACTATTCCCTCTGCATTATTTCACCTGCATTATTCTCTATGTCGGTACAGATCCAATGTCCTCCCCGGGTAGTTGGGTTCAACATTGGGGATCGAGGAGTTATATGTCAGCCTCTGCAGATAAAGGTATTGCATATTTGCATGGGCATATACTTGAGTTTAGTACTTTAGCCGGCACTATACATGACGATTATCACATGAACAATGATAATGAGCAGATTCATAATTGGGAATTGAGAAGTTATAAGTTAGTGGCTAGATATAAAGGTATTGCATCTTTCTCACATGGGCCTCTACGTGAGTTCACTACTCCTGTCGGCACTATACAAAATGCTGCTACAATTCCAACTTCAACTTCAAATCCAAATTCTTGGCTGATGGATGAGTCTTGGCATGAGCGCAGTAATCCGGCTGAGACTTCTGCAATACCAACTTTAAATCCGGATTGTATGCACCTACAGATCAGGAGTGTTGGTGGCTTAGCTGAGGTACTGGCCTCATTGTGTCCTGCTAAAACCGGTGCCTCGAGCCAACACCCACCCAGAGTATAACTGGAAATTCTAGAGGAGGATTATTACATGGACGATATCTTCTTGATGACACATCTGGAAAATATAGTCCTAGGGAAAGGCAACCATCTCTAGGAAAAAACAATCTAGTAAGTTGCTATTTTTTTTTTTTTTTTACGGTAGGCCATCCGGGACAAGCGACCTAGTCTGCTCACCTTGAGATGAAAGGCATGAACAACCATTCAAACAATACTTCCTTGGTTTTCAAAGTCGTTTTCCATACATGAGTGGACTCGATTGGAATCTAGTGGCATCCCAACTTGAGGTTAAGTTTAGTAAACAACTTAGCACCTTTCAAATTATCGATGATTTCATCAATCCATAAAAGAGGGTATCTCTTCTTCACTGAAATTTTGTTGAGAGCTCAATAGTCGATGCAGATGTGCCAAGTCCCGTATTTATTTGGAACTAAGATGAATGGACTTCCACAAGGAGAGGAGTTAGTGCACATATGACACTTGTCGATCAAATCCTATATTTTTTTGTGAATCTCTTCATTTTCAAGAATGCATCTTTTGTAAACAGATGCGTTAGGTAATGGAGAACCAGGAACGAGTTCAATAGAATGTTTTACTTAACAATGTAGACGTGATCCGTCTCGTTCTTAAAATATGTTCTATTATTTTTCAATAATGCTGTCGATTTGTTGTTTTTTTCAATAGCCGTGCTAGTGAGTGAGTCGACTCAGTGATGTAGTCTTCTTTGGATGTTGAGGCGTTATCATGATTAATGTAAACTTTTGAGCATGATTGATAAGCTTCTTTGTTTCTTTGGAATATATAATAGAAACCATTGATGTAGGTTGTCTCTTTGGTATGCCATACCATTTTGTTTCGTATTTTGAGAATCACCTTCTCAGGTCGTGACTAATATGTACCATGTCAATCCCATAGGTAGGATTTACCGAATAGGGTATCTGTTAAGGGAAGCAGTGCCACGTCACACAGTAATTCATCTTCAAAAGGCTTAATGAAGTAGGAGAGTCGACATTGCCATGTGATCCTTAGCTTCTACCCATCATTCATCTAACTAATATTGTAAAGATGAGGATGTGGAGTGGTGAGAAGACCTAATTTCTTCACAATATCTTCATCAAAAAAGTTCTTATGACTAATGTTATCCACAATGAGACGTAATGGATCATTTTTAACCCATATCTGTGTATGGAATAGGCACTTTCATTCCTCCTCATTGCTGATGGTCGAGGCTATCGAAGGCAGGAGTGTTGATGCATCTAGATTATATTATGCTAGGGTTCTGTAGGGCGAGTCGGATGTCAACAATTTTTCCAAAAAATGTCTTTTGAGATTTGCATTTTGTCGCATCATGCCATGATGAATTGTCATAATCACACCATTTCCAAGTAAGGTTTTTTTATTGTTGCGATCCCTCTTATCCTTCTAAAAGTTCTTCTTTTGGTGATGAGGCTTTGGCGGATTCTGTGGAGAAGGATTCTTGAACTTGTCAGATTCAGCTGAGAACTTCTTGTCGGATGTTGGACATGTTGGCTTTTTCATGATATGTATCTTTCCTTTTTTTATAGCTTCAATCTCATTTTCATAATCAAATGCTTCTGAAAGCATTCTGACTATTAGAAAATCCATCTCTTGGTGAATATACGGGGATAAATCGTTGATGTACTTCATGAAAAGCAATTTACATTCTTCTTAGATTCAAATTCTATGCATGAGTCAATAAAATCATCCTTGTAAATCGATACACACTCGTCTTTCTGCTACCTTAGTTTCTGCCACTTCTTGTACTATTGCTCGATGTACTTACGTGGATAGAACTCCTTTCGGACATATTCAAACAATTCTACCCATGTTTCGATGGGGTATTATTCTTTATACATTTTTGTCGATAGGTTCTCCCACGAGTAGTGTACAAAGGTTGACATTTTCAAGGATGCAATGGTGATCTTTTCCACTTCAGAGAGTTGATTTACCGCAAAGCAAGGTTTCAATTGTTGCACCCAATTGTCAATGGATTACATGTCAAACTTGCCTTTGTAATATCCCTCTCCTATGCCGTGGAATATCTTGTAATTTTTGCATATTATTGTACTTGTATCGGTGAGGAGCTCAAGGCCAAGGCCCCACCAAGACAACACCTTGGGGCTTTTAAA
>LPNX010511285.1:29170-41108 GCA_001517045.1 Pseudotsuga menziesii | reverse complement strand
TTACTCCTCTCTCGTTTTTCGTGTTTGCTTTCTTTTCCTGCAAATCACAAAAAAAAAAAAAACGAAAAACAAATACAAAAAAACTTTTTCCACACAATGGGGTTAGATCTTGGTTAGCTTACCAGGAAAGTCTACGTTTTCAAGTTTTCTTGTTGCTTCTGATTTGCCGTGATCACACAAGGTGCACAGCAAAGAACATACGTAGCCGAGAAGACAAGAAAAAAAGCTTTCCCTTACTGTTTCTGATTCACCGTGATCGCGCAAGGTGCACGGCAAAGAGAATACGCAGTCAGGGAAAACAACAGTCCAAGACTAAAACATAAAATATCTAATAATAAACTGATAAAATATGAGAGATTTGAAAAAAACAAATCCGTCACTATAACATTATACCTTCAGATTTGCCGAAATTGGTGTTTCTGGAGCAAATGGAAATGGTTTTCGGTGAAACAAAAACTATTTCCCAATGGAAACGATGCTCCGGATGCAATGGAATAGCTCTCACAAGCCACAAATGCACAGAAAATCCAAAACCAGAAACCCTTTCAAAGTTTCGGCAACACCGGTTCCAGATCTTGATCAAAACCGAAAGCGACTCTTCATAAAAGCTCTGATACCATGTTCGGGTACATAGGGTACTCCCAAAAGACTGAACACCTTCAGATATGGCTTCACACAAACAAGTCACAGATCAACACACCAATGTTTGTCACATGGTTAAAACCCTCGAGAGGGAAACAGTCCACAGCCCCAACCAAATAGCTACTTGGAGCAATTTATTATGCAAAAGAAAGAAAGTTACATGAGCTTCTCATAATCGATCAACTAGCCCAAGGACCCTCTATTCTCTTTAAATAGAGATCATAGACCAATCGGGTGTTAAGCCACGGAACAATGGTAAGTATGATCTAAGAGAAGTTGAACCGTCGGATCACTCTATATCCAGAACATATCGTGACCGTCGGATTAGAATATTTACAAATACATACTAATGCATACTAAATAAACACACTTTTACCTAACGGATATATTACACAAGTTGATCTTAACTAACTCCTAAGTGTCTAAATATCCTAACATCCACCACTTCAATCCTCCATCTCTCAATGGCAAGCTCACAAATCAAAGGCATGCTTAGGAAGAACACTATGTGCTCCAAAGGGACAAAGGGATACAGACTCAAGCACAAGCAAAATGAGGCAACAATGGACTATAGTTTCCTTACTCTTCAATTTCTACTCCTTCAATGTATCAAAGAGGCTCAATATATAGCACTCCAAAGAGGTAGTGGATTTGAACTACTATGAGAAAAACTCCAAAAATATTTGTCTTCATGCACACTTCCCGATGTACGTGGATTTGAACTCAAAAGCTGCGTATACACGCGAGTATAGCTTTAAAAGTCACATATAGGTACAAACAGGTGATTTTTGTTGGAATATATTATATTCCTTGGAAGGCAATAATGTCTTTGTATTATGTCAAAAGTTTTCTACAATCTTATGTAAAAGAGTAATGCATTTAACCCATAGTTATATGGTGGTGTATTTACTTGTGTAGAGTATTTGTCCATGGTATTGTATTAAGAGATGTTATTTTGGAGAATTATATTATCCCACATGCAATATGTGAGAGTAATTCCTCATCATCTCTTAGTATATAATAGGGTCAAGTGAGTCTCTACATATCATGTATTCTTAATGTAGCAGTGGTACTATTGTGACATTGTTGTACATCATCTATATTCTTTGGGGTATTTGTGCTTTGCTCTCTTGTAAGATTGGAGAAGACATTCTGGAGATAATAGAAGACTACCTTCCCGTGGATGTAACCCATTAGGGTGAACCACGTATATCGATGTTTTCATATGATTTTTTTTTCTTGTTCTTATCTTTTATGATATGTTGTTGGTTGCTTAGATAGGTTAACTAGTTTAGCTTGACTCTACTATTCTAACATGGTATCAGAGCGGGTTACTATGATCTAGTATCTTCTATAGCTTTCAATCAACAACGATTATCATTTAGGCATTGTCATTTTGTTGTAGATTTGCTTTCTATCTGGTAGCCATTAGGCTTCTCTTCAGATCTGGGCATATTTCTGCATTTGTTTTTGTTTACCCTAACCCTAACTTGTTTTGTAAGATTTTTGCATAATTTTTTCAAGGGTTTCTTGATGTTTTTTCTTTAGATCTACATGATTTCGGGGCTCTCCTCACGGACATCTTTCTTCCGCTTATAAAAACGACAGTTATAAAAAAGGGTCATAACTTGGTTAGTTTTTACTGGAATTCTTATTATAACCTATTTTTAGAATTAGAAATGCCATTCTAGATCCACCTACGTGACCAGAACAGAAAACTGGGTATTTCTGGGCTTCCTTTCGGTAATAAAAACAGTATTTATACAGAAGGGTCGTAACTTAGTCATTTTTTACCTGGTTTTTATTATTACCTATTTTTTGAATTGGAACAGCCATTCTAGATCCACCTACGCGATTCGAACAGAAGACTGGGATTTTCTGGGCACATTTTTTCAAAGGGTTGTAAGTAAAAGTTTCTCTTTCCTTTACTATTTTTCTAATTGTGTTTTTTACAGATTCAGATCAGTACAGTAAAGTATTTAAGTTTTCTCTTATTCATTATTTTTACATTTAGGTTTTGCTTATAATCATGTTTATTAAGATATTATTTCTTGTTCTTGCTATGTATTTGTCTCACATTTCTATATGGAAATATTGGCATCTTTTAAGGACATAGATATCTAGTATTTTGTCATGACGATAGCTATAAACCATCTAATGCTTAATAATTTTTAAATATACTTAATTATTAATTTGTTCTTTTCTTTGTTTTGTTTATAAAAACAATGTCATATGTGTTATCTAGTGATCATTATTTACTTTATTTATATGTTATTGCTGACCTTTGTGTAAAAGCAATTTCATTCTTTTATAAGTAATATCTTTATGATCATTATATGCTCTTGCTAATTAAAGTCTTAAGTAAAATCATTTGTTTTTAATCTATGTGATACCATATTTTTTGGCTTGTCATAAGTTATTTAATTGGGATATAGTTTCTTTTTCATGTATTGCAGAGATTGTATCTAGTTCCTGTGCTATTTGTCTCTAACATTCCAATATGGAAGCATTGACATTTCCATGGCATTTCGTCTCTTGCATATTTACATAGTGTTAACAAGAAATGAACCCATGATTAAGACCATTAGTGACTTGTCATTTCATAATTTTTTATAAGTGATATCATGAGTTGATCATAATTTGCTATATGTTGATCATATTAAACATTTTGATTTAGCTATATCTCATGTCATGTTTATTTCGATCATCTTTTACTCAATATTTATATGGCTTTGAGCAATCTTTAAATCTTGAACTATTTATCATGAGCACATTGTTCTTGTTGCAATGAGATTTCTATTCTTATTATTGTAGAGGTTACCTTGTTCATACTTGTCTCTAGCGTTCCTATATGGAAGTATTGACATTTTCAGGGCGTTCATCTCTTGCATATTAACCTCATACTAATAAGAAATGCACCTATGCTTCAGATTAGTTGCTTGATGACTAAATTTTCATATATTTAAGTGAAATATTTAGCTCACTATTTATATGTTGTGGCTGACACTTGATGTGTAAAAGTAACTTCATTTTCCTTAATGAGCAAGTTAATCTTTTATTTGACCATATTATGTTGTCATTCATTTATATGATGTTTGTTAACCTTTGGTATATAAGCATTTTCATTTATGTATAAGCAATTTTGTTTTATGATCTGTATATGCTTTAATCTTGAAAGTTCTTGTGCAGATAAGATCTATGTTTTAAAGGCTTTCACCTTATTCCAAAAGTAATGAAGCACCATCTTCTACTGTTAAAGTCATGATGTTCATCTGTATGATATCATTTTCGATGTATAAACCATTGGGGTCTTGTTTCTTCGATGTTTGATGTCTTCTACAGATATTTATATTGCACCTTGATTGGAAGAATGTATGTTATCCGCATGTGTATTGGCCATCTGGGGTTTTTTGTACATTGTTGTGGTGTTGTTAGCCACATGTTTTGTTGTATCGGCTGTCAGAAGGTATCTGTACACTGGTGTGGATGTTATATCAGAGTTCTTCAGCTATCATGTATGGTTGTGATGATTCTTGTGGTGACCTGGGCATCTTGCGATTGGATTACGTCACATGTTCTCGGCATTTTATTGTTGGGTCTTTCATCGTACAACCTGATTTGTGTGCACTTTCATGATTCAGTGAGAAGCGGTTGTTCATTGTCAAAATCCATCAGCCGTAGTGTTCTTCTTTTTCAACTTTGGTTCTTCTATAAGTTGTCATCAAGGGGGAGCAGTAATGACTCATTCCTTCCTTAGTGTTACTATGGGCCCTTCTCCCAGCCATTATTAAGGGGGAGTGTTGGAATAGATTATATTCCTTGGAAGATAATAATGTCTTTGTATTATGTTGGAAGTTGTCTACAATCTTATGTAAAATAGTAATACATTTAACCCATAGTTATATGGTGGTGTATTTACTTGTGTAGAGTATTTGTCCATGGTATTGTATTAAGAGATGTTATTTTGTGAGAGTAATTCCTCCTCATCTCTTAGTATATAATAGGGTCAAGTGAGTCTCTACATATCATGTATTCTTGATGTAGAAGTGGTACTATTGTGACACTGTTGTACATCATCTATATTCTTTGGGGTATTTGTGCTTTGCTCTCTTGTAAGATTGGAAAAGACATTCTGGAGATAATAGAAAACTACATTCCCATGGATGTAACCCATTAGGGTGAACCATATATATCGATGTTCTCTTATCCTTTTTTTTCCTGTTTTTATCTTTTATGATATGTTGTTGGTTGCTTAGATAGGTTAACTAGTTTATCTTGGCTCTACTATTCTAACAATTTTTGGGGATAATCTTGGAACTTCAAAGTATAATATAGGTAAATGGGGTCCAAAGAGTCTGCATAGGGACATGGAAGGCCATAAAGATGTGATATGCCAAGTGTGGTAAAATCAGCTATAATAGATGCCCCCTAATGTGTGAGGTCAGAGGGGTAACATGATGGCCGAAATACATTATATAATTCATCCCAGAAGTGGAGTAATGAAGACCCAGGTGGAAGAACCAGCCACTCAATAGTACAATACAATAATCAATCTCTGCATGTGACTACAAATACATATAGCAGTCCTGGATACATAAGAGTACAATGGACATGAATAGGAATGATATACAAATTTCATGTGTGGTCATAGCCACGTACAACATACAATGAATCAATATCTCCATAGTGGATGAAGATACCTGATATACACTGGAATCTGATCATGAGAGCTGACATCTCATGAATATTGGCATGATCAAGGAGGTAGAATATATGGAATGACACCAAGCTGGAAGGTCTTCTACACAAACCGCTATGAGTACATGTCCTACCATGTGAATAAAGGTGTTGAGGTCGAACATGGTAGTCCATCATCTAATTACCGGTCATTGATGTATATCGTTAATAGACACGAGATCACCCACCGATAATGATAATGGGAATCAAGGTACATAGTGCAATCTAACAAGTGTGAATAAATGTTTTGAGGTCGAACACTTGAAAGAATCCATCGATCAGGGGACATTGATGTATTCCCAAAACTGTCGATGGCGAGAGGACCTACCACTAATGACTGTAATTCTCAAGGCACTCAAATGACTCTAGAGTCCTATTCCAGAATAAATGATCTGAATTCGATGGAATAGAATCTGCTGGAAGGAGGGCATTAAGGCATCCCCCGTCAACCAACACAAGGTAATCAGCAACGCTATATAATGTGGAAAAGCTCGAACAAGATGTGCACGAACCAGTAACTATACCGAGAATGGCCAACATGCAAATTCAAGATAACTGAGGAATGGCTGACTCAGGATTCAACTTCCTTCGAACAAGAGAATAAGGTGAATGGTGACTGAAGGTAGGCAGCATAGACTCGATATGCAAACTAAACTTACTTGTGACAGGGAAGGAATCGACAGAGGCTCCATGGGGACTGGAAGCATAACCAATTGGTGGAGATAAACTCATAGTAATAAGCACAGCTCCTACAGTCAAACTAACAACCCAACCAATGGATGTGATATACAATTCTCTATTCGAAGGCGACATGACTCGACTACTGCCAAAGATAATATCATTTCCCATCCATCTTTTTATGTTTTTTTAAATTTTTTGGACTATTTTAGATGTTGAAAATCTTGAAAAAGAATAAAAGTGTTTTATATTGTACAGTTAGGAGGAGACGAGTGTCGCTGGCAAGCAAACTAGTTTCGATTAGTGGAACATACCTATGCTCAATGCAAGGAAGCATGTGCAGGATAAGGACACTCGAGGGAAGGTCTGCTCCCGGTAAAGGGTAATCAAGATGCAAAGGATATGTAAAAGGCTCTGCTTAGCTAGGATTGAGACAAAATCGAGCTACATGACTTATAACTCGAAAGCAAGGAGTCGACGTAAAGCTCAATAAGGCAAGCAAAAATCATGAAATGCAATCACAACTTGATATATACAAGGGATTCCCTGGGGAATGGCCAGCATAAAGTTCAAGAGGAGTATGAATCTCTTGCTTAAGGATATGGCAGGACTATAAAGGACTCCCCAAACCTAAAGGAGAAATAATAGCATGGGCACCAAATGCAAACGGGATCTAACTAGGGCTCCCATGTATAGGAAAGCTCTACCACTCACATAATGTCATTTCTAGTAGCAGTATGAAGGTTCAGTGACATAATGAAGTGGGTTCTTACCTAAGGTCAAGATGAAACAGTCATAAGGCAATGCATAAATGAAAGCGGATGTGAAGTCCTAACCTATATGCTAGTTAGACAATATACCTGTAATGGGCATGAACGGGTAAAATCCTCAACGAGAGTGTACAATAAATGGACCCTAAATGACAACAATATTTGTCCAAAACAACTGGAAACAGTCTGTAAAGAGTCCAAACTATACGATATAGGGAGGAATGATCATGACAACTGCATTCAAAGGAAACAGTGTGGTGGACGATGGGACATAAGAAGGAATGTAAGGTGTAGACCCAACATTTAGGTATCCACTACCACCCCTGTGAGGGTGAACACTAGTGTTAAGACCAGACAAAGGGAGTGAAAATCCTCTACAAATGGAGTTGAGGATGGAATATGACCACTCCCAAATCTATAAGTAAGATAAGAGGTCGTGGTGCCCCCAGTCCAGCACTAGGGTCCGCACTAGACCTGGAGTGGGTGGCGAGATACTAGTAGTGATAAAAGGCATGCCGAACATAAACGGACCTGAAATTAAGAGAACATAAATATACTCAAGTAACCGTGATCCCAAAATCCAACTAGCCCACAAAGAGCATATCCCTAAGAGAATCTACAACCAAAATGCAAGGAAGCCAAGGGGAGGATAAGTGAGCTCCTGAATGCAGCAGGTATGTCTCACCTAGAAGAGGCCTGAAACTTCCATACACTACAAGCAGAGTTGTGTAACCAATTATAATGGACCTCGGAGTCAACGCGTAAAGTGGATGTGTTGTCCAACCCCTACCTTGCTAGGACACTCACAGAATAACCTCTGCAAGTACCCTCTACGATACCTAGGTAAGGAAACTAAGGTCACCCTAATATACCCAATGCTCAGGTGGACAGTCATAGGAGAGATCGACCGTATGGGCAGGGTAGCAAAGCTCGAATCTCGAAAGCACCAACCGGTACCTCAAAAGCCCCAGATATGAATACGATTCTGGAAATATATCCTACTCTCATAGAAAGTGGCAAAGGGCTATCCCAACCACAATCATATATGTTGCCTCATGCTTAACTCATGTGTAAGAGGAGCCTCTTGAGAAACACTAATTATACCAAGGATTTCTCTCTCTCACCTGGGCAGACACCTACTTGTTTTGTTTAGTAGTCTTGGAGAATTAACTCACAATGAAATATTCCAAGACTCTAAAACCTAATCTTGTTGATGAACCCTATAAAATAAAAGTGTGTAATTCATTTTAATTAAGCGTTGATTTTAATGGCTATGATTACTCAAAGGGAAATGGTTGTGAAACTAATGATATTATGACTCAGCAGTGAAATAAATGTGCACACCTAACAAACAATGCCAAGTACAATTTTGTCGAAAGAAAAACAGGGTATGGCGCTACATGAGATGCGTGTCATTCCTTCAAATGATAATGCAATAATTCCTTCAAATGATAATGCAATCATTCCTAAATGAAAACCTAAACACAACTCTCATCCAAGCAATCCAATGCAAGTATCTCCTTAAATCCATATGTGAGATGCACATAAGAATGCAACTATTTTGTATTTTCAATATATAAGAAAGAAAATGCAATAAAAGTCATTAAAATTCTCAGTCTCTGCAGCCAACATCAAACACAAGCTAAGAAAGACACCGAGACAAAGATACTAATGCACTAATGGAAAATCAAAAAAGGAGATAAATGACTAGAACTACTTTCAAAGAAAAATCAATGAAAAAGTGGTCTCTGATCAGAAAAGAAGCAGTCAACAGATAATAGCAGTACCCAGGAAGACCCAACCACACTCACAAACCACCCAACAACTTCCCACAGCATCAAACTCAACCAAAAGGGAGGATGTACGCAATTGTTCAAAGAAGAGTAGTGTATGTATGCAACTTTTAGGAAAAAACCTGCATGTATATGCAACTTTTGGCCAAAAAAATGCGTGTATACACAACTTTTGGCCAAAAACCTGTGTATGTACGCGACTTTTAGCCAAAACCCTACGTATACAAAGAAGAAAGTGGTAAAAAGTAGGCCAAGGATCAAACCACTCTAGGGGAGCGCCAATGGATGAACATACTACTAAATGCGACACAAAAACGGGGAGAAACAGAGAGAAATTCAAGCACATTATGCACTCAATCCCCAAAGAAAAAACAACTAGGAACCTCCCCAACGGAGTCACCAATTATGTTACGAAGAGAAAATTACTATGGCTTGGGAGTACCACAACAGACAGTACGACTCCAGAAATCAATCATTTCCAATATGCAACAGTAGTAAAAAAATCTAACACTAAGGTATATGAATCTTACCTTGTTCCGAAGGGTTGAAGTAGATCTCCATTGAGCTTTTCCAACACGATTGCATTCACAATTTTCTCTCAACAACAGCAAACAAGACATGCATGATATATATATATATATTAATGTGTTAGAGCTGCTCTACCATATATAATCAACCATGTATAAGCAAATAAATACATCCATGTGTTGATGTAATTGTAACTTCGGAATGTATTCATTTGTATATCTTATGTATTGTACCCTGATGTTTATTCTGGGAAGTGTTTGTAATCTAAATTAGTCATGGCATGCCCCGATGTTTCAATCAGGAGTTTCAATAATGTAAACAAGTCATGTAAAGTCATTGTGGGTAACCCTCCTATTGATCAAGGGTTAAAGTCCCCACAGTTGTGGGGCACTAGGGTTATTACATTCTCCTAGAGATGTCAACCCTAGTAAGTAATTGTTAAGTGGGGCCGGCATGTTAAAGTGGAAATTAAGTGAACGAAAGAATATAAATAGAGAGTGAGCCTCTCTATTTATCTCACACACACTCACTCACTGGGGTGCATGAGTGAGAGAGAAGAAGCTGGGATCAAAGAGAGAGACTACTGTTGTCGGGAGATCATCTTTATTTTTTTGGGTTTTACTTTTGGTGTTGATTCTATCTCTGAGGAAGTTGCGGGGTTTTATCCTTATGGTTTCCCTGAGGAAAAATTCTTTATGTCTCTTGTCTCTTGTGTGTATTGTTGTGCATGTTATTCTCTCAGATAAGATCCTAAGATAATGCTAGCTTGAATGATAAAAATATAACATAGTATCAGAGCTAACCTGAGAAGAATACATTGTGCAGCTACAGAAGCTAGGGCTTCTTACTTTTTGGGTCTCTCTCCACAATCCATCAGCAAAATTATGCTAGGCTGACTCTCCATTGAAGGGCGCATTTTTCTGTCCAAGCATAATTCCATTCTGAGCATTTTCAGTTTTTGGTGCGGGAAATTAGGGCTTCTTACAGAAGAGAAATTTTTGAGTGATCCCAGTATAGGATTGTTCTCCTCATCAAAATCGAAGTTTAGAGACCTGGGTCAAGATTTTTGGTTGGGTATAACTCCGGGAAGGTCAAACCCTAGTTTGACCCCAGGCTGGAAAAACCCTAAAATACTAAAACTGATACGTTTTGGTACATTCGCTATATCTCGGGATCAGAGAAGGGTCAGGAGCTGAAAATTTCACAGGCCGAATATAAAATCTTTATTTACACTATTTCCAAAGTTTAGCCTCATATTCTCTATATTCTAGGATATATGCTCCCTACAAGTTAGGGTTCCAACCTCTTCCAAGATTCATCCCTAAACAGGACACCTGGGGAGAATTACTATATCTCGGGATACAAAGGTCCAAATGAAATTTCTGAAGATGTTCCAGAAATGTAACGGATTGTAATTTTTGTGGTAGAAGTTTTAGACCCCGAAGATGAAATTGTGACACGTGGAAGTCTATACAATTTCGCTATGCTGAACAGTCCTGAAACAAGTCACCTTGGGAAACTGATCATAAGTCCCAATTGGTGAAACCAATTTTGCTGAAACCTATGTTGTTGGAATAGGGACATGAAAGGATACCTTAGTGCAAATTTTCAGACATAGAGGAGTATTAATTTCTGAAATATCGCAGAAACAGTATCAGGCATTTTTGCAGAAAAAATTGGAAAACTAGGGCTTCCTGTTCCGGGAGCTTTCCTCCACTGTTTTCATAAATTAGTACATTAGACAGCTCACCTTGAAGAGGTCTATCTTTCTATCCAATCAAATCTGAAAGATTCCAACTTTTGAAAATTAGGGTTTCTCTAACAAACCCTATATCAGCTAACTCCGAAACCAAGACGGACACCTCAAATCGGTAAGATCTAATCTTTTGCTATTTTCATTTGAGGTTCTCATTTCAAAGTGATCTATCACATCAGCTTGATGAGAAGCTTGGTGAGGACGACAACTTCCAAGCTTGGAAGTATAGGATGTCACTAGTTCTTGAAGGAAATGAATTGGACACCTACATAAGTAGAGAGGTTCCAGTTCCAGAGGGAGATGAGACTAAAAGCCTTACACAAGAAGAACTTGGTCAAGGCCAAGAAGATCATTGTTGATTCAATCACGGATCACCTTGTACCACAAGTGTCTTCCCTAAGACACCGAAGATGTTTGATTCCTTAACCAAGCTATTTTAAGGGAAGAACATAAATCAAAATATGACTTTGAAAAAATAGTTGAAGAATGTGAAGATCCAGAATGCAGAGACCATACAATCATACTTTACGAGGGTCTCTCAAATCAAAGAACAACTTGTAGTAGAAGAAGAAGAAGTGGAGAATGCAGAAGTGGTGATAGCCACCTTGAATGGCCTCCCAGGATCATGGGAATCCATTCATGCAAGGAATGTGTGCCAAAAGGAAGTGATTACTTTCAGCAGACTCTGGGAAGAATAAGAAGCTCGACTCATAATAAAAGAAGAGAAGATGGGAGCAACTGAAGATCAAGCTCTCACCATCCAAAGAAGATCACTCAAGCGATGAGGAATACGAAGGACTCAATTCTTGAAGAGCTTCTTATCCATTTTGAGCATTTGGATAAGAAATGATGCTATTATGAATGAAGAAGATGATGAAGCTGAAAGAAGGAGTCTACCCACAAAACAAATAAAGATAAGTATTCAATTGTCATTTTATGATATTGTTTTTGTTATGCATTTGTTTATATTCAGTTGATGTATTATGCATAATAGAATATTTGCATTAATGACAGTATACTACTAATATGCATCT
>LPNX010511285.1:4275-29143 GCA_001517045.1 Pseudotsuga menziesii | reverse complement strand
TACAACTCTCCATTTCTACTTATCTAGAATGAAACCTCTTTGCTGACATATTGGATTAGTGCACAATCTCAATGTTGTCCTAGTGGAGATGGAAGGCATCTAGAAAAAATTTCGTGAGATATGGATGAATGTTGTATTGGCTAAAATAGTTGCATGATCATATATTTATGCATAATAATTTGCCATTATGAATATGCCTTATGATTTTTTTCTAACCATACAACTAATGCATTTGACTTGTAGGAAAGATCACGTACATAATCACCTACAAGAAAAGAAGGATGAGACTTGTTCCAAAGAACAAGTGACGACAAATAAAGAATAATATGATGAATGCAGTGACATCATTGATGCATAACCTTCCAGCTATGAAGAAGTAACCAGGAAGAAAGGGAAGACCAGTTCAAGACGAATGATGTCTACAATCCAGTATCGATACATGAAGGGAAGTTCGTAGTTCCATCATGCAGTAGATGGAAACATTGTGGGATACACGACAAGATTCGTAGCACGAGGCTTCTCACGAAAAGAGTGCATAGAGTATGAAAGACAAAGGGAGTATGATGCTTCACTTCAGAGGGAGTGACTACAGAAGATCCCGAGCTTCGACATGGTATGACATGATGGATAGCTTACTGGTGAATCTAGGCTTTACTAAGATTAAAGAGGATTCCAACCTTTTCCTCAAGGTTGAAGGTGGAAGACCAGTGATGCTCATCTTATATGTCGATGACTTGTTCCTGACAGAAGTTGCAAGAAGGAGACTTGCTGCTAAGTTTGAGATGAAGGGCTTAGATAAGATGCACTAATATCTAGGCATGGAGGTGTGGAAAAATCTCCCTGGGACAAGGGAAGTATGCAGTAGAGATCCTGAAGAAGTTCAGGATGATAGACTGCAAGGCCGTGACCACACCTATGGCATCGAACCTAAAGCTACTAAGTGTTGCTTCATCAAAATCAGTTGATGCCACGATGTATCTTCCAGTGTTTGGGTCCTTGATGTACCTAATGAATACGAGACTAGATATTTGCTTTGTTGTGAACACCTTGAGCCAATTCCTGACAGATCCTAGACATGTTCACTTGATTGCTGCTAAGCATATTCTAAGGTACATGAAGGGTACAGTTGATTATGGGCTCAAGTATGAGACGAATCAGGCGATTAACCTGGAAGGTTATGTTGATTCAAATTGGGCAGGCAGTGCCATCGATAGAAAGAGCACCTCAAGGTGTTGCTTCAGTATGGGATCAGGTGTGATCTCTTGTTTTAGCAGGAGACAGTCTTGCATGGCACTGAGTACATCTGAAGCAGAGTCTGTCGTATCTTGTTCAACTAGTTGCGAGGCAGTATGGCTAAGGAAGATACTATCTGATTTATTTGATCTCCAGTTAGATGCTACTTGTATATATTGCGACAACCAGAGTTGTGTGAAGTTGTCGAAGAACCCGATGTTCCATGACAAGTCGAATCATATCGAGATCAAATATCACTATATCATGGATATGGTGCAGAGAGGAGCAGTGAAGCTCCAGTATGTTGCCACGGACGAACAGATAGATGATGTATTGACTAAGTCATTGGCCAGAGAGAAGTTTGAGTACTTCAGGGAGAAGCTGGGTGTTCTCCAGATCGAGGTTCCCTCCAAGGGGAAGTGATGAGTCTGTGAGTCATTCTGACATGGTGAGAGGATTGGTTCCTTCCATGGTCAGATGTAAGGGCTAATCCATTATGTCATGATGAGAGGATTGGTTCCTCGCATGTCAGATATAAGTGCTGAGCCATTCTGAGGTGACTGTAGGATTGGTTCCTACATGATCAGATATAAGTGTTGAATGGCATTCTCTGAATGGAGGCACCTGTTCAGTTACTAGGAGTACTCAGCCTAGAGCTGAGAGTCATTCTAGCATGGTGAGAGGATTGGTTCCTTCCATGGTCAGATGTAAGGTTTGAGCCATTCTGTCATGGTGGGAGGATTGGTTCATTCCATGTCAGATGTGAGTGCTAAGCCATTCTGAGGCGACTGTGGGATGTGTTCCCACGTGATCAGATATAAGTGTTGAATGCCATTCTCTGAATGGAGGCACCTAGTCAGTTACCAGGAATACTCAGTATGGGACTGGGGGCCATTCTGATATGATCGTGGGATGTAGTCTCACATGATTAGATATAAGTGCAGGGCCATTCTGATGCGATTGAGGGATGTGTTCCCACTTGATCAAATATAAGGGTTGATGCCATTCTCTGGGAGAATGGAGGCACCTGGTTAGTTACCAGGAACCCTCAGTGTGGGACTGAGAGCCATTCTGACATGGTGAGAGGATTAGTTCCTTCCATGGTCAGATGTAAGGGCTGGGCCATTCTGACATGGGGGTAGGCTGGGCCCTCCCATGGTCAGATGTAAGGGCTAATGCCATTCTCTAGGAGAATGGAGGCACCTGGTCAGTTACCAGGAACCCTCAGTCTATTACTGAGAGCCATTCTGACATGGTGAAAGGATTGGTTCCTTCCATGGTCAGATGTAAGGGCTGGGCCATTCTGGAATGGGGGCAGGTTGGACCCTCCCATGGTCATATGCAAGGGTTGGGCCATTCTAACATGATGGTGGATGTGTTCCTCTCATGGTCAGATGTGAGTGTTGGGTGTGCCTTTCTGACAAGATGAGGCCAAATGTAAGTGTTGGGTGTGCCTTTCTGACAAGATGAGGCCAAATGTAAGTGTTGGGTGGGCCATTCTGACTTAGGGTCATATATAAGCGTTGAAGAAGACCTACATGGAGGCTAGGCCTACAACCAGCATGAAAAAGGGCTGGCTCTATATAAATTCCTGTGACGAGAAGAATCAAGAGATAGCACCAGTGATGACAACCCATTGATGATCCAGATCCAATGATGATGATCCAGCAGTGATGATCCAGATCAAGTGATGATCCAGATCCTGTGATGTTGATCTAGTGATGATGATCGAGATCGAGTGATGATCTAGATCAAGATGAAGATGACTTGAAGATGAAGAAGACTCAAAGATGACGAGGACTTGATGATGATCCAGATGATACAGAGAAGAAGACTTGTGCTGATAAATTGTGTCGAGAGAATACCTTCTTAGTTAAGAGGGAGTGTTGATGTAATTGTAACTTCAGAATGTATTCACTTGTATATCTTATGTATTGTACCCCGATGTTTATTCTGGGAAGTGTTTGTAATGTAAATGAGTCATGTCATGCCCCGATGTTTCGATCGGGAGTTTCAATAATGTAAACAAGTCATGTAAAGTCATTGTGAGTAACCCTCCTTTTGACCAAGGGTTAATGTAATATCCCAAACTGATATTTTCTTATTTATGTGTATACTATAGATGGCTAATAGACTTACTCCTTAATCAAATAAGAAAGCAAACCCCGAACTTTGCATGCATGCAAATATGTGCCCTAGAAAAATACTGAGATGCTATAAAATAGGAGAAATCAATGCATGTAAATACCAGTATATAGATCAGCTGATGGCGAAGAGATTGGTCCCAGCATGCAAGGATTCTGCCAGAGGAATAAGGAGATACACCAAATCATCTTCCACAGGTGAATGCGTCCTCCTCTCAAACTATATAAGCTCCAGAATAATAAATAAGCTGCTGCTGGAAGCGCGAATGATGTGCACTAGGGTTATAATACCCCTCTGATGATGATGGAAGTAGCATGCGAAAGTTTTGAACCCTGTAGGTAGGAAAACGAATTGCTTTGTCTCTAATCATGGTGACACGGTGTGACGGTGAAACCCTCTGGCTGGATGAATAATCAACCTCCCGAAATAACTGTTGAATATAACCCGATGATGAACTAGTGCTGAACCTGTATGATCCAACCTAATGATGAACTAGGGCAGATAGATTTCGCTGTCGAAATACACCAGTTAGTTGAGCATGCGCTCAACCCCAACTTAGCTCGCTGAGCCCTCCAATTCGACTCCACAAATAAATTATCACATAAGTGACTTCTCCATTCACTTTATCTATCTTTTATAACTCTCAACTGCAAAAACCCTAATTTTTTACCTAATTAGGTCACTTTATCTTCTAATTTGCAGTTGACTTGCATGCATGCACATGGAGACTTAATCAGGTGCATGCATCATTAAATAATGCCCGGATGTCATGCATGCAGGTGGCCTTTGGATCTAGTGGCCCTCTTCGACCCAATGGTGATATAATATTGATGCCCTAGATCTTCTATATATGGCATCAGTCTTCGGCTGATTCCTTGACTGTCAGTACCCACTCAAACCTATAGGAATCACATAGGTTAGCGAGTTGGTCCTCAATGCCTAAGCAGAAGAGGACATTGCAGTTAACGTCCCCATAGTTGTGGGGCACTAGGGTTATTAGACTCTCCTATAGATGTCAGCTCTAGTAAGTAAGTGAACAAAAGAATATAAATAGAGGGTGAACCTCTTTATTTATCACACACTCGCTCACTCACTGGGGCGCATGAGTGAGAGAGAAGAAGCTGGGATCAGAGAGAGAGACTACTGCTGTCGGCAGATCATATTTATGTTTTTGGGTTTTACTTTTGGTGTTGATTCTATCTCTGAGGAACTTACGGGGTTTTCTCCTTTATGGTTTCCCCGAGGAAAACTGTTTGTGTCTCTTGTCTCTTGTGTTTATTGTTGTGCATGTTATTCTCTCAGATAAGATCCTAAGATAATGCTAGCTTGAATGATAAAAATCTAACACCATGGATACAATATTCATATTCAAATGCACATGAATTGGATAGGAAATGGATATTTATATTAATAAATCAGAGATACAATAGTGATAAACTCTGTCAACACTTCTGCAAACCGGGGAAATCGAGTCCTCCACCTGGGCATCCACCACTTCAATCCTCCATCTCTCAATGGAAATCTCACAAAGCAAAGGAAAGCTTGGGAAGAACACTATGTGCTCCAAAGGGACAAAGGGATGCAGGCTCAAGCACAAGAAAAATGAGGCAACAATGGACTATAGTTTCCTTACTCTTCAATTTCTCCTCCTTCAATGTATCCAAGAGGCTCAATATATAGCACTCCAAAGAGGTAATGGAGGGTCAAATTCGAGCATTCTCAAGGAATATGGAAGGCTAAGAGTCAATTTATTCGAAATAATATGAGGAAAACTCCAAAAATATTTGTCTTCATGCACACATCCCGATGTACGTGGGTTTGAGCTCAAAAGTTGCGTATACACGCGTGTATAGCTTTAAAAGTCGCGTATAGGTATAAAAATGTGATTTTTGGGGATAATCTTGGAACATCAAAGTATAATATAGGTAAATGGGGTCCAAATAGTCTGCATAAGGACATGGAAGGCCATAAAGGTGTGATCTACCAAGTGTGGTAAAATCAGCTAGAACAGTTTTTCTCAAAAAAAATAAAAATGTTTATTTTTCAGTTCTAGGTGGTTTACAGTTGGGAAATTCATAAAATGATGTGTAGATGATTATCACACATTTTTAACTATCTGGATTATTGTGCCCTTTCTAAAACTAATTAATTTCCTTTTAGTTGCCTTTCTAAAACTGTAGTGATGTGTTTTAGGGGTCTCATCTATGATGAACTGCGGGAAAATGTGAAGAAATCAGTTATTTCTTTAATTGATCAAGAGCGTGAGGGAGAGCAAATTGACCGAGCTTTTTTGAGAAGTGGTGTTGTCTGTATTGAGGAAAATGGACATTATGAGATGGAATATCGGATTTTTTTTTAGAAGAGATGAAGATTATGAAGATACCATGTTGGAGGCTACTGCAGCTTACTATTCTAGAAAGTCTATTTTGTTGCGTGTAGAGTATTTTTTACTACTTTATCTGGATAAGGTGGAACAATGTTTGAAACATGAGGAAGAAATAGTTTCCCAGATTTATTTGTTCCCATTCACAAAAGCTAAATGTGAGAGGTTATTAAATACAGTACAAAATGTACTCATTTATGGGTATGGGGCCCAATTTAAGAGAAGAAAGAGCGATGTAACTATATATTTATTTATTGGGTGTGCATTCTCTTTCCAATCCATGAATAGCTTGTGTTTCTTAATGAATACAGTGATCTATGTATGTCAGCAAGAACACTGTGTTCCCTCATGGAGAAGAAAGAGTTTATGTGTGTTTGTTAGTTTGTGAAGGTCACTTGTATGACTATCTTCTGGATATGTTCAGTATCTAGAGTACTCTCCTAGATCCTGTTGGATTCAGGGAGCTATGTGTTCAATAGATGGAAGTATCTTCATATAATAGTCCAGTTACTTGATTACTTCTTTTCCAAACTCAACGAGCTATGTACTTTGGCATAGTTAAGTAGTCAATATTGTTAGTCATTACAATTATTTTATTGATGGTCAGAAGCGGTTGTAGTTTAAATGAGTCAAATAGGAAGCTCAAAGACGAAGTGAATAAATAGCACAAACTGTGAGACTTCAAAGTGGGTGTAAATGCTGAAGAAGACTAGTCAGACAAGATTCAGTATTGTATTTTTTGTTTTGCAATTGTGTTTTGTATTTTAAACATTAAGGGAGGGAATTGGAATTAATGTTTACTATTATTTAGAATTTAATACATCTAAGAGATTGAAAGAAATCTTCATATCCAAAATTCAAGGAGTTTGTTCAACCAGATATTCTCCTATAAATATAACTCATTTTAAGCAAATAATGTACAACAATTTTTGTGAGAATTATGGCTTCTATTCCATTTTCAAAGTATTTGTGGAAAAAGGAACGTTCAAGCATGCCTTGTTCAGGGCAGATAAGATAGATGATCTCTCAAAGATGTATAAGCTCAATGTTGTTTTCAATAGTAAATAGTTTTTGCAGGTCTCAGTAGAGCAAGACGTTCAAGGTTTCCTAATGCACAACACACAACATAATAGGAAACCTTCAAACACAGTCTTCAAATCATATAGTCCCACCGTGATCACCGTGATACCCTTCAACATGCATTCCCGCAACCATCGATGCCTCTACATAGTTATACCATCCATGCACCAGCCATGTCAAGCGCAGGAGGGACGACTATTATCAAATAAAATATTGTACTAGTATATGGTCTCCATTTGGGAATGAAGAGCATGCTCAATATAGAAGGTATGGCATACTTATTCACTATCAATCCACGATCTCAAGTAATTTAGAGGAAGTATTCATTGTTTAATCTCATGCAAAGTTCAACCAACCTTCAAGTGGAGATCGCAACTCTTAAACAATTATCACTCTCACTAGCGATCAAGCAACCTTCAAGCAGTCTTCAATGGTATTCACAAAAAGGAACAATTCCAACACCAATCTCTTCGTTATCACCAACGCATAGGAGTCATCACTTCAGAGCATCGTTCACAAGAGGAAGCTAGTTATTTCATGTTTAAGTGGACGTCGATCCTCATTTGACCCGGTAGCATAAAAAGGTGTGCTCAACGACATTCCATAGTGGAGATGGAAGGAAGTTTGCATAAGCTTGAGCACCAAGCAAAAATATAAAGCACCACACACTTCAAAATTACTCCTTAAACACCATAAAAAGGTCACTCCTTGATATTACTCCTTGAACACTTTAAAGTGGTCATGTTGAAAATGTTTTGCTCAACTTCTGCTTAGGCTAATGAAATAGTGTGTTAGTCAAGATACGCCCCTTTCTGCCTTTCTTCCCCACCTTTCTCGGTCTGGTCTTTATTGGTAAAAGAAAATGCTACTGGTGACTGGGGCACCCAGGCGTCTCTTTAAAAAAAAATAGACACTGAGATTGATTCACAAATCGCTGCCAAAATAACAACCTAAAAGAGATGGGTACGTATAATCAATTCATCTCAGGCCGGGATTTCCGCGGTCATATGAGAATTCATAGACTTGTGGCCACCTTGTCGCTTTCGATGCTGCTGGCAATGGGAAAAATCTGGAGCTATAGAGGAAGAGATCATGTGCATCCCCTAATGACATTCGAGCCCTTGATGTCAAGGACAAGGAGGTTTTGGAGCTTGACGGGTATGAGCGTAGCTTGGTGGGTGGCGAGTTCAAGAGGGAAGTTAATCGTCTGCTTTTCTGAGAAAGGAGTTGTCATGGAAATCCCACTGAGAGAGACGTCGATTACTTCTGGGGCCACTTTCTTGTTTATTGTGGAAACTTCAACCACACCACCAAACATGTGGCACTATTTAATTGAGCAATAAACTATTAATTTATCATACGCGTGGCGAATAGATAGTGGCTGGAGTGACATTGAAAAAGGTGTATAGCGTTTACAAACGGAACCTCATATAGAAAAACGCCTACAACGTATTTAATTTTAATGTGATTGTTTACTTATTTAATATTATTGTTTTAATGAAAAACATGCTAATAGTACCATATTAGTATTTTGTAATTTTAGTACTTACAAATTGTGATTCTAAAGTAATTTTTATGCTTCAAATATGTACAAAAGGTTTGAAATTGTCCTTTGAAAATAAAATTCAACTTCAAAATTCTAATTTTAGTAATTGCGTAACTTCAATAACTACTTGTGATTCTAGGATAATACCTATACTTAAAATGTATCCAAACATTTGAAATTGTCATTTAAACAATGCAAATTATCATTTGAACAAATCTTCCTTCATTGGATTATACAAAACAATTTAAATGACATGTATCAAATGCTACTTCAACTTGGGTTAGAAAGCATCGACACCTAAAAAAATGAGATCATTAAATTAAAAAAAGTTGACCTTCACATATGAATGGAAAAAAATGCGAATTTAACCAACGAAACACACAAAGTGTTAGGAGAATACAACCCTAGTGGAACAAATTACCAATCCTGCAATGAAATGTATATGGGAGAGGAATGAACTTCCAAATAAATTGAAGTTAATTATCCTCGTCAAGATCCATTATATACGTAGTGCTGTCACAATCCATTATATACCTAGTGCCTTGTGATATCTACTAACCAAATTTAAGGTTTTTAAGCCAACAATGAAATGTATATGGGAAGGCATTGCACTTCCAAATAATGAAATGTAATGGGAGGGAAATGGATTTCCAAATAAATTGGAGGTAATAATCACCAACCAAATTTAAGGTTTTTAAGCGAGCATTGAAATGTATATGGGAGGTCATGTGGGTGAGCAACTTAATGTGTTAAACCTTGAATTGATTTCTCCACTTTTTTTTTCATGGTGTTTTTCTAGGAAAAAAATTACTCACACATGGACCTTCTGAATCAAACTAGTTGTTCATATGTAATCATCTGAATCAATTTCTCCCCTCTTCTTTTTTCATGGTGTTTGTATGAAGAAAAAAAACTGAGGCATGCACCTTCTAAATCGAATCAAGTCTATCCATATGCTATGATTCAATCTCATAAGCATTTATGTTGTCCATATTTTTCTTTGCTACTCCGTACTGCCACTGCCCTCTAAAAATGGCATTTGACAGCCAAATTGTCCATCAATGGAGAATTTTAGGTATTGAATAGTACCCTAAAATCTGTAGACCTGTAATCGAACATAAGAAAAGTAAGAAACATGTATAAGGAATTCTTCCAAGCCGTCAAATGGATAGGTTAATATAGTTTTGAAATTCCAACCCTACAAGGCATATTGTGTTTTAATGTTCATGTTACAAATAAATTGTGTGCAATTGGCTCTTTTCCTTGCATTCATCATTTGTCAAAAGAACCAAATGTAAAGTCTTTAGCTTTTTTATTTTAATTGCTTTTTCGCCAAAAAATTCTGGCTCAAACCAAACCTAAAGTGTCTAGCCACAACCTTTTACCAATGAGGAAATAGAATCAGAATTCTCAGGAAGTTGATAGGGAAGGGAAAGGAAAAAGCAAGCCTTCTATTTTTACATATTTGATAACCATTAATAATCTTATTAGAGACCTTCAAGCCATGTAACAAAATTTAAATTGCAACATTCTATCACTGTGCATCCTATTTACAAAGTATGTATCATCCACACCAATACATACAAGGCATAAATTTTCATTCACACCAATCCACAAAATTTCATCCACACCAATACACGCAATCTACAAACACAAATACAATTGAAAGCAACATGTGAAAATGATTTTGAAATACCTGGAAATAAGCGACCAGAACAGAGCATAGAAAAAAGGTAATACAAGAAAAGTGTCGCCATTCTTCATTGTGCTCATCTTAGTACACAACATAATGTAGTTTCTCTTTATTTGCAAGAAAATGCAATATATGAGTCTCTAAGTCAAAGCCTTATCCTAAGGGAGACATTCTATTATGTCTTATCAATAATACCACCAACTTCATGAAAACCACTTCAGAGGGGAAGATTCTTTGTTTTGAAAACCCAAACTCAAGATTTGAATGTGTTAGATCTCAACAACGTGGCTGCAGATCTATGATTTTGAAGGCACATGGAGGCATTAAAGAGATGCATTTGGTCACTCTAGAATTGTTGACACCCTTCAATTGAAAGGGAAGAGTGGATGGTGGGTTTCAACTGGGCACATGTCAGGGCAACTACATGAGAGGAGCTAAATAAGGAAGCTTCCCTAGCTTATCGTTGATTTTCGTTCTTTATACTATCGATTTAGACTAATATCTTCATCAATAACCCAGAGTTATACCAAAATCATTACAAGGGGAAATGACCCCATCGTCAATATGGAATAAATCATAGGATCATGAATAATAGTGGCTCCAGGATTGGACGTACCTATGAACATCGCAAAACAGGTGGAATTACCGAAGGAGGATAGCAATACTTACTTCAAGAAAGATCGTCTAAGAACAACCACTAAGGCTTATACACATGCTATAACTCTAAGACCAAATATTACTGCTTATTGAACTAAAAGAGTTCTTTGTCATAGGAAACACAACAATTGGGAAAGGGTTGAAGCTGATTGTAGGACAACATTAGAGCTCAATGTAAATTTTGTTAAGGCTCATAACATAGCTTCAACAAAAGTACTCAATTCGATGGTTCACATTTCCATAGCAATGCAAGTGTTTATTGAGAAGAAGAAAATTCGAGGTAAACAAAAAGATGAGAAGAATTTCACAAATAAAAAGAACGGAAACTGACATAGGCTCCCCACATGGGCAAAGGAGGCACTCCCGTTCCTAGGCTCCAGTTTTGATGACACAGTGGTGGCCAGATAGCACATGTAATGAACTTGAATCCATCTATGGTGACAACATGCAGTCCTTATTAACAGTTGAAGTCCATCAAATTGCCACTATGTGTGGAATTAAGTTGAATAATAACGTGAATTATTAGTGTTAACTGAAAATTTTGATCTAAATAAGTCATTTTTGTTGTGTAAGTTGTATAGCTTTTAAAACATCATTTAGAATTTTGTAAGGTAACGAAACCAAATTGTCATAAGCCTCGTTGGGGCTGTAGTTGCTCTCAGGTCTACCGAGTCGATCGTTCTCCTTCATTTGTGGTTGTTTGTGTAGAGAGGAGGATGTGGAGTTGGATTTTGTGTCGTTATTGTCATGGTTGTTTCTCTTTGTTGTTTCATGTTCCCTCGCCATCTTTGTTCTTTTGCCCTTCTCCATGGGCTTTCTCCAGCTTAAATTAAAATCATGTTGGTGTTGTTTTTTGTATGTATCCATTGGAGTATCCACAAGGAAGTTTTCAAAGCAGGGTTCGGGTTGCAGAGCAGCAGAGGGATTCGAATGGCAAATGTAAGGATGTGGCGGGAAGATGATGTGTGGATCTATGAGTGCCAAGCAAAGGGGACGAGGGAGGCGTAGGCGAAATGTGATTTTGCCTCCACTAATTGCTCAGTGAGGCTACAGGATGAGAAAGCACCCACCATACAATTCAGACGAACACGCCATCGAGGAGAGTCTGAAGACAATGATGCATGTGGCAGGTTATTATTGGAAGAAAAAAACTTTGCAAAGCGAAGAAGTGGTGCATGGTTGTTGGCTGGATAAACAACAAAACAAGTACACATTTTTTCAAACCCAAGCTCGTAGAAAGAACGCCTTCGACGTAAATATATGGACTAAAAAGAAAAATGAAAATCATAAAAAACACATCACTTTTTATATAGAAGATGGGTTGCAAGATCGAGGATATGAGTAAATTAAAATGGATTTTTTTAAAGTAAAAGTTACAATGTGATTTAATGAATTATAAAAGAATGGAAGTAATGTTATAATGATAGGTTTATTATGAATTTAGGTTGTTATTTATGGGAATATAATTTAGATAAAGTAAGAATTAAACATAATTAATATTATAAAATAATAAAAAGCTATAATGCATTATTGTGATATAACTTTGTTTTGCATCACAAAGTGGATTGCTAATAACTATTTGTAAAACTAATTATTTTATGTTTAAAAAAAAAATGAAGTTGCGTGAATGAAAGGATTTTAGGCAAGTTATTTTATAGTTTAGTGTGAAGTTACATGAATGAAAGGATTATCGGTAAGTTATTTTATAGTTTAGTGTTTTTTTGTGATAGGTACATTACAAGTATACAATATATTAATAATAATAACTATGCAAGAATATTTATATTTAGGTATGTTTTTACTTAATTGTTAAGGAATTTGTTTTTACTTTAATAATTAAAATGAAGTGGGAATAGAATTTTCAACCAATGTTTTAATTTTAGTTATTAATTTTTGGGATTAAAATAAAATAGAATGTTGATAAATATTTATAGATAAAATTGGAGATGTTTAAAATTTCGATAATGAAGTTTAAATGGTCATTTTTTTTCGAATTTGGTATTTTTATTTTGTAGAATCAAAATGTAACTATGTTTTAATTGCAACTTTGAAGGTAGAAATTGATTCAATACCCTCAAAGCTCCTAAAGAACTTAACAGTTATAACCTGGATTTTTAAAAATTCTTGATTTTATCAAAATCGTGCTGAAAAAACTAATATATTTCGACCTCATCGTAGAACTTTTAAACTATGCAAATAAAATTTAATGGACAAATTGCCTATTACAAAATAATTTTTCATCATTTACAACTAAATTAGATTTAAATTTGAGGATACTCGTTTCTATCAAAATGATTAATCATTTTAACAAATACAATCTAGAAGTTTATTTTGATGGATCCATTTGATTCCAAATTCCAACTTTGTAGGATCCCATGTTACAATATTTCATGTTATGGCGAGGCTTGCACGTTGTAAGGAGTGATAACATTGCGAAAGTGATTTATTAGGTGTGACCTTCCATCTAGTTTTATCATTTCGTTACAAAGCTTATAAAAGTCTTAAAAAATGGATCCTCGAGGCTAGTGTGAAACCACAAGCTTATTCATAAACCAATATTTTATTTTGAACAACACAAGGTGTTAAACTAAATTGGGGGAGACATGGCCAACACAAGATTTTATTTTGGTTGATACTTCTAAGCATTGGCTTAATTTCAAATATATTGATTGGTTCTTGTATACATGAGATGTTTTGTTATTTTACATATATATGTGATGTGATGTTTTAATATATTTCTTCACAAGTTGCATGCAAGATATAGAGAGTGTACTCAAATAAGCATAAGTAAGTTGCATGCAGGATATAGAGAGTGTGTTTAAGGAACTATTTTTTTGGGCAAAAATAGTGTAACACATTGAATTAAAGAAAACTATTATTCTTTTGAATATTTTATTTTTAAAAAATTTTGATAAAAAGGTCAAAATATATGTAATGGATAATTCTTATTTATTAATTAAAAATGCTGAAAGGAATTAGAATAGAAATAGTTGTTGAAAGTGTGTTTGTTGACCCAGAAGGGGAAAAGACAAGTGGTGAAAATTGCAAAGTGAGAACTCAAGTGATATAGGAGGCATCCACCCCAAAATCAGGTCAAGACTCCTTGTGGCCCTGCTAAAGAGCAGGAGGCTCATAAATGACCAAGTCCTAGGCAAAATACTATATAATAGTATATCCATTAAGCAAGGAAGAGGCTAGCAATGGACAGGGAATTGATCTGTTAATGCAAGAGATGGTGTATTGATTGGATTTATCCTTGTGGTTCAGCAAACAGGCTCGGGGGTTCTGCACCAAGTGATACTAGGCTACTCCAAGAGTTGGTTGGGAGGAACGGTTGTTTCTGTTATGTTTTCCCGACAATGGTGTCAGGATCCCTATTCTACTTCTTATATGTTTTAGGCTTGTTAAATTAAAGTTTAAAGTTAGATATGAATAATAATTTCATTTTTACAATAAATGGTACTATGCATTTGTTCATATTATCTTCCCTATTTTATGTTATGATGTAATACAAACTGATATTAATTAGCAGTCGTAGATTTACGATCTTAATATATTATAACAAATCTATGTTTGGACTTCCATACCTGAATCAGAGTTCTGTATAATAATGGTTGTAATGTCTGTGTAACTAGGAAATCTAAACGAAGAACTATCATAGATATGGTTTGAAATGTTCTAATTTATTCCTGCATATGTTCCCTTACGGTATTTTAAATGTATTTATTTCAACTAACCATTTTCTTAGAATTCAATGGATTCTTAGAGAGTTGGGCTCTGTCTTTTTCTTTTAAAACAGTATCAATTTAAAATGTTATTTCAAACTAGAATCATATTGTCATATATCCTATGGCTACAATTGATTCCATAGATCTTTTATGTTGAATGACTTATTTACATAAAGAAAATTATGATTTATAAACAATAAACAAAAGAGTGTTGACCGATGCTTTTAAAATAGAGTAAGAGACGAGAGGCTTTTTCTTTCCAAAGAAACAAATCCATAAGTCACAAAACTACTCTAAGTAATGCAAAGTAAAAATAAAAAATAAAACATCTCATCTATCCCAAAACCATCCAAACGCAGATCGAGATTTGTATCAAAATCATACAATAAAACCATAATATCTAGATGTGATTACTAAATCAATCAATTAACCGCTTTACGACTGAAGTTGGATGGGCTACCCATTATTATCACAATCGTGTTCTAGAATCATTATCAATATTTTACCATCACTCACAGATTTAGTGAATAACTACATCATCAGATCTAGCAAGATCTAAGCGAATAGATTTAATATAGTTATATGGACACACAGTCTCTAGTCGCACAAACATGTCTATGTCCAAAAGAGCTTCTAACACAACCAAATCATTAAGGATAAAAAATAATCAAAATTCCATCAATGCGAGGTCAAGTCTGATAGTTAACATGTGGTTGTAATCCCATTAATTATGACATCCACCACTAAAAAGTTCAATAAGATTCCACATCTTAATGGATAGTTAAAAGAAAATACAACGCTCTAAAACAAAGAGGTTGCGAAGCCACTTTTACACACATACAGACCCACGAGGGCTTAACGAAGCAAATCAAAACTTATCTTCGTGTAGTGGTGAATGACCTACTTTCGATAGTTTGTCAAACCAAGGGGAGAACCATTCTACTTCTCATTCATAATAGAAACCTTACCATTGGTTACGGATGAATCCAGGATTGTAGACCAATCACGATCACGCCATGTAATACATGCATAACATCAAAAAGAACTGAGTAATGTTAGGATGCATGATAGTATTGGTAATTTCCAAATTTCAAAGAAAAAAATAGAGTAGGGTCTTCATTCCTCACCTTAGGTTATTGAAGTAACAGGATTGAGAGAAGGTGACCCTGTCGCCACTTCCGTTGGCTGACGCACAACCTACATTGCACAAGTTACACAGTTAACTGTATATGTATTTCTTATGATACAACTATAAATAACCAAGGAAATCGTGACAGGGTGAAGGCATTCTTACCTCACCAGAGTTGCAGAGGTAGTAAACCGGGTTCGTTGGGATTTCCATAGCTACTCAAATTTCACTTGCTCGTCTAATGAAACAAGCTAGGGCTTTAAGTAAATGAACCTACATAGACTTTAAAACCTTCAATGTTAAAAAGCTTACCTGGTTTTGATTGCAAAGAGGGCCAAGGGTCTCCTCCTCCTGGATTCCCTTATCACTCCTTAGCCTACAACGAAGAAGAAAACCCCATGTCAGATAAATTACTTATGGTATTTTGAAGTAATATTCTTGAAACCATGTGAAACCAAACTGAGAATTTGTTTTGTACCTGGTTAAAGGCATGGAAGGCTCTATGAAATTTGGCCTTCTTCTTCACCATAGTGAACCAACAAAATCGAAACCACAATGGTGACCTTTAAACACTGATAAAAACCTCAAGTGTACCTCAAAATCAAGCACAAAAAATATCTATTAAACCAACTGTGTAATGATCGAGTAAAATGCATAGCACAGCCATGAAGGGTCGAGCTCCTTCCAACTACCAATTGCATACCAAAAAAAGAATCTGAAATGAAAACTTCAGACATGTAAAATCAAATTAAACCCTTTCCAAAACACTCGGTGGTGATGGTGACACATGGAGGGTCAAGATCCTTATCAGACCCACTTTACAACTCAACATTAAAACACATGGCTGCATTGTCAACTAGTAGCCAGGGCAGCATAAATTCTCCACATGTAGAGAATTAAATTACGCACTTAAGCCTTGTACTCCCATCCAAGGGTAAGGTAACATCACATGATTATTATGCCATAGTCAAATTTTGGGGTCTCAACTATGGTGTTTAATCACCATAGTCCCCAACCATATCATAACAAAAAAAACATTATAAACTGTGCCTTTCCCTAAAGTCCTTATTTTCATTAACTTGGTGTCCTACCTTTGCCACCTTGTAGTGGAGGGTGTAGGACTACGTTGAGATTGGGCTCATAACCCCCCAACAAAAACCTCTATGCTTACCATTAACTCAAAAAGAAGAATATCACCTTATGGTGCAACATTAGGGTCGACATTGTCACCCTTATAAACACCATTTAAAAGTATAGCATGTCCATTCAAGATAAGAATCAAACTTTAGTTAGTTTTACATGTTTTTAATCGTAAACGACAAATGATTCCACGACCAAATTGTACATGTTACGGAAAGCTACATAGATAAAAGAAATAAAGAAAATTGATTGTTTTCTTTTGTGAAAATTTTAGGTATGTGATCGAATGGTATCAAAGCATGGTTACAACACTTGGCCTGAACAAGCCCAACTTTAAAACTGATAAAACCATAAAACTAACTTTATCCTATTGCGGTTTGATTCTCTTACGAACATGAAGAGAAGAATAACTTTGCTTTTGAGGGAAATTATGGCAGATGTAGGAATATCTGCGGAAGAGGAATCTCTTCCTAGAAATCCAGTGAACAATGAAGAGGGTAATCTAATGGAGGGTGAAATTTGGGTAAATATTAATGAAAGTCGAAACAAAAACCCATCTGAATTATAACAAACTGTTAAAGAATTAAGAGCAAAATTAAAAATAGTTAAAGAAGATAACGAACATATTTTGAAAGCACAGGAGGAGTTAAATAACATTCTATTTTATAAACTACACAGTAATGAAAGAGATAAAAATAAAGAACTTGAACTTGGCATGGAAAAAAATACACCTTACAAATGTAAGGGAAGGAAGCTGGAATTTTCCAAACATGAGGCTAAATCTTCAAGTGAGGAATCAACCAAGCACAATACAGAAAAACATCAGGATTCTAGTGAAAGTAGTGACAATAATCAAAATAAAAATAAATATAAACCTTATGAAGAAATTTCTGGAGAATTCAAAAAGATTAAACCTCCTATGTTTAACTGAGAGATCGAGAAAGGGGAAGAAGTGGAAGCTTGGCTATCTAGAATGAAGAAATATTTCAATATTTATAACTATTCTTATGAATTAAAGGCAAAAATGGCCATATGTAACTTAACAAGAAAAACAGATATCTAGTGGCAGGATATAAAAAAAGTGAAAGGTATAAAAGAACGCTATGTAACATGGAGAACATTCAAGAAACATTTTAAATGAAGGTATCTGTCCGAACAATATTATGAAGAAAAATTTAAGGAATTTTACAAATTAAGATTAGGTTCTATGACCATGAAAGAAATCTACAGTAAATTCTTAATCTTACTTCGTTATGTGTCGTATATAATTAACAAAAAACCAAAAATAAAACGCTTTCTCAGCTACTTGCCTCTTATATTTAAAGAGAGGATTGAGTATGACAATCCAAAACTATGGAATAAGCAATGAGAAAGGAAAACTTTTGTTATGATCAGAATAAGAATAAAAGAGAAAATATACCTAACTCGAAAACTAAAAGATGTGCCAACTTTGATCAAAAAAAGAAAAATACTAAGTTTTACAAAAATGTTGGGAATAACTACAGAGGGTATCAAGGCAATAATTATAAAGGCTTTAAACCACAAAACCCTGCAACAAAGAAAGAGAACCTCCCACTACCTTTAATAAAAACATTGCACATAAGGAACCACTAAACTGTTGGGAATGTGGCGAGCCACATTACTTTAAATATTGCCCCATAAGAAAGAAAAAATTTAATAATGTTCACACAATCCAAGAAGCTACTATGGTTGGGGATATGGTGAGAAGCATGCCCATAATCAGTGTTGCATTGGAGAATCGCAAGCACACCATCAAACTTCAATGGTCGAAATTGAAGGTATGATAAAAGGACAACCCATTTCTATATTAATTGATCCAGGCACAAGTTTAAGGTATGTATCACTTAGGATTGTAGAATTGTGTAAATTATCACAAGATAAATTTGAAAAATATTGGCTAGTACAACTAGCCACAAGCACCAAACGAAAGGTCACTAGTTATGTGAAAAAATGTGAAATTAAAATGAATGAATTGAATACACATGTTGATTTAAATATCTTACTATTAGGGTCTTATGATTTGTTGATAGGGATGGACTGGTTATAAAAACATAGGGTTATGTTAAACTGCTACGATAAAAAAATTTACATGTATGGATGATAATGGCAATACAATTAACGTAAAAGGAATTCCCAGTAAAGTTACCATCAGAGAAATATTTCCCATCTGAAAAGATTTGTACGTAAGGGATGCAAGATTTTTGCAATCTATGTAATGGATGACAAGGATAAAGATAACCATCTTAAAATAAAGAATATAATGATCTTAATATATTTTAAGACATTTCCGGATGAAGTTCTTGGTCTACCTCTGAAAAGGGACATATACTTTACAATCGATATGGTACTGAGAGCAGTACCAACATCGAAAGCTCCCTATCATATGAATATAATATAACTTACTGAACTTAAATCACAATTGCAAGAACTAATTGATAAAAAGTACATTTGACCTTTTGTTTCCCCTTCGAGAGCACCAGTCTTATTTGTAAAGAAAAAAGATGGCACTTTAAGACTATGCATAGATTATCGACAACTAACAAGATGGCTATTAAAAATCGATATCCTTTACCCGGATAGACAATCTATTCGATCAGTTCTGAGGGGAAACAATCTTCTCCAAAATAGATTTAATATATGGGTACCATCAGGTACGGATCAAGGATGAAGACATCTTTAAAACTGCTTTTAGAACTCGATATGGTCATTATGAGTTTGTCGTAATGCCCTTTGGTTTAACAAACACACCTACAACTTTTATCCATTTAATGAATAGTATTCTAAGTAAATACTTAGATAAATTTGTAGTCGTCTTCATCAATGACATAGTGATTTACTCAAAGAATAAATAGGAACATGAAGAACACCTAAGAATAATTTTACAAGTGTTAAGAGAACAACAATTGTTTGCTAAGTTTAGCAAGTGCGACTTCTTTAAAGACAGAATCTAGTATCTAGGACACGTGATGTATAAAAATGGAATATCAGTCGATCTAGAGAAGATTAAGGCTATCACTGAATGGCATGTTCCAAGAAATGTTACTGACATAAGATCGTTCATGGGGATCATCGACTATTACTGAAAATTTATTGAAGGGTTTTCTAAGATAGCCTACCCAATAACTTCACTACAGAAGAAAGGTAAGAAATTTGATTGGAACAAAAAGTGTACTGAGAGTTTTAATAAACTAAAACCACTGGTAACCACAACTCCTATCTTAAAAAATGTTGATCCTTTTAAGGATTTCGTCGTATGCACTGACACATGTAAAGAAGGATTAGGCGGGGTACCAATTCAAGAAAACTATGTCATGGCCTACGAATATAGGAAGTTAAAAGAACATGAGAATAATTATGCTACTCATGACCTAGAACTTGCCATCATCATACATGAACTAAAAATGTGGTGACACTACCACATCTAGAGAATATTCCTATTAATGTCGAAAAACATAAGTCTAAAATACTTGTTTGATCAACAAAACCTTAATGCTAGACAAGCCAGGTAATTGTCATTTTTAAATGAATACGACTTCGAAATAAAACATATTAGGAAAAGAGAATAAAGGTGTGGACGCTTTAAGTCGTCGCATAAACCTACTATATGCAAGCAACAACTATGAATCAAATTTAGAAAATAAAATCTTAAATACAGAAAATTTTGATAAAGAATATCAAAACCTAAAAGAAAAGACTACAAAAAATGAAAGGAACCAAATAAAAACATACCTTAGTCTGAATGGAAGAGGGTTATTGCTACATAAAATTGGACTATATATACCAAATTCAGCAGATATTAAACTAAATGTTATGGATTAATTACATAAACGACTGTATTCGAGACACCTTGGATACCAGAAAATGATCATTATGATAAGAAAATACTTCTTTTGGCCTAATATGAAAAAAGAGGTAGCAGAATATTTATCACGTTGCATCGCATGTCAGGAGGTAAAAGTTGAACAACAACATCTCACAGGCTTACTACAGCCACTACCCATTCCAGAATGGAAATGGGAAATAATCAGCATGGATTTCATAACAGGTTTACCTAAAAAATTTAAACAACATGACTCAATCAGGGTCGTAGTGGAAAAATTAAGTAAAGCAGCTCACTTTATTCTGGTAAAATCTATTTATAAGGCCGTTAACATTGCTGATATATTTATGAAAGAAATTTTCAGGTTACACGATGTACCTAAGGTAATAATCTCAGATAAAGATGTAAAGTTTACAGGGAATTTTTGGAAAGCCTTGTTTAAAGGACTAGGCACACAATTAAATTTTAACATTGCATATCATCCTCAAACGGATAGACAAACTAAAAGAGTAAATCAGATTCTAGAAGACATGCTTAGAATGTATGTAATGGATAAACCTGGTAAGTGGGGATATTAATTGCACTTAGTAGAATTTGCTTACAATAATAATTTCCAAGTAGCAGTTGGAATGAGTCCCTTCGAAATTTTGTATGGATGCAAATGTAACACTTCAATTTATTGGAGCAATCATGTCGACAGGTTAATGTTAGGCCCTAAGTTGTTAAAAGATATGGAACTAACAATGAAACAGGTACAACAAAATTTGAAGCCTTCCCAATACAAGCAAAAGAGTTACACCGACTTGAAAAGAAATCCTCGAGAGTTCCAAGTAGGTGAGCATGTATACATAAAGGTAAACCCCAAGAAAATATCCCTAAGACTGGGAAGATATTCAAAATTGGCACCCATGTATTGCGGGCCATTTGAAATTTTGGAAAAATTAGGATCGGTAGCATACCTGTTAGCCTTACCACCTAGGATTAAAGTACATAATGTTTTTCATGTTTCCATTTTGAATAAATACGTTAATGATGCTACTCATGTGATGGACTAGAATGTTATACAAGTGGAACCCAAAGGAGATTTTCAGGTGGGACCAGAGCATATTCTCGACAGGAGAGAGCTTTTACTCAGTAACTGTACCATCGTACAAGTCAAGGTGCAATGGAAGCACCTTAGTCCGGAAGAGTCCACTTGGGAATTGAAAAGTGATATGCGGGAGGCATATCCGATCCTATTTCAAGATGAAATAAAGGAAGAAAATAATAACACCGAGGATGGTGTTATCCTCTAAGGTGAGGTATATGTAACACACAAGATTAAATAAAACTATTATTCTTTTGAATATTTTATTTTTTAAATATTTTGACAAGAAAGTCAAAATAGATTTAATGGATAATTCTCATGTATTAATTAAAAATGTTGAAAGGAATCAAAACAGAAATTGTTGTTGAAAGAGTGTTTGTTGACCCACAGGGGGAAAATATAAGTGGCGAAAGCTGTTGATTGAGAACTCAAGTGAAGAAGGAGGCATCCTCCCCAAAACTAGGTCAAGACTCCTTATGGAGTGCTAAAGAGCAGGAGGCTCGTAAATGACTAAGACCTAGGAAAAATAATATATAATAGTATGTCCATTAAGCAAGCAGGAGGCTAGCGATGGACAAGAAATTGATCTATTAATGCAAGAGATGGCGCATTGATTGGATTTTGTCTTTGTGGTTCAACAAACAGACTCAGGGTTTCTGCAGCAAGTGAGACTTAGATGCTCTAGGAGTTGGTTGGGAGGAACGACTTTTTTAGTTCTTTTCCCGACAATGGTGTCAGGTTCCCTATTCCACTTCTTACATGTTTTAGGCTTGTTAAATTAAAATTTCAAGTTAGATATGAATCATAATTTCATTTTTACAATAAATGGTAGTATGCATTTGTTCCTATTATCTTCCCTATTTTATGTTATGATCTAATGCAAACTGATCTTAATTAGCAATCGTAGATTTAAGATCTTAATATATTATAACAAATATATGTTTGAGATTCCATACCCGAATCAGAGTTTCGTATAATAATGGTTTTAATGTTAGTGTAACTAGGAAATATAAACTAAGAACTATCATAGATCTAGTTAAATGTTCTAATTTATGTTTCCTTATTTTCTATTACAATATTTTACATGTATTTATTTCAACTAACCGTTTTCTTAGAAGTCGATGGATTCTTACAGAGCTAGGATCTGTCTTTTTCTTTTGAAACCGTATCAATTTGAAATGTTATTTCAAACTAGAATCATATTGTCAAAGATCCTATGGCTACGGTCGGTTTGCTAGATCTTTTATGCTAAATGAATCATTTACGGAAAGACAATTCTAATATATAAACAATAAACAAAAGAGTGTTGATTGAAGCTTTTAAAACAGAGTAAGGGCCGATAGGCTTTTTCTTTCCAAAGAAGTAAATCCATAAGTCGCAAAAATACTCTTAGTAATGCATAGTAAAAGTAAAATAGAAAACATCTCATCTATCCCAAAACCATCAAAACACGGATCGATATTTCCATCAGAATCATATAATAAAACCATAATATCCATATTTGATTACTAAAACAATCAATTAACTGCTTTACGAATGAAGTCAGATGGGCTACCCATTATTATCAAAATCAATTTCTAGACTTGTTATCAATATTTTACAACCTCTCACATATTTAGGGAATAACTACATCATCAGATCTAGCAATATCTAAGTGAATATATTTAATACAATTATATGGAGACAAATTCTATAATCACACGACACATGGCTCTGTCCAAAAGAGCTTCCAACAAAACCAAATCATCAAGGATAACAAACAGTTTATATTCCATCAACACAAGGTCAATTCTGATAGTTAACTCGTGGTTGTAATCCCATTAATTATGACATCCACCACTACAAACTTCAACAAGATTCCACATCCGAATGGATAGTTAAAATAAAATACAATGCTCTAAAACAGAGAGGTTGCAAAGCCACTTTTACACACATATAGACCCGCGAGGGCTTAACAAAGCATATCAAAACTTATCTTCGTGTAGTGGTGAAATCCTTACTTCTGAAAGTCTTCCAAACCAAGTGGAGAACCACTGTACTTCTCATTCATAATAGAAACCTTACCATTGGTTCTGGATGAATCCAGGATTGTAGATCAAGCACGATCACGCCAGGTTAGGATGTGAAAGGTTAGGATGCTTGATAGTATTGGTAATTTCCGAATTTCAAAGAAAATAACAGAGTAGAGTCTTTATTCCTCACCTTAGGTTATTGAAGTAACAGGGTTGAGAGAAGGTGACCCTGTCACCACTTTCGTCGGCCGACGCACAACCTACATTGCACAAGTTACACAGTTAACTATATATATATTTCTTACGATACAATTGTAAATAACCAAGGAAAACACGACATAGTGAACGCGTTCTTACCTTACCAGAGTTGCAGAGGTAGTAAACCGGGTTCATTGGGATTTCCATAGCTACTCAAATTTCACTTGCTTATCCAGTTAAAGAAGTTAGGGTTTTAGGAAATCGAACCTGCACAGTCTTTAAAACCTTCAATATTAAAAAGCTTACCCAGTTTTGATTGCAGAGAGGGCCAAGGGTCTCCTCCTGTTGTATGCCCTTATCACTCCTCATCCTGCAACGAAGAAGAAAACCCCATGTCAAACAAATTACTTATGATATTCTGAAGCAATCTTCTCGAAACCATGTGAAACCAAACTGATAATTTGTTTTGTACCTGGTTAAAGGCATGGAAGGATCGAGGAATGCTAGCCTTCTTCTTCACTGCAGCGAACCAACAAAACTGAAACCAAAATGGCGACCTTTAAACACTGATAAAAAACTCAAGTGTACCTCATAATCAAGCACAAAAAGATCTATTGAACCAATTTTGTAATGATCGAGTAAAATGCACAGCAGAGCCATGAAGGGACGAGCTCCTTCCAACTACTAGTTGCATACCAAAACAAGAATTCAAAATGAAACCTTCGAACAGGTAAATCAAATTAAATCCTTGCAAAAACCCTCGCTAGTGATGGTGACACATGGAGGTTCGATATCCTTCTCAGGCCCACTTTACAACTCAACATTAAAACACTTGGATGCGCTGTCAACTCGCATCCCGGGCAACGTAAATTCTCCATAAAAAAATAATTAAATTACGCACTTAAACCTTGTACTCTTATCCAAGGGTAAGGTAACATCACATTATTATTACGCCAGATTCAAATTTTGGGGTCTCGACCATGGTGTTTGTTGGGA
>LPNX010511281.1:6073-19428 GCA_001517045.1 Pseudotsuga menziesii | reverse complement strand
ATATGTGCATATCGATTAGCAATGATAATTTTTTAGTATGTAATATGCACATAATGTAGATTTCAATATTTTAGGAGAGCCTAAGTGGAGGAAGAGGCCCAAACATGACATGCTTATTGTAGTATTGATGGACCCATAATAACTTTTAGGATAAAATGAGTGATAATTTTTTAATTTGTAATATGCACATAGTCTAGATTTCAAGATTTTAGGAGAGCCTAAGTGGAGGAAGAATGCTGATACCAAAGAAATATGTACAAAGAAAGTGGGTCCTGACCAACATATTGTTGAAGTTCATCTACAAATTGTTGATATTGTTGGTGCATCATGATGGTGTGGCCTTTATCTAAGAAAAAATTCTTTACACTAGAAGGATAAAATTTCTATATAATACTTGTTAGTTCTCAAGAGTGTTGATGAATTTTGGATGATCCTTATTGTTCTACTTTCATGGTCTCAACTGGCTTCTAATACCCTACAAAGGAGCTCCCCTTTCCCTCAATTCCTCTTTGATCTTCAATACCTCTTCTACTTATTTCTTTGTAGTTTCTTTTGTTTAGTGTTTTATATGTCCATAAATTTATATGTTGGCCAGAACTTTTGAGGCGATCTCATTTAGAATATCAACCACACATTCCTTCATTTCCTTGGCTAAAGAAAAAAAAAATTCTAGGGCCTCATGACAGTGAGGCTAAGTTGTGTGAAACATGGAACTATGGATGGAATTGAAAGGTTATCTCCAATTTTTGGGAAATAAGGAAATGACTTAAACTCATAAAAACTCATGTCTATCTCAAAAGTGAGTTATATTGAACAGGATCGAGGGATATTTTGTTTACAAATGAATATCCCACTATACAGGAAGGGGGCGACTCCCATTGAAATTTTAGTACAATTCCTTGGCGTTTTATGAATTTCTAATCCCATGTTTCCCAATCTACTCAATATATTGTGTAAATATTATGGAAATATTGAAATATTATGACTGTAGGTGTGGTTGTCAAATTCCAATTAGATTGGCATACAACAATATGGAAATGGAAGCCACCTTTAAAATGTATTTTTTTGGGGTATATCATTAAGAAATAATATCCTGACATGGGAAAATCTCGTCAAGACAGCATTCAACCTTCTAATATCAAGAAATATGATTTTCTATTTGATGAGGATGGACTTCAAAAGATGCATTCTTTGATTTCTCCACTTTGACATTAGACTGCAACTCATCTTACCCATAATATTGGAAATCTATATAGGTTTATGTTCTGAAAACGATTGTTACAAGGAACCATGTATTATTTTTGTAATTTTAGATTTTTATTTATGACTATTATTTTACCTTCAACCTTACAAGTAGTGTCATAATGAGGAACTTTTTTTTATCACAACGCTTCCATAAGAATATTCTTATCTTTATTTTTCGAATGCTTTCAATGGCCATAACGTTTCATTTCTTATGTCTATTGATGTTATGTGCGAAGAAACATATATTTCGATTAGTGGTAGCTGGTAGAAATACTGTTTTCTTCTTTTCATAATCAAACGTAGCAAAATTCCCATAACTTATTTCTCCAACATAAGGAACATAATTATTGTGGGTTTCAATTGCACCCACATCAAATAAATAAAAAAATAATGATGCAAATTGCTTTCTTATGGATTTTCCATCTTAGATATAACTGTTTACATTACTTTAATTTAAGGCATGTTCTCCTTTCTCTCCATGATGCAAACAAAAGCTTCACACATATACATCATGCATGTTTTTGCATTAGCAAAATGGATTTAGAAAACTAATAATGGATAAATTATTACATTTATAACATCAGATGTGCATTTATGTTTTTTACCAATACTCAATATATTGTGTAAATATTATGTCAATGGTTTCATATAAATTAGGTAGTGATACTTTTGTTAATTTAATTAATGATTTATTTTTTCGAGATAACTATACAAAAGTAGCTAAATACCTTAGGATTATGTTTAAATACCTCATATTTGCATTATTTTGGAAAAAAATATTATCTTCCCCTCCTCTTAAAGAGACATCTCCTTAACCAATGTTTTCTCTAGGATTTTAGCCACCCCCTCTCAATGGATCCTATATAGAGTCCCTCTGGTGATATCCAATACCAATTCTTGTCAGTTTTGCAAGAGGCCTTTGAAGTTGTTACACTATATATGAGAAAATCTAGAAAGCTTCTGGTTTTTAGGGTTCTAAAGGATTTAATTTTAGGAAGCTATGTTAATTAAAAATTATCATTGCATACTAGGAAGCATGAAAATAGTGAGAAATTTGGGTTCTCCTTTAGTTCATCCTTCGAGCATCACTAGGTTCCTTTGCATACACATCCTTTCCTATGATATCCTTGTTTTCTCACAACCAAAAATACCATTACTCTCTTCATCCAACAAATATTCCCTCACTCTACTACAAAATATTTTGCAGGACACTTGTTACAAAGAATGCACTCCCACAAACAAATTTCCCCTTTCTTTTTCTATTGTCACCATCAGTAGTTTGTCCAATTTTGTGTATTTTTCATTTTGAATTTCATCCAATTATATTCATATAAATTTTCACACATATAACTAGATCAATTGAGAAATCAACTTGGATTAGATTAGGCATATACAAAAAAAATATCGGAATGACATATGCAAGATCAATCAACTTGGATTAGGCATATACAACAAATATTTTAGAATGACTTGCAAATAATAATATCATATATAGATGATGAATGAATGAGAAAAATGAGTACAAAAAATTTATAAATACACATTTAATTTATTACATCGTGAGGAAAACTAGGTTCTTTATTGAAAAATTCACACCATGAGTGACACCAAAACAGATACAACAAAAAAACATACACATATCGGAGATGTGTAACAATGTACAAGCCTAACATTTTTTGCAATAGATGTTGATACCATTGCATTGTGCACATTCCTACATGGAGTTGGCATTTCCCCAACTAGTAGTTCAACTGACATCCTATTAATATCTAAATGGTGGTTGATCGTAAAAAAATGGAATTCGCTAGAAATGGTTCTCACTTCTACATGACGCAGTTTTAAATTCCCTTTTCTCACATGGTAGATTCCTTTCATTTTCCTACATACAATTTCATAATTGGTGTAGACATATATGCCATTGGATCTATACATTATGGTTTTTTATCCCTTCTATAAGGGCAATGTAGTAAGCCTCGTTGTTCATTTTCATTCCACGTATTTCTCTTTTTCTATGGATAACCTCGTTCAAAACATTGTTGCACAGGACATATTCTATTGTTGCATATCCACAGTTTGGATAACATTTTACTTGAATGCACGTCCATTCTTGCACCGTCTTGTTCTTTTGGATGCACTGCAAAAACAAGAACAAAACAAAAATAAACACTAAACAAGCTAGATCATGAATTAGGATTTAAAAGAAACATTAGTGTTAAATATTGATATGAGCGTGAGAGTACCAAATACAATGAAAACAATATCTAGTGTACAACATTTCAACGTAGCATTGTCCAAACATATTCCAAGAATATATGATCATTTGATTAATACAGGAATTAACTGGGATTGTTCCAGCATAAATACAAGAATGGTTTAAGAATAGAAACCAAAGAAAATATGGTGAACTCTCTCAAATAGAATAAACCCAACCCAAGGCAACCCATTAGTCATTGGATTCTTATTATCCTCAACCTAACCACAACCCAAATATTGGCCAATGGATTAGAGAAGTTTGAATGTATAAGACAACAGTAAAGTTGGGAGTAAAGTTTGTGGTTCAAAAGGAATTTTACAACACAACTTATCAGATTCTGAGCTGCAATTGGTCATATGGACACTTAAGAAAAACTATAGTGCTTCTCAACTCTAGAGTGCTCCTAGTTCCTTACATATGGTATAAAAAACAAAAAAACATAATTTGTGCCCCTCCTCCTTTTCTCAATGCTTTTGCTCGAGTTTGTGAAAAATAGGATTTTTGAAAATGGGTTATTCAACATTTTTCTATTTTGCAATACTGGTATCCCTTTTAGCATTTTTTATGGCATCATCATATGGAGCGATCAAGCACACACCAATCAATGCAGATGAATATAACCTCAAGTCTGTGCAGGCTAGTGCTGATGTGTGGATGGAAATGAGACGGAGAAAAAGAAAGAACTCTTCTTTTTTAGAAGGATCGAATGATAGTATTTGTAAGTATTTCTCCAACTTCCTTGGGCTATGTTAGAGATCTGATCCAGATCGATGAAATGGGAGGGAAGGAGTTGGGAGCATTCAAAATCATGCTAGTATTTCAGACTGGGAAGAATGAACTTTCATGCTCGATCATGCTCAAGCCTCTTCTTTGTAGTAGAGTTTCGTAGCAGAGGAAACCGAGTTTTATATGTAAGTTTCAATAGATGATCACGGGAGTGAGAAATGGATTTCCCACCAACCTTCCGATGTTGCATTAGATATGCCACCCCCAATGCGGATAATGTCATATTGGCTGATGATGGGAGGAGTTGGGACAAGATTATTGAATCTAGATATGGAGCCCCATTGAAGGGCCAATCTACGACTGAGTATGTTCACCCAAAAACTACACCGTCCGAGTGAAATTTTTTGTTTTTGTAGACAACTACTAAATATTATTATTGATGTGTTAAATGATGTGTAATTATGGTTATGATTAGAACACGTACCTTTCAATATAATTTTGAGTCATCATCCTTCCATGATGGCATTATTTCATGGCCACATCATTCATGAGGATATAAATACGCACACGGTTCCATGAGTTGGTAGTCGTCAACTGGGCGGATACAGTACATCCATACTGGAATAAAAGTACATGATGATCAGATGAGCATCTAAAGTTCCTCATGGCGACTGGAGCAGGATGATAGAAACTGACAGACATATAACAATCTTGTGGCTAAAGAATTAGTGAAGTCACAACCACAAATCAAAATTATCCTGCGGAGTCGCAGCTAGGAGTTGGAAAAATATGGCGGAGTCCTAGGCATGAAATAGGAAAAGTTAGTAGAATTTTAGCAGACTTGTAGGTGTGAAAATAGGAAAATTCGATAGAATTTAACAGAGTTGCAACTGCAAAATAGGAAATTTTTGTAGAATTTTAGTAGAGTTGTAGATGTGAAATAGGAAAAGTTGGAAGAATTTTAGTGGAGTTGTAGCTGTGAAATAGGAAAACTTGGAAAAACATTACTGGATTTGTAGTCCTGAAATATGAAAAGTTGGTATATTTTAGCATAGTTACCAGTTCCTTTGTATTTTTAACTTCTATGAAGTGAAATTTGTGGTCGGATTTACATTAAATCTGACAATTTTGATATACTACTAACAAAGGGAATGCATTGGATATCCGACTGCTATAAAGGAAACATAGTCAGATTTTCGACAACACTCCACTGAAATTTGCGTTCATATTTTTTACGGATCCAAAGAAAATGTAGTCAAATTTTTGACGAGTGTTTTGATTGTTGAAGAACTATCGAAATTTAACTGATGTTTAAAAAGAAAGAGGATTGTTGAATTGACGACCACAATATGTCGAAAATCAAACGCCTAAGCCGTCGAATTTTGTGTTTAAAAATGTTATTTTATCCAATAGTTTCCTTGTGCTAAAACACTATTTATCCAAAAGTGTGGCATGCAAAGTATACTCTTCAATGGCTCATTCCACAACAATCCTAGAGTAACTAAAAACATGTAAATATAGATAACCTTTTTTAGAAGAAAAATATAGCATTCCCCAAAGAGATAATCATTTCTCTTTGGATTTTTTGCATAGCCCATATTTAATCCATATTATATAATAACGATTTGAAAAAAATATCAAAACCATGCCTGCATCACATTGATCACCATTTGACACACCACCAAGTAGCCAGAAATAATAACTACCACCAATATCAAATATTTTACATAATGTGGATGCTTCACCACCCTATCCTTCAAATATTCCTTGAAATGCATTTAAATTGTTATCCCTACCAAATAAAAAGTCTTCGAATTGTTGTTGAAAACCACTGCATTCCTATCTTTCCATAGACCGCACATTTGACAAAAAAAGGTAAAGTTTTGTGATATGGGAAATTCTTTATCTAGTAAGTCAAATTTATTTCTAAAGAGGGAATAATTCAACTACATTACAATAGAATCCCATAAAGAACCTCTAACCAAATCCCTTTCATAAAACCATGGTAAACAAACAAGTGTACAATATTACAAAAAATTCCATTATGTCGCTAGACTACGAGTCAATCCCAAGCTTACAACGAATAAACAATAATAAACATCAAATAAACCATAGTTTAATTTCTTTGTGAGAAACATTGTTGTGAACATAATTTGATAAGAATCCAATGAGAGACAATGAAAGTTTAGAAAAATTATCCCCTTCAATGAAAGTGTCAACACCCAAAACCCCCTTTGCACCTCTTCTAACTTTCCAAGATATGCAAGTTCCCATCCAAGAAAAATACCTATAAATTCCATACCAAAAATTAGAAGACAAAGAAACTTTCTTGTTGACCTTGTTGATCAAATATTCCACAAATTTTTTTCTAATTTTTTTATATCTAAAAGAATCACGCTATAAGCATGACACAAGAAACCCCTCCATAGCCTCTCAAGGAACAAATTCTGGCTGAATTATATCAAGCATTTAGTTCCCCATTCACCCATATATTTTTGCAAACATGTTCTTTCCTAGTCAACAAAATGGAACTTATCACTCCCTGCCATTCTAGACCCTAAAAAAATCATCAATTTTCACATATTATTATGTAAAATAGGAAAGGGGACCATGGTCGTAGACATCCAATATCTCAAGATACTCTCTAGTACAACCTTGCGTAAAATTACTCTTCTCTCTAGAGACATCCATTTGTAGCACCAACAATTAATCTTGCTCTCCACTTTTCCAAGAAACCACATCTAATCATTAATGAAATAATAATTTGTCTTTAAAAATATCCCATGTACTTAAATCATTTTGCAATCAACATTAATTGATAAGGAAAGAGACCCAAAATCATAACTATAACACCATCCTTGTCATATTTATGTAAAATAGCATATTTGTAAAGGCTTTCCTCCATCCCTAAAGAAATGCAAAAAATATTGATAATTCAATGAAAAGTATCCCATTACTGTTCAAAACCCATCCCAAACATAAGGACATAGTACACAAACAATAAATTTGTAATGTAATGCACAATTAAGACTTTTACACCATGTAGTTTTTTGTCATATTTAATATTCCCTATGAATCTACTAAGCTCTTCAATCGCATGACGAAAAACCATTGGTGAAAATAGGAATCCCTACTTTAACAAGATTTCACCTTGGCATTTTGAAAAATATTCTAGACCATTGATCTTGTCATGTCATACCCCGATGTTTATTTTAGGAAGTTTCTATAATGAGAAATTCATGTCAAGTCATTGTGGGTAACCCTCCTATTGGTCAAGGGTAAAAAGTCCCCACAATTATGGGGCCCTTGGGTTATTAGACTATTATAGTAAATTTGACCCTAGGTGAGTCATTGTAAGTCAGGGAAATAGTGCCCACCATTGTGTTACCCTCCTATTGGTCGGAGGAGGCAAAGTCCCCACAAGTGGTGGGGCACTAGGTTTGTTAGACACTCCTAGAGATGTAGGCTCTAGTAAGTAATTGTTAAGTGAAGCCGACATGATGGAGTGGGTTCCAAGTGAATGGAAGAATATAAATAGAGAGTGAGTCTGTATATTTAGGACACACACACACACTCATTGGGGTGCATGAGTGAGAGAGAAGAAGCTCTCTCAATGTGTGTGAGAGAGAAGACTGCTGTTGGGAGATCATCTTTATGTTTTTAGGTTTTGCCTTTGGTGTTGATTCTATATTTGAGGAAGTTGCGGGGTTTTCTCCTTTATGGTTTCCCTGAGTAAAATTATTTGTGTCTCTTGTCTCTTGTGTTGTGCTTGTGTTTTATTGTTGTGCATGTTATTCTCTCAGTTAAAGATCCTAATATCATAATGGTAGCTTATATGATAAAAATCTAACATTGTATCAAAGCTAACCTGAGAAGAATACATTGTGCAGCTATAGAAGCCAGGGATTCTTACTTTTTGGGTCTCTCTCCACAATCCATCAACAGAAGTATGCTAGGATGACTCTCCATTGAAGGGTGCATCTTTCTGTCGAAGCGAAATTCGATTCCAACCACTTTCAGTTTTTGATGCGGAAATTAGGGTTTTCTACAGAAGAGGAATTTTTAAGTGATCCTAGCATGGGATTGTTATCCTCATTAAAATAGAATTTTAGAGACCTATATTAAGAAATTTTGTTGGGTGAAGCTCTGGGAAAGTCAAATCCTAGTTTGACCCTGAGCTAGACAAACCCAAAATACTAAAATCGCTAAGTTTTGGTACATTCACTATATCCTGAGATTGGTATAGGCTCAGGAACTGAAACTTGTGGGGGCCGAAGATAAATTCCCGATTAAAATTGTGTCCAAACTTTATCCTCATATTCGCTATATTCTAGGAGATATGATCTCTCCAAGTTAGCATTCCAGCCTCTTCCAGAATTCATCCCTAAACAGGACACCCGGGGAGAATTGCTATATCTTGGGATACAGAGGTCCAAATGGAATTCTTGAATCTTTTCCAGAAAGGAAATGGACTTTAATTTCTGTGGTATTAATTTCATACCAAGAAGATTAAACAGTGACATGTGGAAGTCGGTACAACTTTGCTGTTCTGAACAGTCCTGTAACAGGTCACCTTGGGAAAAGGATCATAAATCCAAATTGGTGAAACCAATTTTGATGAAACTTATGGTTTTGGATCAGGGACATGCGAGTTTACCCCAGTGAGAAATTTTTGACATAGAGGAGTAGTAATTTCAGATATATCATAGAAACAGTGACAAGAATTTCTACAGAAGAAATTGGAAAACTAGGGCTTCCTGTTCCAAGAGTTTCCCTCCACTGTTTTCAGAAAAGGACTACATTGGATAGATCCATTTGAAGAGATATATCTATATATCCAATCAGATCTAAAATATTCCAAGTTTTCAAAATTAGGGTTTCTGTGAAAAACTCTAGATCAGCCAGCTCGAGAACCTAGACGAACACCTCAAATCGGTAAGATCTAATCCTTTGCTATTTTCATTTGAGGTTCTCATTTCAAGGTGATCTATCACATCCTTGATGATAAGCTTGGTGAAGTTGAAAAATTCCAAGTATGGAAGTATATGATCTCTCTAAATAAAATGAATAGGACACCTGCATGAGTAGAGAGGTTCAAGTTCCAAAGGGAGATGAGGTTAGAAGCCTTACACAAGAAGAACTTGGTCAAGGCCAAGAAGATCATTGTTGATTCAATCACGGATCAACTTGTACCACAAGTGTCTTCCCTAAATACACCAAATATGTTTGATTCCTTGACCAAGCTATTTTAAGGAAAGAACATGCATTAGAAAATGAACTTAAGAAAGCAGTTGAAGAATGTGAAGATCCAGAATGTAGAGACCATGTAGTCATAAGGGTCTCTCAAATCAAAGAACAACTTGAAGCAGTAAAAGAAGAAGTGAAGAATGCATAAGTGGTGATGGCCACCTTGAATGGCCTCCCAGGATCATGGGATTCATTCCTTCAAGGAATGTGTGCTATAAGGAAGTGATTACTTTTAGTAGATTTTGGGAAAAAGAAGAAGCTCGACTCATACGAAGAGAAGAGAAGATGGGAGGAATTGAAGATCAAGCTCTCACCATCCAAAGAAGATCCCTCAAGTGATGAGGAATATGAAGAACTCAACTCTTGAAGCACCTCTTATCCACCTTATCATTTGGATAATAAATGATGCTATCATGAATAAAGAAGATGATGAAGCTGAGGGCTCAAGAAGGAGTCTACCCACGAAAAAAATAAAGATAATTATTCAATTATCATTTCATGATATTGTTTTGTTATGCATTTGTTTATATTCAATTGATATATTATGCATGATAGGATGTTTTCATTAATGACAGTATACTACTAATATGCATGTTATGGGTAAGTAGCTCATGGTTCTATAAAACTCTCCATTTCTACTTATCTAGAATGAAACCTCTTTGCTGACATATTGGATTAGTGCACAATCTCAATGTTGTCCTCGTAGAGATGGAAGGCATCTAGAAAGTTTCAGTGAGATAAGGATGAATGTTGTATTGGCTAAAGTAGTTGCATGATCATATATTTATGCATAAGAACTTTCCAGTATGAATATTCCTTATGAAATGTTTCTAACCATACAAATTCATTTGACTTGTAGGAAAGATCGCGTACATAATCGCCTACAAGCAAAGAAGAATGAGACTTGTTTTGGAGAACAAGTGACGACAGTTCATTAGAGATAGTTGATGCTACGATGTATCATCAGATGATTGGGTCCTTGATGTATCTCATGAACATGAGACCAGACATTTGCTTTGCTATGAACACCTTGAGCCAGTTCTTGATAGATCCGAGATATGTTCACTTGATTGCCACAAGGAATATTTTGAGGTACCTGAAGGGTACAATTGATTATGGGCTCAAGTACGATACGAATCAGAAGATTAACCTAGAGGGTTATGTTGATTCAAATTGGGTAGGTAGTGCCATCAATAGGAAGAACACTTCAGGGTGTTGCTTCAATATGGGATCATGTGTGATCTCTTAGTTTAGCAGGAAGCAATCCTGTGTGGCACTAAATACAGCTGAAGCAGAGTATGTCGTAGCTTGTTCAACTAATTGTGAGACAGTATGGATACGAAAGCTACTGTCGGATATATTTGATCTCTATATGGATGCTACTTGTATACATTGTGACAACCAAAGTTGCATGAAGTTGTCAGATAATCCAGTGTTCTATGATAAGTCAAAGCATATCGAGATCAAGTATCATTATATCAGGGATATGGTCTAGAGGGGAGCACTGAAGCTCCAGTATGTTGCGACGGAGGAACAAATAGCTGATGTATTGACGAAGCCATTGGCCAAGCTGAAGTTTGAGTACTTCAGGGAGAATCTTGGTGTTCTCCAGATTGAGGTTTCCTCCAAGGGAAAGTGATGAGACCCTGAGCCATTCTTTCATGGTGAGAGGATTGGTTCCTTCCATGTTAGATATGAGTGTTGATATCCATAGCCATTCTGACAAGTAGGTCAGATATAAGGGCTGATACATTCTGTCATGGTGAGAGGATTGGTTCCTTCCATGTCCGATATGTGTGCTAAGATCCATATCCATTCTGACAAGTAGGTCAGATATAAGGGCTAAGCCATTCTGTCATGGTGAGAGGATTGGTTCCTTCCATATCATATGTGAGTGCTGTCCATTCTGTTGAGCAGGATAGATGTAAGGGCAATTTCCATTCCGAAAATAAAGGTACCTGGTTAGTTACCAGGAAAAATTAGTCTGGGACTGAGAAGCCATTCTGATGTGATAAAGGGATGTGTTCCCACTTGATCAAATGTAAGGGCTGAACCATCCTGTCATGGCTAAAGGATTAGGTTCCTTCCATGTAAGATGTGAGTGTTGTCCATTCCGATGAGCAGGTTGGATGTAATGATAACTGCCATTCTCTAGGAGAATGGAGGCACCTGGTCAATTACTAGGTATCTCAGTCGAGGACTAGGGGCCATTCTAATGTGACTATAGGATTGGTTCCTACAAGATCATATATGAGTGTAAGCCTTTCCATCATTGTGTGCAGGATGTGTTCCAGCCTGGATGGATGTAAGTGCAGAGCCTTTTCATCATTGTGGTAGGATGTGGTTCCAGCCAGGATGGAAGTACAAAAATCTTCCATCATTGTGGTAGGATGTGGTTCCATCCTGGATGAATGTAAGTGCAGAGATCTTCCATCATTGTGTACAGGATTTGTTCCAGCCTGGATGGAAGTGTGGAAATATTCCATCATTGTGTGCAAGATTTGTTCCAGCCTGGATGGAAGTGTGCAAATATTCCATCATTGTGTGCAGGATGTGTTCCAGCCTGGATGGAAGTACGGAAATCTTCCATCATTGTGTTCAGGATGTGTTCCAGCCTGGATGGAAGTACGTATATCTGCCATCATTGTGTGCAAGATGTGTTCCAACCTGGATGGAAGTATGGAACTCTTCCATCATTGTGTGCAGGATGTGTTCCAGCTTGGATGGATGTGAGTGATGTGCCTTTCTGATGAGTAGGTCAGATATAAGTGCTAAAGAAGACCTACATGGAGGCTAGGCCTACAACCAACATGAAAAAGGGTTGGCTCTGTAGAACTTATCGTGATGAGAAGAATCATGAGATAGCACCTGTGATGATCCAGATCGAGTGATGATCTAGATCTAGTGAAGATGATCCAGCCGTGAAGATCCAGATCGAGTGATGATCTAGATCCCATGATGATGTCCAATGATGATCTAGATTGAGTGATGATCTATATCCAGTGATGATGATGATCTAGACCGAGTGATGATCTAGATTCAGTGATGATGATCCAGATCGAGTGATGATCCAAATCCAATGATGATGATCGAGATCGAGTGATGATCCAGGTCCAGATGAAGATCACTTGAAGATGAAGATGATGAAAACTCAATGATGATCCAGATGATATAGAGAAGAAGACTTGTGCTCATAAATTGTGTCGAGAGAATACCTTCCTAGTTAAGAGGGAGTTTTGATGTATTTGTAACTTTGGAATGTATTCATCTGTATTTCTTATGTATTGTAACCCGATGTTTATTCTAGGATGTATTTGTGATGTACTTGAGTCATGTCATACCCCGATGTTTATTCCAGGAAGTTTCTATAATGACAAAGTCATGTTAAGTCATTGTGGGTAACCCTCCTATTGGTCAAGGGTTAAAGTCCCCACAGTTATGGGGCCCTTGGGTTATTAGACTATTCTAGTGAAGTCGACCCTGGGTCAGTCATTGTAAGTCAGGGAAATAGTCCCGACCATTGTGTTACCCTCCTATTGGTTAGAGGAGGTAAAGTCCCCACAAGTGGTGGGGCACTAGGGTTATTAGACCCTCCTAGAGATGTCGCCTCGAGTAAGTAATTGTTAAGTGAGGATGACATGATGGAGTGGGTTCCAAGTGAACGGAAGAATATAAATATAGAGTAAGTCTCTCTATTTAGGACACACACACTCACTCATTGGAGCACATGAGTGAGAGAGAAGAAGCTCTCTCAGTGTGAGAGAAAGAGACTGCTGCTGTTGGGAGATCATCTTTATGTTTTCGGGTTTTACCTTTGGTGCTGATTCTATCTCTGAGGAAGTTATGGGATTTTCTCCTTTATGGTTTCCCTAAGGAAAATTCT
>LPNX010511262.1:0-34796 GCA_001517045.1 Pseudotsuga menziesii | reverse complement strand
TGTGGATAGCAGTCCATCAAAATGTCCTAGATCTAAGCAGGACCACCCTGGTCACTTGGACCACCTTGGTCCCCATGGTCTCTCTGTACTCTGGCTTCCTCATCCTCTTCAGCTTCGGCAGCCCCCACAGAATCTATGTATACAAGAACCGCTCTGACCACTCGCCTCAAAATGCGTAACCAGACTGGTGGAACTCCAACCACAAACTCCTGCATGACGACCAGGATATGCTCTATCTGTAAGGTGGGAACTCTTTGGGTCATCCTAGCCAGCTTTCCCTCTAGAACCCTAATAAGCCCCGGGTCTTCACCTATGATAGGATGAACAAACATGCGTGGATTCCCCTCAGGGCGGACTGGTCCAATATCTGCATTTTGACATGTTTATAGGATTAAGACTTGTACATATATGTATATATCTATCATTTTTAAATTCATAAAAATTTTAAAAATGTTAAAAATTAAAAAAAAATTACCTAGCTCTCCCCATGCTCCTCTTGGAGGGAGGACAAGGTCTGGATCACCTCGAAAATCCATGCCGGCATATGGAAATTGCTCTAGTGTCGGTAGCTGTCGCTCCCACCAGATGTAGAAGTCATCATCGTATACACTCTGCACTATGTCTCCTCCTCGTTGACGGAGGAATATGTCTCCCCATCTGCTCAGCCTTGGCTGACGTGGAGATCAGACTGGTAGAGGTATGGTGGGGCTTAACCCTGGTACTCTCTTGAAGAAGAAGGCAACCAATATGCTAGAATACCCAAATTTATTTTGCCTTCCTCTCTTGCAATCAGATATTTGTCTTTTCATAATGGGGACAACTCCTGAACACCAATCATAGAGGGCACCATGCATACAATCCACTACCAACCTCATTTAGTTCCGTGTAGCTAAATGTAATGAAGAGGATCCTGCAATCCTCACGATGGTGCTCATCAGTACCTGTAGTGTAAAATCACGGATATGTGCAATAGGGACACAACTCCCTCTCTTCTGGGTACCTGGTGTGCAAAACACATCAATGTAGTTCTTGACACTTAAAGGATCACCGCCCCTACCAGTGCCCTCTAATTTTACCAGTGCTCCTCTTCGTGACAGACCGGTAATGAAATATATGTCCTCGGAAGTAATTTCCAAAGTCTCACCCTGTAGGTCAAACATCCCCAAATCATGATCCCAATAGTTTATCATGAACTCCAATAGACGGACATTGGCTCTCATGGGTGATGTGCAAAAGAACTTTAATAACCCACTCATTCGCAAAGCATGTACGGTGGGTGCACTTTGGAGTGCTTCTTGGTCCATAGTTTCATGTTCTCGTTCCCTCCATTCCAACACCATATTCACACCTAGAAAAACAAGTAATATGATTCATCGATTTCATATTAAATTTCAAAATTTTTTGCCTATAATTAGCTTTTTATCCTTCACGTAGTACACATGACTATCTAGTTAGACATGTCATGTACTATACATGACTATCTCTATAGGAAACCTGCATACAGAACACATGTACGCGAGTCTTTACACTGTGAACCCACGTACGTACCATGACATGCTTTAGGATGCTTTTAACAATGAAATTGGGACTCAAAATTAATAATTGCTAGGATCAAATTGAAGAGCTCGGGGTGTAGGCTTACCTGCAACTTGCGGAATTTGATTTTGTCCACTAGATTGTTTGCAATGATCGAATGAAGGTAGAGGTAAAAACTTGCTTCTTATAGTTAAAATTCAAAATGGTGAGTTTTGTTTTGATTTTGAACTATTTATAGAAATTTTATTTCTCAAAGTGGGTTTTTCCCTATAGTTTGAAATCTATTTCAACTAATACCATTTTTCTTTTTTCCTTGAAACAAGTTTTTCATCATTATAAAGTGTTTTTGGCTCCCATAGGGTGGTTTTGACATTTCCAATGCATTTTTTGCATCTATACTCAATCCACATTAACCTTAGCAATCAACATTTTTCCATGGACTATGGTATTATAAACCATTAGTTCCCTATTTTTACCATTGTTCTTCCATGGATAGGACCCTTTTTTCATGAGTATCCTCTTTTAAAACCTATGTTGTCCTTTGATACTCATGCCGTAGCTGTTTCATGTACAGGGGTATCCTTTTAGCTATTTTTCACGCCAAATAGAGCTTCTTTTTGAACCTCTTTTTACAAGCTATCCCTTTATAGGACTCCCCGCCCTTATGGAGTTTCTTTAGGCCCAGGTATGACTCCTTTAAAATAGACTTGACTGCCGAGTTAACTTGTCTGTTCAAGCTCGTTAAGAATATGTGAATGGGCATCCACATCGGTGGTAGGTTATCTCTTTCTCGGACCATGTAGAATAATATGAGAAAGGATCCCTCTCTTTTCTATTTTGAATTGAGAAGAGTATTCTCAGGCATAGGTTTATCACTTTTCCGGACCTGAGAGACTAAATTTACGGAAAAGGAACGCCCGGTATGAGCTTAGTTTTCTCTTTTTCATGCTCTGGACCTAAACATGAAAAATATTCCGAGTGTACTTTGTGTCTTTGTCATGCTCGTTAAACACTTAAGAACAAAGCAACGAGTTTATTGTTGTAAGCCCCATTTCTTGTAATCAAATGGATCTTTCCGAGTGATCTTGCTTTCCTTCACACTCGTAAAACTCAATCTATTTCATGCTGTTTTGGAAGGAGCGTTGGGTAGGTGGTAATTTAACCTTTTTCAGACCTCCCTGACTAAGTACAAAAAAGGTTCACCTTTTCTTCTACGGAAGTTAAGAGAGTTATTCTGTGGTATGTTTTATACTTTTTCGACCTCAGGAGAATAAATTGGACGAAAAAGGACCCCCCTGGAGTCTTCTTTGGAGTTTTCAGACTCTCTAAATGTGAAAACACCAACTAAGCATGTACTAGTTTGGGCTCATTAAATCCACGAATCAGTGACACTATCAAGCATTATTTTTCCTTCTCTTCAAGCTTGTTAAAAAATGAATAGGGATCCGAGTTGACTTTCCTGGACTCGTTAAAATTTAAGAAGGAAGGTAAGGAAGAAGTTTTCTCTTGTTTTCAGTAGCGGCAGCATGTCCTCCTTGAACATAGCACTCTCTGTTTTTTCTGATACCCATGTCTCAATGTTCACTTTCCGTTCAGCTATTACTTTGAGTTTCCTACTCCTCCTCTTGTCCGTTATACCTGGGGAATCTGATCATGTATCCTACATGATAGATAAGTCTAGTTGTTCTATCTATGAGTTAAAAGCTTCCTTGGGTCATCTCTGTGTCGTTCCCACTGTTCAAGGACTCAACCCAATGTTTGATCTTTCTCCTAATCCCATCATTATTATATCTATTATCTATTGTGTCTCCCTTCTTTGGCCCAGTTCCTAGTCACTCTTGTGATCCGTTGGAGGATCTATTGCCTTCCTTATCACAGCATGGTTCCATTTCAGTACTTCCTGATGACGAAGACCTAGAGTTTTGATGATCGTACCTCAGGATTCACTTTCATCATTGGTGAAGTCCTTTGCTTCAGTTGTTTATTATCATATATTGATTGACAAACTATTGAATCCTTTCCATGTTCGACTTCAACCTACATTTATTCACATGGCTTGGATTATACTGGTTCTTTGGGATTGTTTATGAAGACCTTAGTTCCTCACTTCTGGACTAAGTTGCGCAAGATTATGTTCCATTTATGTACACAGCTTCTAGATCTTTGAAGACTCATCATTATTGTATATTGTGGCTTCGATCCACCTTTGTAATATACGTGTTCTAGTACCCGTATCATATGATGTACTCAAATATTGTCAAGGAGCTAGTGTTCCAGTATATTGAACATAGCATCCTCAGATATGACTTTGTATATGACATTATTATGTATTTGTTTCAGGTACTACCTCTGCTCCATTGGATTTCTGAGTTCTTTAAAGATAAAGATTATAATGTATTTCGACCATCGCTTCCCTCTGACCTCACACATTAGGGGGAATCTGTTATCTACCCAAATGGCACTTCTCCATCCAAGTGCCGACATTCCCTATGTTGGCACACAAAAGGACACTTATGGATTGAAGATTGCCTAAAACACTATAGATGGGCATGTTATGAACTACATTCATTATCCATCCAGCTTGCCATTTTTACCTTTGAATATGTCAATTGTCGTATGCACCTTTGCATATATGCAACCCGCGTACATACACGACTTTTCCTACAGCATGTCGCGTACTGTACGCGATTCTTCGTAATTGCAACCCGCGTACAGATCTGTACGCGGGCTTCCCTTAGAGAAACTCATGTGTCGTACATGGGTTGCCAGTATCAATACCCATGTACACCTTCCATTGACATTAAAAATAATAAATCACAATTATTTGAGATTTGTTAAGCCCTTAACTATAACCATCTTAACTGTCTCAACCTCCTCAACCCTCTAAATTGCCTTATTTCACTAAGTATAAATAAAGGCCTTGGGGAGGGTATTAATCAATCATACTTGGAGAGCAAAGTTATGCTGGTGGTGTCTATTTATAAGTCTTTGGAGCAGCGGAACTCAAAATCCTTTGGTTGCAAAGGAGTCCTTGTCTCAAGCATTGGGTTGTAATCTTAACTCATTCACTATTGTTAATAAAGAGAATCCTTCTTCCAAATGTGTTTTGAATGTCTTTAATGTATCATGGTTTGATGAATATTTATGATTAAGCACTCTATATATGATTTGTCTAACCTGTTCTATATACATGTATAAGCTTGCACTTGGAGGATTTGTTCTTTACAGGTGAAGGAGAAGCATCCCTGAAGACTTTGGAGGAGAAGCAGAGCGGAAGTGGACAAAGCTAGGATCAAACATCGTGAATCGGGTGAGTCTATACTATCCTCTTATTTTCTTTTCTATACTCTAAAGTTGATTGCCTGCAATTTTTATGAGTATGTTGGTAACCCTAGACCTTCGGTTATAAGGTGTTTATTCCTGTACAACAATATGTTCAGCTTCCATTTCTTGTCTATTTTGTGCTTATGCTTGAATGTGTTATTCAGGTTTATTCAGGTTAATTGATGTCTGATAGCTGTCACCTTATTGGCATATTGATGATTTGAATTATAAGTACTTTCCTTGTTATGATTATCCATTTATATATATCTGTTTTATGTATGAAACTGTCAACATGATAAGTTCTCCATCTCTGCACCATATTATCAAACCTGTGAACAGTGGTAGTTAGAAGCCTTATCCTTGATTGAGTTTCATGCATGTCTTGAGAGTGTGATGTCCTATAGGTCACCTGACTTGATCCACTTAGAAAACCATAAAAACATTTAAGTTACCAGGCATCCTCGAGCTACAACCTAGAGGAGTTTCCTGGATTGATAACACAATTTTTTATTTATTTTTGTTACGATTCCAAGACCACTTCCAAACCTTGGAGCAAGCCTGTTTCTTTTGTGTTTCATGCCACCCAAATAAAAACTTTGGAATATTACACTCTTTAACCCAACACCTTACAATTTTGTCTTGCCAAATAGAAAATCAACATTTCAATATAAGTGCGCACACACAACACTCAAACTTAATGCCTCTTCCTATTGAAAATACATATATATGCAAGTGTTCAAGTGCATCTCATTCACAAGAATGATTCAGTAACCCATATGTTGTTACAAAATGAATTTAGGACGACAGCATAAGTTTTAGCACTCCTTCTGACATCATTTTCTCACCAACACTAATGCAATATCCATTGTTATGTTCATATGTGATGGCCATGGCCCATAGGTGATTATGCCCATATGCATGTTTATAGAGATTGGTCAACAACACAGATCAAGGAGGAAAAAATTTTAAAACTAATTGGATATGAGCCATTACATTTAATTATCATGCCAATGATCCAGTTAGAGGTAAATTGAGCTGTAGAATGCAATTAGGATTTGCTTAGAGAGTGGGTAATGTAACTCATTTCTATTTTTGGTGAATTACAAAACTCACAAAGGGAAAGTTCCTCTGTTATTGGATCCATCTACCCTAGAGGATGGATCCTTGTATTGGGTATGGAATCATGGATCTAGATTTCTGCCCAGTATCCACTCCAAACTTCAAGTAGGTATAAATACGCAAAAAACGATTTCAATAATCAACTGACATTCACTTGTGGAGCCCTTGGATTTTGAGGTTACCTTTGAGACTAAATGCAATCATGAATAATTGAATGAAACCTATGGCATGGTAACAATCAAAATAATAACAAGATGGGACTTATTGTTTTGGAAGAGAAGGGCAAGGGTTTTTTGTAAATAACGGATAGGCCGCGCAACATCGTGATGGATGTTGTGAAGATATTTAAAATAATAAAATATGGCTGCTCAGACAGTAGGACTGTGTGCCCTTTCTCTCTTATAAAGTTCCTTGGATGGTTCTATTTCAAACTCTTTGACAACTTTTTTCAAACTTGTAATTGGCCTGGGATATTTTACAACTAGGATGCCCCTCTTGTTATGGAGGAACAGAGTGTAACTCCCCTAATTGTTCGCTGATTGAAAGCTAAAGTAGCTATAAAATTGTTCTGTGGTAGTTCCTTTCCTATCACTGCAATATTAGAAGCTGACAATTTACCCAAATAGCAATGTGTTATGGATGTGGCTTGAGATTCAAAGCTTAGAATTGTATTATTCTTTTTAAGATCAAAGGATATCAGTTTTCTGAATATTTGTAAGACAAGGTCCATCTATCATTCTCCTCCCTCCCTAGTTTGTTGTATTGATGAAGTGTTCAAGCTTATTTTCATTTCCAAAATGAGGATGATCTACTTTTTTTGAGTTCTTTTTATAATTAGTTCCTAATTCCTCATAAAGGAAACTTTATCATTCTCCTCTCGCCCTAGTTTGTTGTATTGATGAAGTGTTCAAGCTTATTTTCATTTCCAAAATGAAGATGATCTATTTTTTGTGATTTCTTTTTAGAATTAGTGCCTAATTCTAAAATAAAGGAAACTTTATTCTTTTCTTGAGGTATTATATATACATTAATTTTCCATCATAATTGTTATATATCTAAATAGGTCACCTCCATTCAAATGTAGATCCCACGAAATTACAAGTAGAACTCATTAAAGAATCCAACCTAGTTTGTTTATTATTGGAGTGATCTAGACAACACAGTTGACCATTTAATAACACAACATATTGAGTTGATGTGGACTAAAAAATATAACTTGAAATTACTAATGATATATTCCATTATCCACACATAAATAAATAAATAAATCCAAAGAAACACTTAGAAGCCTTAGTGTCAAACCCTTGGAATTGTGCAGGGTAGAAGGATTTATAGTAGTGACTTTATTCTCGGTTTTTCCATTTATAACTTCAGAAACCCCTTGATCCTATATTTCTTTAGTTATGGAAGAATCCCCATCTCCTTTTTGTTCATATATTTTTGGGTATCCTCCTTTGTCTTTTGGATGATGAAACTTCCATTTGGAACCATACTTGCAAATACATGTATTAACAAAAAAAACTAATTAAGTTCCACACCAAAAAAATCCAATAAAACAATAGTTCAAAAAAATATATAAGATGATTAGTTTAAGAGAAGAAGTAGAACATGAAAGCACAAAAATCATCACTGAATAGCTTAGAATATGCTTAATCTCATCAGGGTTGTTTGGTAGTGAACCAACATCTAAAGTAATAGGCCTCACTTACAAATAGGAAAAAAACATGCAAAATCATGACTAAATTCCTATTCATATTAAATGGAAGACAAAACAATGGATCAAAAAACTAATTGAGTTGAGTACAACTTCACTCCCATCAACATTCTCAATTGATTTTAGAGTTACCAGCCTATCTTTTGGGTCGTGGAACTTGCATTTTGAACCAAATTTGCAGATGCTAGTTTCATATAATAATGAGTTCAATGATATGAGAACCATCAAGCAAAAAAAAAAGTAAATGACAACAATATCAAAAGAAATCAAACAACACATAACAAAATCTAGATTACATCAAGATCAAAAGGATGTTAGTTAGCACAAAATACAAATGTTGACTCTCTTTGAATTACAAGACACTTTGGCTCTCTTGGCCTCTATAGAGAGGAGTCACTGCTTCTAGTGAGAGATTCCACCTAGAGCCACACAGCTGATGTACACACTTTTTGACATTGTACAGAATAGATCCTAACATACATAATAGCTCCTAATGTACTACAAAGAGAAAGAAGAGCCCAAATTGTGTAGTTTGGAAGTCTGGGAACATTATAGTGTAACATTTACTAGAAAACCCTTAACTAGTTTAGATATTAATTATCAATTTCTGGTGCATGTGTGCTAATGGTATCAAAGCCTCATTTTGTCTCTTACCCTCGTCTTTTGAAAAGTATACCTTCACCACTAGGTGCAAAACATTGCTTTCGGTGCTTTTCAGAGTCAACCCTTGCACTAGATCATAAACAAGTACTCTGAAGAATTTGAAATTGTTTAATGAGACTTGTAGCCTGAAAAAATATCATTAGCGAGTTGCATGTGTCATTGAAATCACTCTCATAGGAAATGTTGTTGATACACTTCGCCTTCTTCAGCATTTACGGGGTATATAATAAGCATGGGAATGTGATATTTGAGATAATGGCTAGTATAGGAAACCAATAAATGTAATTACGAAATTTTTGTACCATAGACTCATTTATTAATTAAATGCTTGTCCTTAATAGCATTGCCCATTGATGATAACAACCTTTTTTCCCCTGATTTTGAAACATTTGCAATGTGAGAAGTGATGACTATAACTATCTAAGGAGAAAAGGCAGGGGTTTAAGGTTCAATTATGTTTTCATGTTATTTGAGAACATAAACCATCTATCATTTAATATGAGTATGTTTAATGTTGAATTTGATGGAAGTTATATGTTAACATGTGATTAAAAATGGCATATTCTTTTGTTAGACTGCTTATCTTTTAATTGTTTTTTTTTTGCAATTAATCAAAGGCATTATTCGGATTGGTTTATTTGAATTTCATTGTTATGTGTTATATTTTTTGTTATCAAGATGTTGAGATATCATTATAGAATCCTACTTCATTATGAATTCCTCCAAAAGTATATTGTTGTGCTCATGTGTATTTGCTACAGATAGTGGGAGTAGAGTGCTTTCACTGGCATGGTTTTATGTTACCATTCATCTCCTCTTTGCTTGTTCTCTTTTCTCTCTATATATTTATATAGTATTTTATAGTATCCTTTTTCTGGTGGCACATTATCCATTTTGGATCTTCTCCTGATACAGTGATGATAAATATATATGGAACACACATGATGATATACCTTGAGAGAGAAAATATTAAAGTCCTTGGTTGGTCCTGTTGGTCTTGTAGGTAAAAGGGGTTAGCTCCCCACCTTTATGGTACACCTTGGTCTTGTGGGTATGGGGGTTGCCTTACCACCTTGTTGTGACCCTTATTTGACTTATGGTACTTTTGGTAATAACAACCTTATTGTTTGTGTTACCATGACCTCTTTGATATGATGACCTAATCTTGTTGTTGTCGGTTTTGAAGAAAGACCCCTTAGAAGTCCTTTCAAGTTATAAAAACAAGTCTTATCCTTCATTATGGATCCATCAAAGAAGATACATATCAGCTCAGATCTTTCATTTTGGTGTCAAGGAGTATTTTGTTAGGTTTTCACTGCTTCACCCTTGGGTTACCAGATCTGACTTTAAGGGTTGCTTTGTGCTCCCTTATTTGCTAAATCGTGTGCTATGTTGAGTTGTGACCTTATGCATATGACCTATGGACTATTTGGTGTCTCTCTTGTTGAGATGTGACCTTATGCATCAGACCCATGGAATATGTGGTGTCTCTCATGTTTCCATGCTAGGTCGTGACTTTATGAAGCTAACCTATGACTGTATTAGGTTGATCCAAGACCATTTTTCTGCTGAAAATATAGGTTGTGTTCAGTTCTATGGGATACTCTTGGACTGTTAGCTTTGGCGTCATCCCTATGGGGATGCTAAACCTTATTTGCAACTGTGTAAGGTGTATCCTAATGGATTGTGACTATATATGATCTCTCCTAGATGAGCCATGGATTGCGATGACTTCCCTCATCCTTAAAGTGGACTATTGTAACCTCTCCTATCTAGGCCATTGATAATTTGACCTTACCTTTATGTACATGAGTTGTTTGGTGTTAATTATCCTAGAGGGAGTTGTGATATTTTAAGGTTGATTAGCTGTGTTTTGGGATAAATATCGTTGCTACTATCCTACTAGGGTATTCACATATGGTGGCTGATATATCTTGCTTTCTACTGTATGTATCTAACCTCAACCCACAACACTCTAACCTACTCTCTATCAAGGTATGTCATTTGTTCCTTTGGCGAATTGTCCTTTTAGTGACAAGATCTGAACCTAAAAGTATCTGAGTATAATGCTGATCCAAACAGTTCTAGACTAGCTTTATTATTGTTCTTTGTTAACTAGTTATTAAATTTACTAGTATTTCTATTACTGCTTTATTTCTTGTACATTGTTATTGTTCTTTTCATTAGTTATAATATTGGTATTGTTTATGGTTTATACATGATAACTGGTAAATACTACAATAGGCCTATTGAAAATACTTCAAAAGAAACAGGTGAGAGATGGGATACATTAAATAAAACATCATCTGCGAGAACATGGAAATGGATTGTGTGAACCATTGTAGTCTATGAATTGTATGGCTATTTCCTATAAATTGAAAGGGATAGATGTTGCGTTTCAATTATGGTTGTTGTTAGTCACAATGACCAAGTATATCAAGGTCACTTGGATGTTGTTGCTAGTGTGCAGTTGGATACGATTTTCCATTTGTCAATTTCCATGGGTTGTTGGGTATGTATTTTATCTACAAATAGATATTTGTCAAGGTTTGAGGTTTTTGAGATGGTTGTTCAAGATTGCAGGAGCATTTTATAAGTTTTTCAATTGTTCTTGTTTTGCTAGTATTTCTTCATCTTAGTAGCCAATTTCATTTGTGATGTAGGAACATCATGGAATTCCAGCAATGTGATGAGTTTGTCACATGTTGTGGCATACCTTTGGTTTTGTTGAATCATTGTCTGTTAGCACCGATTGGAATAATTGCGGATCATGACTCCCTGCATGGATATCAAGCAACATTCTATTTGTTTTGGACAGGGACATTTCATCATGCATTGTAGTGGTTTGTTTTTAGGTTACAGGACAACTCAAGGATGGGGGTAATAGTTTAGGTTAAATAGGGATATTAGAGAAGTAGAGGGGGTTCTATTATTTAGTTTTGTTCTCCTGGGTTAGAATCCCATTTGCAGGGAGACAGAAAAACTTGTGTTTGGTTCCGCTTGTAAATATTTTGAGAAGATGAAGGAAGGTGAGCCGAGGGGTGTGCATGTGTGTTTTCTTAATAGGAAGAGTAGCTATGTGTTTGTAGTGTTATTGGCCTCTATGCATTTACTATTTGAACTATGTGTCTGTGCAGAGCCAGTTTTAGCGATTTTCTGAATACTTGGGTATTTATGTGAAATAATTGATTCATGCATTAAATCATTGTTTGAATAGTTGAAATAGATAATATATGCATGCAAAGGAGGGTTAGGATAATTACTCTTCAAGTTTGCAGGATGGATTGATTGATTCCATGATCAATCGACGCAACGCACAAGTTTTTTTCCTTAACTAGTTTATTGTAGAGAACGAACGGTGGATATTGAGTCTGTAGATAGAGATCTGACGATCCAGGAGAGATCTACAATGGAACTTGTGAAGGTGATAATGGATCCACAAAGATCTATGAGATTCATTCCAAAGGGTAGATCGACAGTCATGGAGTAGGCTGCAAAGATTTGACAGTCGGGAGAGTTGCGGGAGGAGAGTTGCAGGGGAACAAATTTGGAAAGTTGGTTGTGCATCCCACATCCCGCAACCCACTTGAAAAAGGATTGTTGTGGAAAGGCAGTTGTGGAAACAGTGCTACGGGAAATCCTGTTGCAAAAAGGCGGTTGCGGAAATAGTGCTGCGGGAAAGCCTGTTGTAGAAGGAAAATTGCGGGGAGGAAAATCTAGTGCAGAATTTGGTTGAAGGATAAATTTGGCAGTCCTACTAATTGTAGGAACCATGAGATCCTGGAGGTGTTAGTAAGGTTGGATTTGGTCGACCCCTACTGCACCATTTTTGGTATCAAAGCAGGTGCAAAAATATTTGCACACTATGGACAGGAATCTTGCTATATTAATTTGCAAGATGAGGATAGAACGTTGATTTCTACATAGAGGAATGAAGAGGAGACTTTGGTATGGGAACCCTCACAACAGAGTGCTGTAGGAAATTAATGCAAATCTGAAGCTGGTAGAGAGCATAGGGAGTGCTCAAAGGTTCTATGTGAGAACCAAGAAAATGTCAATAGTCAACTAGGAGGAATCTTGATGAGGTGTTGAGAGGGTAGGCTTGTTTTCAATTCATCATGAGTATGGGAAAGCTCATGGAGGTGGTATGGAAGGTGGCTACTGAAATTCACCTAAAGGTTTCAAGAGGAATCCACAATAGAACAAGGGAATATGCCAGAGCAAATGATGTCAAGAGGATGAGTCAAAGAAGCTTTGATAAAGAGGTTACTGAGCTGAAGAAGGGGCTTAGTAAAGTGGCCGAACTATTGCATGAGGAAGCTACAGAAGGTCAGTATTGTGAATGGAAGTTGAAGAGGAAGGTGCAATGGCATGTACATAGGTTATGTGCCAGGATCTCAAACACAAAGTTAGTGTTTGGGCAAAGAAAGAGGAAAGACTCAGGGAAATTGAGCATGAGGAAGAAGTTCACATGATGTGTGAACCTGAGCAAGGTGAATACCTTGATGAAGAAGGAGAGGATGATGATACAGAGTTTACTGACAAACTCATGGACATCGAAAAGAGTTCATATCAGTATACAGAGGAAAATGAGGATGTTGATGAGAAGTCCATTGAGGATTTCAAAGGTTATTTTACAGAAACAAATCAGCATGGAATAATGGAAGAGAAGGCGTCAGTTGAGGTTGAAGTGCCTTGTGTTTTTCAAACTGACCATATGTGTTTAATTCTAGGTTGCACAGTTGACACAGAGGGATAGTTGTTGAATATTGTCCAACAGTTTGAAAAAAATGAAGATGAGGGTAAAACTATGGACATGTGGAATGTCTATATTTTTACATATCTATTTTTTTATTTTATTGCAGGTATTATGCAAGTGGATAGTTGGGATGGTGGATGATGAAGTAGATATTGTCTTGAGAGACAATATGGCAGCTCAATATCGGGTTGGAGAAGATGAGGAAAGTATTGGCAGTGAACCTGTTGTACACTAGAGGGAGAAAGCTTTAGAATTTTTTTATACTTCTAGGAAAATGAAAGTTGCAGTGGAGAAGGACATCCAGACATAAAATTTTCAGCAAAGAAATAGATTGGATGAGGAGATACATGAGTTATGGAATCTCATGCGGAGATTTAAGAGGAACAACGACAGTGAGGTTCAGATAATCATTTGGATGACTATGGAAGACTGTGAATATCATTGCAAAGTTGATGAGCAGCAACAATTACAAAGTAAGATGTGGGATCCGGGAGGTCTGAAGGTTAAAATTACATGACCAAGAGGTCATGGTTTCTTTTAAAGATCACAAGGATGGTGATGGATAGTGGTCTGTTTTGATTTGTAGGTCAAGTAAAAGGTGAACATGACTGTTATATAGAGTCAAAACATATACCAGAAATTTGTTGCTGGTAAAGTGCTAGAAAGTAGGGTTGAAGGGGGTGTTCGAGATAAGAACACTGCTTAAACTTACATTTTGAGTATTTGGTGTAAGATTATAGAAAAGTAGCAGAGAGGGAGCTTATGGACAGGATCCCATAGAAAGTTTCAAGTTGGGGAGTCTGATGCAGGAGCATCGTGGCATGCCAACAATGTGACAAGTTGGTCACATGTTGTGGCATATTTTTGGTTTTGCTAAGTCATATTTTGTTAGCACCGATAGGAAAAATTGCAGATCATGACTCCCTATATGGAGATCAAGCCGCATTCTGTTTGTTTTGGATAGGGGCGTTTCATCATGTGTTGTAGTGGTTTTTTTTTAGGTTACAAGACCACTCAAGGATGGGGGTAACAATTCAGGTTAAATAGGAAGATTAAAGAAGTAGAGGGGGTTTTGTTCTTCAGTTCTGTTCTTCTAGGTTAGAATCCCATTTGCAAGGAGACAGATAAACTTGCGTCTGGTTCCACTTGTAAATATTTTGAGAAGTTGGAGGAAGGCGAGCCGAGGGATGTGCATGTGTGTTTTATTAATAGGAAGAGTAGATGTGTGTTTGCAGTGTTATTGGCCTCTATGCATTTACTGTTTGAACTATGTGTCTGTGCAGATCCAATTTCGACGATTTTCTGAATACTTGGGTATTTCTGTGAAATGGTTAATTCACGCATTAAATCATTGTTTGAACAATTGCAATAGATTGTATATGCATTCATAGGAGGGTTAGGATAATTACTCTTCAAGTTTGTAGGATGGATGGATTGATTTGATGATCAATTGGTGCAGTGCACAAGTTTTCTTCCTTAACTAGTTTATTGCAGAAAATGAAAGCTGGAGATTGAGTCCGCAGAAGAAGATCTAATGGTCTAGAAGAGATCCACAACATAAGTTGTGAAAGTGATAACAGATCCAAAAAGATCTATGCGATTCATGCCAAAAGGTAGATCGACAGTCATGGAGGATGCCGCAAAGATCTGATGATCAGGAGAGTTGCGGAGGAAAAGTTGCGGGAGGAGAGTTGTGGGGGAACAAATTTGGAAAGTTGGATGCACATCCTATGACCCACTTGTATAATTCCTATTGTGGAAAGGTGAGTGTGGAAAAAGTGTTGTGGGAAATCCTGTTGCGGAAGGGTGGTTGCAGAAATAGTGCTCCAGGAAATCCTATTGCAGAAGGAAAATTGTAGGGAGGAAAATCTAGCGCAAAATTTGGCCGATGGCTAAATTTGGCAGTCCTACTAATTCTAGGAGCCACAAGATCTTGGAGGTGCTGGTAAGGTTGGCTTTGGTCGACCCCCATGCACCAATTTGGAGTATGGTAGAATGGTTTGTAGAGCATTAGTTCACTTCTACAGTAATTGATGTAGCAAGTTGAATTTGTTGGGCCTTGCAGAGTAGTGTGGTAGCTGATGGACAATGCCTTTGGGTTCCCTTGGTTTTCACTTTTTATCATTGGGCATGTGCATCATAATACCAAATTCTTACAGCCTCAATGAGATAAATCAATTCTACCTAGGGTGGACTCCATTCGTTAGAGAGTTTATATTCAGGTTGGATGTCATTTATATCTTTCCCTTGGGGGTGGTAGTTAATATCTAGGCTCGCTACCATTTGGATTTTATGTTTGGGACCTCTACCATTTGGATTTTATGTTGGAACCTCCATTATTTTTTAGATCTTTAATAACCATTGAAATCTTAACAATTCAAAGTTTCTAGCTCCCTTTTAGAAGTAACCACGTCCTACCTTTGTGGTACCAATAAATAAATGGTGGAAAAACCCCTTCCTCATCCCTCGTTTCATTAATGGACTCAAGAAAAAAATTGAATGGGAGAGAGAAATATTGAAAAAAAATCCACCCACCTGATCACTAAACCATTTATGGGTGAAAGAGTGATTATAGAGAGGAAATGGACACCATTAGAAGGAATTCATATTACCATCTAAATCCTCTGAGAATTGTTGGCTTGTTTTATTGGACTCAGTCTTAGAGTTTTGCCAAGAAAATGACATATTGTTATAAAAGAAACCTGGAAGCAGGCAGTTACTTGGACTTATTTTGGCCATAAGAAAGAAGGGTATTCCTGAGAGACTATGCAATAGAGAAAGGATGGCTTCCTGTGTTGTATGGAGCAATTTTAAGTAGGCCAAGAAATGGGCTAGCTAAAAGGAGTGATACATTCCACTGGTGGCATCTTGGTTGATTTTGTGAAGGTTTAGTGGTTTGAAAACTTGACATTTTATCCTTCTCACTAATGAACTTGTAGCCAACATGGGATTAGAATTCTAAAGAAGAACAACCTATGGTTGGGTGGAAATCAGTACCCCCACAATTGATTGCTATGGAATGTATTTAAAATAAGAAGATATGTTTCTTTGATAAACTCAGGGTCATATAATCCGTCATGTATGCCTCTAATTTTTCTATCCTAACTAATGTAGATATAAGTTATGATGGTCATTTGTTAGTGTGCAAATATGTTGTTGGTTTTAATATCTATTGTGGCAACATGATAATTATTGTAATGGCAATGACTTCATAGTATGTGGATGATAGCTTATCAGTGATTTATGTTTGAATGAAACTTATAAATGCTCTTTGTATTTTAATCCTAGAGGTGAGATTAAAGATGCTTGAAATAGTTTTCTATGATGATTAATCCAGGAAACAAAAACTCAAATTCTCAGTTAACAAAATACTTTTACAGTAGGTCGATTAATTGCACATTGAATTTCATTGGGCTCAGGTTCCTCATCCTTGTTAAGACCAAAGTTATGAAACCAAGCCTCAACTTTGTAAGCAAGAGCCTCTGCTCGTCACATATAAAGAAATGGCCCATTGTTGGGGATTAATGTGCATGTTCAACACATTACAATAGAGAGATACATATATTGGTCAATGTCAATAAGTTAATACCTAAAACTAACAATGCATGTAAAATTTGAATGTGGGAATTCTCATTGCTTCTCTAGCTCTCGATGGATTATCTTTTTTATCAAAGAAAATTATTCAAAAAGATTGTATTAAACTTAAAAAGAAACCTCCTTTCCATATTGAAATTCATATGAAATTAAAATAAAATTGGGGTGCTGCCAGTTTTAAACCTAATAACTAGAATCTTAATCTCATCAAGTTGCACGAACCCAGAGCCCTGATCTCTAAATTTTGTAAAGACTTTACTTGATGATGAAATATGAGATCTGTAATGTTTAGTTTTGAAGTTGAAGACTACAGACCAAGTTGCATCCATTTGATGCTTCATTTAGACATTGTTCCTTTACTATACATACATAGTGATCTTGTAGTATGTACAAGAGTAGTTTGTTCATATGTCATCAATTATGATAGCCCAAGTGGAACAGAAAAGTTACTACAACATTCTCTACGAAAACACATAGTTCTATATATATTATTGACTCAATATAAACGAAAATGTACAGTATACACATCCTCAAGGTAATATGATCATGAATTTTCAACTCTCACTGACTAAGATAGCTGAGATGTCTCTCTAAGGGTCACACTCTAACGTTATCCACCAATTTTCATACCGTGGACAACAAACATAGCTGAGCAATTCTATGTCATGGTTGTTAAAGGTTGTTCTGCCTCCAACCAATGAAGTAGTGTTGACTTCCTTATTCCTTAACATAACCCCATATGGAAAACTTTTAAAGAACTAGATGTTTCCAAAACATTCTTTGACTCATCTTGTAGGTCAGTCTCTCAGCCTAGTAATAGAAGTAGCTTTCAATGAATATCTAGGCATATGACATATGATATAGGTCTACAAAATATAATATGTAAGAACTTGGGAAGTTAGATGAGGAGATATAAATCCTCACAATATTGTTGAGATCAAAATCCCTCTCTTCATTTTAGTTGTTTTCCCTTTTATTCCATGTCCAAGGGATCATAGTTCTCATAGTATCTACAAAATTCTAATTTTTTGATGCATTGAATAAGAGGGTGATCCTTCTTCTTGTGTGTGTTGCATACAATTACAAGGTGACACTTACTTTTTTTTTCTATTATTTAATCATCTTGTAGAGGATTTTTTTCTATTCTGTCGTAGTTTATTAATGACACAATGTTATCTTAGAAATCCTTGAGGGAAGGGGAGTCCCTCTTGATAATTCATTGGGGGTTAATATGTGTTGCTATTGTCTTGGGAAAGCTCATCTGCGAAGTGGTGTATCCATGGTCAATCCTTTGAATTTTATAATCGACTTAAACCTTCCTTTGATCTGTGTATTTATTGTTTATCAACTGATATTCTACTGTGTATTTTGATTGTAGTTGTCATGAGTTATAGTTTGATAGAATGCCATGAGATCGTCATGTAGTCGTTGGCATAAATAACAATGTGTCTTGATTTTAGTGTTGAGCCAATAATGAATATGGTCCTATAGGGTATAGAAAAGAATTCTATCCAATCCTAACCCCTCTCCAACATTTTTTTTTTAAATAGACACCTCCGTCGCTATATCAACGCAAATACATAGAAAGTTCTAACTAACTTGCTATACTAGTGACGAAACTTGCTATGTATTTGCATCGCTATAGAGACAGGATTTCGTCACATATCTTTGGTATAGTCATTGTAAACATGTTGTTCTGTCATCGCTATAGCGATGACATGTCATCGCAACACCTTGGAATATTCGTTGCAAACATATTGGATGTATGTCGCTCTAGCAACAGGATTTCATCGCAACCAGTTTGGTATTTTTTGGTGTTTTCATCGCTACTTTTTGGTATGTTCGTCGCTATTGCGATGGCCTTTCATCACCACTTTTTTGTATTTTCGTTGCCATTTTTTCATGTTTTTGTTTCTATAGTGACGCACTAAGGTGGTTCGTCTCTAAATTTTTGTCACAATAGCGATGACAGTTCGTCACAAGAGAAACGAGCATTCATCACAATATAAGGCAGGTATTCGTCATAATAGCGACATGAGATATTCATCGCAAGAGCGACAAAGTGTGAAAATTCTTGCTATAACGACAAAAATTTTCCCATGAAAATAAGGGGTCATGTTCGTTGCTATAGCAATGCACAAGTGTTGCAATTGCAACACTTTTTCATGGGAAAAATTTCCACATGTACTAGTGGATCAAGGCTTCATAACAAACATAACAAAAGGGCCAAGGTACCACACTAGGAGGGGGTGCTAGCGTAAGTACCAATAAAGGGTCAACATAAGATCACAAGTCAACAGGAGGGGTCATAACAAGTGAGAAAACAACCCATACACCAACAAGACCAAGGTGTGTCAATCAAGGTGGGAGGATAACCCTTTTACCCATAGGACCAAGGTGTACCATCAAGGTGGGGAAAAACCCTTTTACCCACAAGACCAAGGTGTCAAATTTTTATATTCTCTCTCAATGTATATAGTCCGTAAGTGTTCCATACCACAACTGTAATTCTTATCGTCGCCATATAATGAAGCTCCAAACTACAAGTATTCAAAGAAACACAAATGTAAAAGAATAAAACAAGATAAAAGATCTAGGACAAATTTTGACTAGTTCATCTCATGAATTCATCATCCTATTAGTAAACCCTATTGTAACATGAAGTTATGTAATGGAATTAGTTATATTACTTGATACATGGCTATTTCCAATGTATAACTAGCATATATCTATCTTAACTCTTGATTTATTAAGCACAAAGGAATAAAAACAAATTGAGGTGCAATTCTCTCAGTTTATAAGCATTTCAAAGACATAATGGCATGAAACATCTCATTCTCCTAGGATATAGAGAGCACATTCCCTCTCTTAGTGCATTTATAGAGGATATAGAAGTTGAGTGGATAAAATATTGACTGTAAAACTAAAAGTCAACAACATTTGTGAGAATTTGCAAAAATGGTTGAACCAAATAAGAGATTGTGCAATAGAATGGAGAGGTCTTTTTATTTGATATTTTAATCTTAGCATAGATGTTCCTTCTCTCAGTGCATTAATAAATGATACAAAATTTTAATGGATAAAATTCTAGTCTATATATCTAAAGGTAAACAACATTCATGAAAATTAGTGAAAATGGTTGAACAAAATAAGAGATTGTGCAAGAGGATGGAGTTTTCTTTTTTTATTATTATTTAAACTTAGGAACATATATCTGATAAGAAAAAAGAAATAAACCATGACAAACCATATCAAGGATATTATAAAATGCACAACAATAAAATATAGTATGACATAACTCTCAGCAAGAATTTCCCTCCTTTGAGAAAAGGCATGCTCATATCACCTGCATATAATAAATAAATACCAGTATTACTTTATGTGTTTATTAAAAATAGGGTGCATTATTTATGACCTCCACACTCATCATGTTGCACCCTTGGGATAATGAACAAGACTCTGGGTCTTCATACTTCATCACATATCCATCACAATTTCAATTTGAAATCCACGGTATATAATTAAATATTACCAAAACAATCTACTTCCTTAAACACCATCTTGTTAAATATGCACAAATCATAAACATAAAAGCTGACAGAAGAATCTGTTAATGTTAGATGCCAAGGAGAGGGCACATACTGTTTCTCACTCAACAAGTTTCAATTGAGCCCCTTCAAGACCATATTTTACATAGAATGATTCCAAAAATTCTATGATTGGATCTTTGAAAGTATATTGCTCTTTCTAGATAATTCTAATTAGCTCCTTCAACATATTTATCCTCCTCTTATTAACAACCACTACCATATCAAGATAACAAAGAATATGGTGTGCAATATCTAGATCACATTTAGAAACTAAACAAGAAAAATATCTGAAAAAAAAATGTGAAGTAGTAATAACACTGCAAAAACTATTCAAACACACATACACACACATAAAAACAATTCTAACTCATATACTTGAAATAGCAAACAATTTATAAAAAAACCAAGTGCATTCCATATTAATTTTTTAGGTTAGTGACAGTCATGAAATTCCAATGTTCAAGAAATTAAACTAAGTTCTATAATGTATAGTGTACACTAAACCAGTCTCTTCAATCTTTTTTCCCAAATATACAACCTTCACAAATCGCTAGTCATGCTCACATGCTTGGTAATGTTCCAGAAATTGTTGGGTTTGCTTTATCTCATCCAAGTTGTACTTTATAGATGGCCATGGAATTGGAAAGTATTTGAATTTTTATTTTGGAGGAGACACCCCAAATTTGATACTTCAATTGCAAAAGAATCTTATTATGATGATGACCTAGATGTGAGGATGTCGATCATATAACACTAAGCTAGGATTTAGAGAAGTAAATCCTAAGTGTAGTTGATTTAGATTTTCTGAAATAATTGGTAATATTTCTGTATGGAGACAAATCAAGTTTTGGGGATAAGACTTCCTATGACTTGCTATATAATATAGAAGCAACAACAATTGTTGTAAGTTTATACATTTATGCATGTTCATTTTCATGTATGCATGTTTCTTTTTCTATTAAATGTAATTTTATAATTTTATGCATGTTTCTTTTGCTATAATTTTATACATTTATGCAAGTTTCTTTTGATAGATATATCGTAATGTAGATGAATCGAGAGTGTGAATGACAAATGGCTCTTACATAGTTAGTTTGTTTTTCATAGTTTTAGTTTTCAAAGTTGAGTGGGTCAATAAGATAATGTTATTAATGTCCAAGTAATGACTACAAAAGTAGGTCAATGGGACTGATGAGTACAATGATGTTAGATAATTGTCCCTTTCTAGATATCCATATTAAAAAATAAAATCAGAAATTCTTTTTGGCAGCCTCGAGTCAACAGAGCTCCTTCTAGGAGCTAGATAATGACATAATGACTAGTAAGTTGTGCTTGGCCTTGTCCTTAATGCAATTTCCATATTAGTTATTTAATTTTACTCATTTTGGTTGCTTCGGGACTAGAACCGTCATTGCAATGAAGTAGAACTCATACACATAAAAATAGAGCCATTAACTTTCAAAGTTTCAACCAAAATCCAAAATTAGGGTGAGATTAGTTACTCCTAGTTCTTAAAAGCTCCTCTAGATTTAATACTCGAAATATAGAAATTGACATCAATCATTACTTGTAAAAGGAATAAGAACATATAACTAATTGTTACCACCCATTTTTTATGGGTGTCCACTAAGACGTATGTTTGGGAAAAAGCCATACATGATCGACAAGTAATTATGTCAATATGGTCATATACAAAATCTAAGGCAAGTAATGGAACCTTGTGGTCACCTACAACATCATCAAATCATTTATGGGCATGTAAGCTAAGATTTTAGGTTTAGGTGGAAACTCCAAGCAGTCTGGGAATGTAGCAACAACATAGCAGAAAAGACAACATATAAATAATATTATTGAAGAAAAAGAGAAATTGATGCTACATATCTATAGAAATAATGCACTATATATTCTAGGTTATCTAAAATCAATGAACAGGTTGTCATGTGACAAAACAACAAAATGATTAGATGGTATGATTTTTGTATTCATGGATAGTTTATAGTCTTATACAAGAACAAGTATTGAACTCAAATCTCAACATTATGGGTTTGTATATGAGATGGGAAAATTCTAAGCTTCATAACCATAACCTAGATATTAGTCAACTAGAAATTCTTGGCAGCATCATAATAAAGTAGGGGCACTGTGATAGCAGTAGACATGTGTGTCTAGGCATATTTTGGTCCTGCAAGGACATTAAAGTCTATCAAATCCATGGGTAGGGTAACCCCTAAGTGGTCTAGGGATGTTTCAACCTTGTTTTATATCCTAGGCAATGTCCATTATAATAACACTATTGCGAAAGAATTAGGGAACAAAAATGAAAAATTTAAGAAATAATAGTTTACTATGGATATTTCCAGGTAATCTGATGGAATTTGTAACCTAGTGAATATGTAACCAGGATCTAGTGTCAATTGTGATCGCACCCACAACTATTCTAACTTTATATAAGTTGATTTATTAGGCCATTGAACACATTAGTGACCCATCATCCAATATTTCCTTTTGAGGAGACTATCCCACACATTGATGATTTGTTGGAAGAATTACATGGAGCAACCATATTCATAGATATTGATTTCAAGTCAAACTATCATGAGATAGAGGTAAGGGAAAGTTATCATGGCCACTTCAAGTTCAAGTTGATGCCTTTTGGGATCACAAAATTTCCAACTACCTTCCAAGGTATTATGTAGTATGAACCAAATATTGTAGTCGTATTTAAGGAATTTTGTGCTTATATTCTTCAATGATATTTTGATCCGCTATAAGAATATGCAAGAACATATACATCATTTATAGGATTTAGAACTCTTATCAAAAAGTTCATTGTTTCCTAAAGAATCTAGGTGTGACTTTTCAAAAGAGAACTTGAATATTTGGAGCACATCATCAAAAAAGGAGGTGCAAAAGTAGATCTTGATAAGATTCAAGCCATTCTTGATTGGCCAACATGCCTAAAAACATAACATAGTTGATAATATGCATGGGTTTATGTGTAGTTTCAATTGTATGTGTTTTGAAGGGTTTGGAGGAAATATGGCCCCACTTATTTATCTATCAAAAATATTAGTTCCATTGCATAGAGACAAAAAAAGATACATTTCATTTCATGAGAAAGATAACAACATCTAGCCCAGTTTTAGGCTTAACATTTCCATACTTTTCTTAATATTTTTCATGGAATTTGATGCTTCAAGAGCCAATATTGGGTCAAGCCTTATGTAGAATCAAAAAGTTGTCACTTTTGAAATCACAAAGCTAATAGAAAAAATAAACTCCTTGACTATTTATGATTAGAAATTGATGGCTATCATGCAAGAAGTCAAAAAGTTCAAGAAATACGTTTTGGTTCAACACTTCATCGTCACGATAGAACACCAAAGCCTCGAGAACTTATTAACCCCAAAATTTTTATCCAATTAGAAATCCAAGTGGGTAAACAAGTTACAAGGTTTTGACTTTGATATTGATTAAGGGATTTTCAAAGATTGTGTACCTCAAGTGGTAGAAGTGACTGAACTACAAGTTATTTCCATGACTTGATTGGGATTAAAAGAGATAATATTAGCAAACATGCCAAGGATCCAAAGTTATCATTGTGTTGTTGGATAAAGACAAAGCACATACAACATATAGCATATTTTATTTCTCAGGTGACATCATCCAATACCAAAATTGATTAAATTCATGGACTTCGCAATAACAATGTTATTGATAGAGATCAAAATTTTACAAGCAACTTTTGGAAAGAACTATTCAAGCTTAAAGGTACCATGATGACTATATCCAAAAATAGATGATCAGATAAAGGTAGTCGACCATCAAACACTACTTTTTCGTGTGAAAATTTTCAAATTAAATAGAATAGTGAATCATGCTCATAATAGTCCATTTTCAACAACGAAAAAACAAAAACATGAATCACAAAATTCATATGGGGACATTGAAAGCCATGGCTAATTCACTCACTAGTAACCGCTTGGGAAGATTGTAAGTAAATACTAAATACTACAATAACATAAGTTCTATCATGTTCCAAATGGAAGTTTTTCTATCAAACTAGTGTCTGAGTCCATTCACAATCATGATAGCAATGGTAGAAAAGACCAGTAGGTTGGCCCATAGAAGTGTTTTCCAATTTTTCTAATTTTCCATTAACATGATTTTTTTACCATAGATTCCACATATTGTAAATGTTAAATCAAATATAAAAATAAAAAAAACCTTGAATGTATTCCCTAGGAATTTCAGTTTCTTGAGTTGTGGCTTCCTTTGCTAAGACTATTTGTTGAGGCCTCAAATCTTAATTCTATGGCAAGTCTTTAATTTTCCAATATCACTATGATCTATATTGCTAATGATAGATAATGTTTTATTTCTGAGCATGAGGTTGATTTCCATTCACAACATCCTAAATGGAAAGATAAATGTATCATGATTACCTTAGAACATATATAACATGGTACCTTATAAGCTATAAACAAAAAATTAAACAATGTAGAAATACTACATAATTTTTTAACCACTAATCAAAACATTATTTTGATACTAATTTCAAATGCATAAAAAAATTGTTTAGTCATTAGCTTATAATAAACCATGACTACCACATAAAATATTCACACTGGATCCAATTTTGCATTCATGAATAGCTTGCCAAGGGTTAAAAACTATATCAATCTTGTGCACAAAAATGTTTAAAAAATGTAATACTATCTCACAGATCAAATAAAAATCTCAAACTAACACAAAAGCTAAAATACCTTGTCCCATCCATACTCATTCTAGGATAGAGTTAAATTATCTAGAATATTGAAATTTTCATTCTCATCAAACACAAGGAATTCACTACTACAACTAGGGCCTCTAGTCATCCAAAGCACAACAAGGCCATGTTCTTTGCTTCCTCGTGACTCAAATAAGAAGTAGAACATCTTAGACATAAAAATTAATTGTCAGCACAACCATTTGTCACAAAACTATTGCTACTTCACTAAATTAATACCCTTTAGGTTAAGGTAATAAAAGGAAATATATACTTGGATTCAGTTAATTGTAAATACTTCCCATCGACAAGCTACGTCTCACACAACTAATGCAATGCATTTTATGTTTTTTTCATTACAAAGAGTGTTCTTCACATTTTTTTATAATACTGACTAGGGAATAGAGGATTGAAATTATCCTTTAAATGCAATCTAGATGATGGTGTCCTTTGTAGCACTACTATTACTAAATTAAAGGTAGTGAGGAAAGATGCAGTCGTGAAAACATGCATCCCTTGTCACTGATACCTTGAAAATTTCTTGCACCTTGAAAAGTTAAAAACTAGTTATGGTGCCAAAAGTCACAAACTAAGGGGGAAGCTCACATCATCTATTCAATAACAAAATAATATTTCCATATTCAAAAAAACAACCACAACTGAGTAAAAAGATAGACTATTCAAAAAAGTGTTCAGTAGGTCAATTTATACTTTATTCATGGTATGAAGCCTCACATGTGTCAATTTATACTTTATTCATGGTACGAAGCCTCACATGTGTCTACCAATGTTTTAAAACTCAAACTTGGACTTGGAACTGATCGAGAGTCAATTCGGCTCTGACTCTAACCTAATTCTAGTTCCAAAAGTCACAAACTTAGGGGGAATATCACATTGACTATTCAAAAAGAAAAGAAAATGTGCATAGTCAAATAAACAACCACAATTGAATAAGAAGCCAGAATTTTTAGAAAATTATTATGTATCCCAGTTTATGCTTTATTCATGGTATGAAGCCTCACATGTATCTACCAATGTTTTAAAACTCAAATTCAGACTCAGCTCATATTCAAACTTGGATCTATTTGATTTCAATAATTCGTTTTTTTTTTTAAATTACATTAAATGTTCAAATTTTCAAGGGAATTTTTAAAATTTCAAATCATTAGAGACAAAATATGCAAATTCTAGTCATGTATATACCATGTAAGGCTGAAAGTATCAAAATGGAACTCAATACAATACATTTTGAATCAAAATTGAAAATACATAATCAACAAGGCTCTAACTGGCCTACAGAGTCCAAAAGACAACATGATATTCCTACAAGGCTACAATATCAACATGATCAATCATCAAACATCAAACTCATCATAAGGGCATATTTGACTCATTTCAAACTATTATCATACCTAGACAGTTAACTATTAGACTGGGACAGTGGAAGGTTAAGGAAACATCTAGGATAATATCTCAATGGCCACAAGTAACAATGATATGGACAAAAACTCCTTTAAGTTGGACTGTATCCTCTTCAATAAGATGCTAGATCCACTACAAACAGTTCAAGAAGGCTGCCCAACAAGCTCTAAAACCTCTAATTGCTCTGCTTACAATTTTTCTCAAAAACCTCCAATCGCTCACAATGCTCAATGAAGATGGTTTGAGGTAAATAGATGGTGTGGGGGGTCTCATAGAACATCAAGTGCAATACATATCTAACCCAAAATACATTAAAAAAAGGGCCCTAAAGGCCTTGTATATTCCAAAATAATTCAATCTACAAAAAATAACTACACATCATCAAAATCATTGCCTGTATTGAGATATTATTAATCAATATCACCTTGTTCTCCCCTCCTCTAGGTTCTAGCCCCTCCCTTTTCCTCGAATCTCAAAGTTGTTATTCCAAGGACATTAATCAAAACCATTCAATTTTGATGAAACTTCATAATCCAAGTGTTAACATAAGGTAGAAGAATCTCCCATGCTTGATAAGTGATTTTGCAGGACTAGAGGGCACATTTTTATCATGGTCATGATAGAGGAGTTAAATCAAATCCAACAATTAGCACCACCAACATAAAGGTACATAGAGAGGTTCATGTTCTTAATTAAATCCCAATCCCTTACCCCCATACCCTATAGAATCTAGTGGAAACGATGCAATCCTGAATTCTAGAAAACTATTAAGTCTGTTTAATTCTGAATGGGATCTAAAATTCTACTTTTTTCATATGAAGTCTGATGAGGGTGGAACCACTCTCAAACATCCTGAAGGCTGAAACAAATAATGGTACAAATGTTCATCATCTCATTCGAACCATCTGATTTTTAAAACACTGGTGTCTACTTGCCCAGATAATTTGTAGAATACAAAGTTATCTCCATGCCACAAAAGTTGACCCCTTCAAGCAAAGAAAGGGGCAAGCTCACATTGGATATTCAATAAGATAAGGATATTTTCATAATCAAATAAAAAACAACAACTGGATAATAACCCTCCCTTCAAAAATCCTTTGTTCACCAAGATAGAAAATCTCCTCCCATGACAAATTTTGGAAATAAGGGTAAGATACCTTTAAAATGACTTATTCATGGAGACAACCTCCTTAGAAGCAATTATCTTAGACACTGTCAAGAAAATAAGAAACATAAGGAAGAAAAGGGTTATGAGACCACTTATGTATATATGGTGTAGTTTGTGTATGCAGAAGGAATGCAAGCATTGAGATGGTTATCCTCCTATTAGAGTCTTATCCCTAACAATATTGAGGTTGCAACTAGCTGCTACATACTAAAACTTCTACCATCCTGATGTAAAAGTAGATATACATTTAGAATCACTTTGTGAGATCAGAGATTGCTTGAAAAGACGTTGATCTTCAGTTTTATACTTCATAAAGAGTGGCAACAGATATTTTTACTATTGAACATTTTTGTATTAAGTTTCATTCTCATGGATAAGATACCATAAGATAAGCTAATTATGTTAACATTCATGAGTGACTAAAAATGTAGGTAAATAGAACTTAAAAAGAACAGCTAGGATCAAAATAATATAAGAGGTAAATCATTAAGCACCATAGAGACTCCTAATAATTGATTTCCAGAAATGGGTGGAACTATGAACATGAAATCTTCCCATGATCCTTCCAATTTCCAGGCAGCATCTTTATGAGTCTGCATGATGGATAATGTCTTTTCGAGAGGAGTGCCAAGGATACTCATAAAAATTTAAACTAAACAGAGTAATGACACTTCCCTATAAATGCATTCTTAAGTAGGACTATTCAATTGATAGTTTTCTTCTATGCACAATTTTGTATAAGAGTATAGACTTCAACTTGATACCAACGTGGGAATAAACCTAGAATCAATGAGGACAATAAAATTGGAAATGAATAAAATAATTGGATCTAACTTATTTATTTTTCTGTAAATTGTTGTGCTTGTTCAACAGAAGGCCTAAGGCCTAATAGACAAGAACTAATAAGCAAGTGATGCAAACTTATCCACAGTGACAACATGGGTTCCTAATAAGAACTTGAGACCTAATAGCCAAAAAACAATAAGAAAGTGATGTAGACCTCCCTAGATTGTGTGAGAACGTGGGTTCCTAATATGCACAAAATTTCATTTGAAACTGTTAACCTCCATAACATGGGTTCCTAATAAGCACATAATTTTACAGGACTTCATTTGAGACTTCTGACATCCCTAACCACAGTGAGAACGTGGGTTCCTAATAAGCACTCAAGGCTTACTAGACAAAAACTAGAATAAGTGGGTGATGGATACCTCCCTAGCCATAGGAAGATCATAGGCCTAGTAGGCACCCAAGGCTTACTAATAAGCAAGTGATGGAGACCTCCCTAGCTACAGTGAAAGTATGGGTTCCTAATGACCACCTGAGGGTTAATAGCCAAAAAACTATTAAGCAAGTGATGCATACATTCCTACTCATAGTGAGAACATGGGTACCTAATAAGCACATAATTTTCATTTGGGCACTGCCAACTCAAAATAAATAGATAAAATCATCTATCACAAACAATCACAACTATGAAAAGTGGAAATGTGCTTTTTCCAAAACACAATGTCTCAAAATTAAAGCTTCCCTAATTACAACAATAAGGAGGAAAGACCAATCCCTCTAATTCATATTGAACATCAATTAGGGAATTTCAATAAAGGAAACAAAAAAGCGATCTATTTGTTTTCTAGAATCTCCCTGACTTGCTAGAGTGGCCCTTGGTCTAGGAAAGTTGAAATAATTCCCTAGGGGCATATAAGCCATTAAATTCACCCAGGGATCGTACCCATCCTGGGCCACACCAATCCTCAACCAGTTGGATTTTGGGTGTCTCCTCCCAACTATCTTAGCCCTAAGGGGAAATGAACCTGGGTCACCCTACCAATGAGACCCACATATTAACCAGACCCACACCTTAACTAACTGAGCTAATAATAATTGATAATTATATTTAAATTGAAGTGAATATTGCAAATGTATTTTCCATTTGAAGTGAATATTACATATATATTTTCTTGGAATTCCATAATCTAGGTTCCTGAAGGGTGTTTGAGAATATTTGAGAGTGTTGAATCCATCCATTTTTTCAATCAAAAAATAAATTTGAACAATGCGAAAAGAAAAATTGACCAAAGATATTTGGCCGGATTTTTAAAAACTGGCTAAAAATGTAAAAGACGTAAAACCTTTTTAAGCAACTTCAATATTTAATGAAACCAAAGGAAAAAAAGAAAAGAAAAGAATGCACATGGTATTTCCACCTAAGTACTGACCTAAAGGGAGTTTACCAAACACATTTTGAAGCGATCAATCCCATTGTTTCTTATATAATTCCATTAATGGCAATATAGATAAATAGACCTTCACTATTAAAATTCTATTAAACTCATGATTTTCCTCAAATTTTATCTGATAATATTCCCAAACTCTTAAACTAGTAAATCATTATATTGATATTATTTCATACCTTTCCTCACATACCCCAAATCTATTAAATTGAGCACATAGATCTATGGATCAAAACACAACTCACAAAATAGATCACACAATTTACTCAGCAATTGAAGAATGAAACATTGCAAAAATGGCTTGCAATTGTGAATGCTTTAATTAATAAAAAGTAATTAGCTAATTAATTACAATGAAGTACAATGGCTAAATAACCATATGCAATTCGAATCCATGTGAGGAAATTCGAGTTGGTTGGACTCTACTTGATTGAATGGTTAACTGACCTTGTCTAAATCATTATCGAAGTTCATCGGAGTTCAAAATCCAAACTCAAGTGTCTAATTCAGTGTTTACTAGTCTAACTGACTGAGGTAGGTGAGTAAATGCACCTCACCTACATGCATCCACGCAATCCTAGTGCTGACTGAATAGAACTGAGTGTAGGGAACTAGAACTAAATGTAACTGAATCCTAACTCAGCTTGACTAGTCACCAACTGAACTCAACTGATGGAGGTTGGTATCGCACTCCCAGTGGCTCCTAATTTGTAGGGATTGATCTAGGAGGCTCCTAAATTGATGCATGCAAACACAATCAGTGGAAGTTGGCCTCAATTAGTGTTCCCCGCACTTTATTAACTAGTGCATGTGCCCCAATTAGGCCAAGTGGACCCAATTGTGCTAGTGACTAAAAATAGACTTAAAGGACTCCTGATCTAGACATGATTCCTGATTTAGACATAATCACCAAATTGATCAAGGGAGGATTTAAATCCTAACAAAATCTAACTAAACGCCTCTCTACATTTTTTCAAAAATTCTCCAAACACTACTGTGGCAGTGTGTGTGTGTTCAAGGTAAAAATATCTGGCATGATTCCTAAGCTCTTCAAGGCTGGAAACAATTTCCTTCTTCCCATTTATACCTAAATTGATAATTTTTTCAACCAAACAAGGCTCGTCGATGTATCCTCTTCCAGATCTGTGATTCCTAGAATCAACTTTAGTTCTTTAATCAACCATTCGACGCAAATGTAGTTGGAGCCATAGTTTTCTAATAGCCTTGTTGGCAGGTGAATTAATGTGGAGTCAAATGAGGGGCAACGAGTGTGTGACCACTCACATACAAATTTATCCAATAGTTCCTTGAACTATATGTGGATTTTTGTAGCTTACTCACAAATTAAGTATAGGTGTCCCAAAAGTAATTTTCAATGCAAAAAATCAATCATTTCAACAATTTTGTATTTATTTTACATGTTACAAATTCATTTACTCATTAACTAATAAATTAGACAATTTAATAGATAAGTTTAGAGGAACTTTCTTTCTTTTTCTTAATGCAAATTGTCTTTAATTCGTATTTGTGTTTATATTAGTTTCATTGGGCTACAAGGGAGTGGTGTTGGGTATTACCGAAATCAAGTAAGGTTATAATGCCACTATAGGATCAAGAATTTGAAATCAAGTATGGACATAATGTTTCTACAAGAACTTGAATCCAATGTCAAATAGGGCTAGGAAAAAGGATTCCTTGGACCATTACTAGGCCACAAAATTGACAAAAGTAGGCCTGTAGTTAAATAAGTATTTGTAAGTTCAAAATTAGTAGAAGCTTTTGCAAATTATAAATCTAAGTTGATGAATTTTCATCAACAGATAAGGAATTACCACCAGGAAATGAGAAAGCGACATCAGAAACATAATCAATTTCTTTAGGAAATTTTAAACTCTTCTCACTGACTTTTTTTATCAACTCAAAGGAAGAGACTAAAGCTTCCTTTAATTCATCATATTTCAATTTAGTAGGTACCTTTCATTGTTTGTTCTTTTTATTTTTATTTTCGAAGGCTCCCTTATTGTTGGATTTGATGCCTTGATAGAATCACCTTTAGAATGTTCATGGCCAGAGGTTTTTTATCCTAGTTTGGAGTAGAAACATAAACATAGAATGAAATGATATCAACAACAAGCCCCGACTGTGCATGTCACTAAGGGTTTGATGTTACCAGTAGCTAAGTCAACCACAAATTTTTCCAATTCACATCTCTGGGATGATTCCTTGTTTTCTACAGATAATGATTACCCAAAATATTCAACATTATAAACTTCCAAAGAAAGACTATCATCTAGACTAAAAAGTTGTTCTGATGAATATAGTGGTCCACTTTGAGGCATGTTAGTTGAACTACTTAGAAAATGAGTATCTTGAGTTTGAGTAGAGGATGAAGTACCAGACACATAATTTTATGAAGATGTTGTAAAATGAGTTTGTGTTATGCCATCACCCATTGTCAAAGATAATTTAATTGAAAATTTATTTGTTTTCATAAAAATGTGTGTTTTTTATATTTTGTACTAGCCATTTTTTCCACGATTCCTCCCTTTCGTTGAACTTATCACCCATCTTTCCCTGAGTCATCATTTATCTTTCAAATTCAATGAAAGGTATAATCTATTGCCTTATATGGTAAGACTTTTTGTGTAGAAACAATTATATTCAGAAACCCTAAAAGGGGTTTCTGAATCTACTTGCAATGTTAAAATTTAATCAATTGTACAAATTCATTGTCAAAATTGTAATTTTCCATTCTCGGAGTGACACAACTAAAAATGACCAAATAAATGACCAATTTGTTGTGTGGTAATTTTTAGTTTAGATCTTATCATGTGACCGAGTTGGTCATTTCTAATTTATTTCTTATTTCGTGACTAGATTGATCATTTATCTTGGTCATTTTTAGTTAGCTCGCTTAAAATTTCTCAAATTTTGTCATTTATCCCTTGAAAAAACTGTGGTGACCAAATTTTTGGTTGCCTGATCACTCATCTCTCATTTTGTACTAGTGAATAACTGAAGACCCATTTGGTAGTACTCAATTGCTACCACGTCCTAGTTTCCCAACAGTTCGCAAGCCCCAAGGTCATTTCTTAGCTTCCATTTGGATAAAATCTCACTCAAGCACTAATCCATCGAGATGCATATTACTCAATACTTGTCCAAAATTTAATAATAGTATTGTGTGGAGCATACTTGATCAATATTCCACTTCTTCCAGATGGCATGATGTTCAAGAGCCTTTCATCATGAACACTCATAATGCATGCTAAAATGAGATGTAATCAACCAACCAAATGCAGTTTTAGGTATTACTCCCAAACTGGAAAAGGAAAGAGATAATAATGAGGTTTATATCCCATGAGAATATGATACATATTGCATGTTTCTCCCAATCTTCATATATTAAGATATAGTGTTAATGGATTTCATATAAAATTAAACTTGAATTGTCATTCAATTATTTAATATAAAATAAAAAATAAAAAACGAATTGTAAAAAGAGTAATAATAATCTAGCTATACCCTAAACAGAAATGCATTTGAGATTTTAAAATAGGGATTATAAAAAAATATCAAGTTCCAACCACTTACGATTTAAAATATTTATGATCATATAGGTATATGTTAATTTATATTTTACATTCAATAGTGTTATTGATATTAAATGCTTGATGTTAGTTTTTTTTCATTTTAATTTATTAAAAAATAAAATAGATTACTTGAATCTCGATTAAGTATAATTTTAATGGTTGTCAGAAATAGTTGATACAACTTTTATTATTAACAAATATGAATTTGAAGTTTTAATTAACTAAATGAAAAAGTCAACAATGGTAAAAAATTTCAAATGAAAATTGAATGAACTTATTATAAAGTGTTATGTTGTTTAATAATATTTTTATTTCAAGGGGTGGCAAGTGTGGCGTGGGTGGGGGATTTAGCCATGATCCCAAGGGAACTCTAGAACTAAGCTACGAATAAGGCCTTGGAATGTATACTAATAACCATGATCTGGATTACTCCTTTCTTTAGGGGTTCAGACTCCTTGATTAAAATTGTGTCATGTCTCTCATCATATTTGGGGATTCTTCTATAGTCATCAAGCTAATGATCAAGAAGTAGTTCCGATCAAATGACACTCTAACTTGCCTTATATCCAAAATCAAATCCGAAGCATCATGTTTTGAGGACACTAAGTTCTATCATGTTTTATGAGAACTCAATTTATGAGATTGAGTGAAGGAATCTTGAAAAAGGGTGGGGAGATTTCATTTCATTCTATCCCCCGAGTATTTATTTATAACCATGGATTCTATGTTGTATTTATAATTTAATGCTAAGATCATGCAAGATTCCATGTAGAAGGGAATTCAAAACCTTAGAATATGTGTGTAGGAGGGTGATCAAAGTCGAGCATGATCATATTATGGCATCAAACATTCCAAACATATTACTCTACCATTGTTTTGAAATGAAAAGGGTTAAGTAATTTGAGCTTGTGGGTGGGATTATGGATTTTTAAACAGGCATTAGAGGGACAATTAATGTTTGTTGGCATCCCTTTTTGTAGCTAGAAATCTGGGTAAGTTCCTTCCAACCCACATTATAGTTTCATTTTGATGAATCCTTAACCACTTTTGACTTGTCACTAGATAAAACTCATGTTTTGATCGCTACATAATTATCTTTGATTATGTTCTACAAAATGAGCTTCATATAGGTGTGATCCATGCTATGTTATCATCCATATATATATTATATTAAGAGCAAGCATAAGTGCACGTTCTACTGAACTCATTAATGGATTTTTCGAAGGAATTCCAATTCCACTGAGTCGTTTACAGCTACTACCATCCTATTCACTTTTTCAAAATCAAGTGAAGTCCCATCTTGTTAAAGATA
>LPNX010511229.1:0-52788 GCA_001517045.1 Pseudotsuga menziesii | reverse complement strand
CTCAAAAAATCCAAGTAAGTTGAGGGATGCCTGATTTTTCAGGTTTCTATTGCATCTAACGTGCACAAAAAGGTCCCTCATCTTCTTGCACACACCCTGAACCGACAAGGTCTTGAGTAAGCTGACTAGAGGTCTAAGAGGTCAACCGACTTGAGAGGTCGAAGAGGTCAGCCGACTAGAGGTCGAAGTCGGTAGAACCAACAAGTTGAAGTAAATCATTCGGGTCGAAAGGCCAACCAAAGTTGATAGACTTGTCTAGTCGGGAGATAGACAAGTTTCACCCAACAAGTGGGAAAAAAAAAGGAAAAAGAGGTCGGCGTGAAAATATTTAATTTTTAATATTAACTGAGCGGTAAACTCAAGTTTAGTCGGCTTGGTTTTGGCTAACTGGTATCAAAGAAAAGTTTATATCAGAGCAAGTTTTAAGAAAGAAATCTTGTCTTAAAAGGTGGAAAATTAATTTTCTAAGGAAAGTTAATTAAAAATTAAAAATGGCTTCCACTTCTAGTTCATTACAAACTCCAATTTTTACAGGAAAGAATTATGAATATTGGTCTTTAACAATAAAGGCTTTATTCAGAGGTCAAGATGTCTCGAAGATAGTCCAATATGGCTATGCAGAACCAACAGACATGACAACATATAACAATCTCACACAGGCTGAGAAAGATGTCTTGAGGGAACAGAGGAAGAAAGATGGAAAAGCTTTGTTTTACATACATCAAGCTATGCATGAAAGCACACTCCCAAGAGTAGCAACAAAAACTAATGCTAATCAAGTATGGGATACATTGGAAACCGCCTATCAAGGTTTGGCTAAGGTAAGGACATCGAAGCTGCAGATTCTGAGAAGAGATTTTGAATCTCTGTCCATGAAAGATTCAGAGACTGTAGATTCATTCTACACCAAAGTTGTTGGGTTGATAAACCAACTAAAATCTCATGGAGAAGCCATAGAAGACCAAAGGGTGGTTGAAAAAATTCTCAGAAGTCTTCCCCTAAGATTTGAAAACTTGGTTGTGACCTTGGAAGAACATATAGACATGTCGACATTTACCATTGATGAGTTGCAAGATTCACTCATCAATTATGAAGACAAACTCAGCAGAACGCAAGCATCATTGGAAGGTGCATTCGCAGCACAGTCATCCATAAGTCATGGTAGAGGCAGGGGGAGAAACAACTTCAGAGGTAGAGGAATAAGTTCTTCAAGAGGAGGACGAGGCAGAAGTCCTGCAAATGTCAGTGGCAAAGGAGATAATCAAAACCCAAGTCAGCCAAGTGGCCAGAGGTTTGATAAATAAAAAATTAAATGTCATTACTGTAAGAAATTTGGTCATTATGCATATGAGTGCAGGAAGAAACAATATGACCAAGGAAGGCAAAGCCCAAATCAGTCGACCAGCACCAGCACTTCGACAAGTGCAATGTTAATGGCATCGACATCTCCACTTGAATGCAATTTTGTTCAGGAAATTCCACATGACATTTGGTACTTAGATTCAGGATGCAACAACCACATGACTGGTAATTTAAACTTGTTTTCCAGTCTAGAAAATTCAGTTCAAACTGATGTTACACTTGGAAACAATGTCCAAGTTACTGTCTTAGGAAAAGGCACTGTTGATATTCTAACCAAACAGGGGGAGAGTAAGTATATCCATGATGTCTATCATGTCGAAGGTCTGAAACATAATTTGTTAAGCATTGGACAACTGATACAAAAAGGCTACAGAGTCTACATGGAAGATGATCATTGTGTGATTAAAGACAAGCGTCCAAGTGGCCAGCTAATAGAAAAAGTGCCAATGACAAGCAACCTCTTGTTTCCATTGAGGATAGTTCCCGACATGAAAGGGAAGACAAATACAGGAGCTACATTCACGACCGAAAGTGAAGAAATAGTCGAGCTCCTTGACAAGGGAGAAAATGGCAGCACTAATTTGCAAGCTGCATTTCAGACAGAAGTTCAGGATGAATCTTGGTTGTGGCATTTCAGATTTGGACATCTGAATTTTGGTGGGCTGAAGCAATTGCATACAAAAAATATGGTGAAAGGATTGCCATTGATCGACAGACCAAAGAGGGTTTATGAAGGCTGCATTTTTGGCAAGTAGCACAGAGAGACTCTTCCAGTCGAAAAGTCATATAGAGCATGCACACCACTTGAAATTGTGCACTCTGATATTTGTGGTCCAATGCAGACATCATCCATTGGTGGCTGCAAGTATTTTCTAACTTTTATTGATGACTACTCAAGAAAAACATGGGTATATTTTTTGAAACATAAATCTGTTGCATTTAGTTATTTTTAGCAGTTCAAGGCACTCGTGGAGAACCAGAGTGGACATCGCATCAAGATCTTAAGGACCGACAGAGGAGGTGAATATGTTTCAAATGAATTTCTAAATTTTTGCAAGACCCATGGCATACAGAAGCAATTCACAGCACGGTTTACACCTCAACAGAATGGTATTGCCGAAAGAAAAAACAAAACCAACATGGAGATGGCACGCAACATGTTGGTAGCCAAGCATTTGCCAAATGAATCTTGGGGTGAAGCAGTTGCAACTACTGTTTACATTATGAACTGGTGTCTGACAAAGAGTGTAAAGAAAAAAGTTCCCCAAGAAGCATGGACAGGTATGAATCAAAGTGTTTCCCATTTAAAAGTTTTTGGTTGTGTTGCATATGCTCATGTTTCAGATGAGCTGAGAAGGAATCTAGACAAGAAGGGACAGAAATGTATTTTTGTCGGCTATTCTAAAGACACAAAAGAGTACAAGTTGTATGATCATGTCACAAGGAAAGTGATAATCCATCAAGATGTTCAATTTGTCGAGAATGAATCATGGGATGGAACTATCAACATAAATGTCAAGATTGTGTCGAATGTCGACAATGATGATATGGAAGAGGAAGTGGTTCAAACACCACATGTAAGTCAATCGGTCGCAGCATCATCGACTCCCATGACACCATGACATGGTTCAACACAAGGACCATCGGCACAAGTAGCAGCTCAAGCTACACCGACAAGCACACCAAGAGGACAACAGACTCCATCAAGAATTTCGTCAAGGTCGACATCGACAAAACTGGTGAAGATAAGAAGTCTGCAGGTGATATATGAAGCTGGTACACCAAATTCATTCTCTCTCTTTACATTATTTTCTCCTATATATGATCCACTAACATTTGAAGACGTTGTTGAAGAAGAAGTATGGGCACAAGCCATGGATGAAGAAATAGAATGCATTGAGAAGAACCAGACATGGGAACTGGTTGATGTACTAAAAGAAAAAGATGTAATCAACGTCAAATGGATTTATAAGACAAAGCAAGATGTTGATGGGAATGTGCAAAAGCATAAAGCAAGAATGGTAGCAAGAGGGTTCGCACAGCAACCCAACATAGACTTCAATGAAACGTTTGCACATGTTGCATGCATGGATACAGTCAGAACAGTTTTGGCCATTGCTGCACAAAATAAATGACATGTTCATCAAATGGATGTCAAGTCGACATCTAACTGCTAGTGGTTAGCGGAAAATGAAACAGTCTTTCAATTAGAATTAATCATTTTTATAAAACAATAACAAATACAATTTTCATTTTTGTAATGTATATAAGATTGACCTGCATTCAGATTACTTTCAGTTTTACTAATAAGTTTACCTTTTTGCAAGCAGGTGAAATCTATCTTTGAAATCTTGGGCTTACTTAGCATTTATGCTAACGCAGATGGACTGCTGGTTCTTATAGGTTCAACAGGTAACGATCGATCAAGTAGAAGTTTAATTCATAAGTAGAAAGAAGTATATATGTTGCATGTTAAACTACTAGTAAATAAACTGAATATTTACAAGCAAGCTCTTATGAGGTAAAGTAATTTGTCTTCTATAGCTTTTGTTTCTAAGGCAGTATTCACATTTAGATATAAGATCGTTATTTTTATCATACTTAGTGGAACAAAGATACTTACTGTGAGCTTAGTACTCATATTCTTCGAAATACATTCATTTCTATTTTAACATACTTGTATCTCAATTTTTGTGTTCAACTTTGTTGTCTCTTATTCAAGAAAGTGTGCCTATCAGTCTCGATGGTAACGATCTCCAATAGAGTACAAGTTTATGTTTTGTCTTTTCTTACTAGCCCTCGAGGTTATTAACCTAATGTTTGTATGTAAGTAAGTTAAGCACTAAGTTAAAGACTTCAGTACTTAAACTATTGCCTTGCTATTTGTATTATTGTAACTATATACCATATCCCTTAATTCATATTGTTCCAAGATAACTATTGCTTGCATCCTATAGAACTCTTCTACTTGGAAGTGTCCATGACATTATAAATTCGGTTCTTGTAGTTTTATATACATAGTCTTAAAATGGAATACTACTTACCATACCTTTCATAAGTTCAAGGTAAATATATTATTAGTGTTATTTTAATAATTATAAACCTTGAGCATAGTTTACTTCATGGTAAAATTTACTATTATCAAGTTATCTTACTTATAATAGTTGTAGTTTATAATAAACTATTAAGGTAGATTTTTTCTACTTAAAACTTCTAATATGAGGTCTGCACTAAATGAAACCAATATGACCAAGATTTGTATACTATGCTAAGAACAAGCAAATATAAACAATCACAACTATCTTTGCCCATAACGATAGGAAATTTTATTATTATTATTATTGACAAGTTGAGCATACAAACTATTATTTGTAAATGCTTACTTATGCTTGTTTACTTGTCATATTTTAATTACCTTTACTCTTACAACTGAATTCCATAATTTATAACTAACCCTAAACCATTGGTTTTGAATAATACGGTTTGAACTTCAATATAATATGTCATTATTTCAACGTCGTTTGTAAAGTGTACATACCAAATGTTATTTGCAAATACTTCATTGTATGGTCGAATTTGGGATTGTATCGATGACAAGGTTGTTATAACCATGCTCTAAGGTCAACGTTAGATATCATTCTACTCAATTATACAAGCCTTGATACCTTCGATTTCCATGATATAGTTGTACTTAGTGCATACATAAAACTATATTTCATATTCGTTGCATTGTTGTTTAAATATACATGCAATAATGAACTGATTATTGAACACACACACGAACTATAGAATGTGACCCTTGCATGATTTAAAGATTTGGAGGGCACGTGGGCACCTCTCATCCATGCATTGGTGACTTTTAAAGGCTGGAAACCCTATTCGTTCGTCATATTCCTCTGGGGTTTTCGCTGAACTACGGTTGCTCTGTGTATTTGTCATGGCGGCCATTAGAGGCTACTTCTCTGTCTTGCTTACTCCATGGCTTGGGTTTGTTCTTGCTGCAGTTGCCTTCCTTAGTCTTTAGCTTGTACATTGTCGTAGTTGTGCACCTTATGGTGCGAGTAGCTACTGTTTGTTGTGTTTTGGCTCTCGGCCAATCCAGGGTTTCAGTCTTGTTTCTCTTGCAGCTCGTCACGGCCTATGAAGTTGAGCTTAATAAATTTGTCTCCGTTCCAGGTCGGCGTAGAGATTGATTTACTCCTCTATGTAAATTTACTGAAGCTAGTGACAGTTTCCTTGTTGCTCGAATTCTCTCCTTTAGGCAGGTAATGACAAACTCGTCTTCTTTATTTCGAAAACTCTTTGTTAATATGATAACACAGTTAGGGTTTTTATGTTTTAAAGCTGTGCTATTAACTGATGCTCGGATATATACTTGTACAGGAACCTGTGACCATTCCAAGCTTCGATGGAAGAAAAATGATGGTCGACTTTAGTGGCTTGTTGCCCCAACCAGTTAGCCCTAAGTTCAAAAATGGGTTTTTGCCCTATTTGTAAAAAGGGTGGTTGATGGAGATAATACAGGGCTTGGAAGCTTATTTCGGTTTCTCGCTAGTTAATAGGTTTTTAATATGATAATGTTTTATAGTTTTTACTTGTAAACCCTTGTAGTCATGCTGGGTATTGTCGTCCTTCGAGCCGTGACATGTATCTAGTTTTCTTGACTTGTAAAAAATATAGGGGTTACAGCCTTATGTCTTGATCATACTCTGGTTTTCAAATTAAAAAGGTTTCTCCCATATTTATAGTTTTAAGTGACTCTTGTTTTCGATTACTCTATTCATTATAATTTGACTTGTAAATGTTAATACTGTAAAGTAAGTTCTTTTTACTTCTTAACTGTCAGTGAAGAACAATTACTGTTAATAATATTTCTTGTAAGTAAATATTGTTATTGTAAAGACTGTAGGTTAGTCGTAATATAAAATTTATAATTTTATACTTACCTGTTCAAAACAGAATAGTTAGGGTTTTAATGGAATGAACCTTTGTTTAAATATACTCTTAATTTATTTATTAATTGAGCATTGCTTCATGTTTGTTTCTATTGTGTTATTACAGGAATATTGATGTTTATTAATTTGTTTATGAAGTATAAAAAGAGTTAGAACTATACTACAAAGTTTTTGAAATAAGACTATACTCAATCTATCACATAGATTATAGTCTTTTTGTTTAATTTGTTTACTTAGTTATGAATGTACATGGTTAAAACTTTTATAAATTAATTTATAAAAAGATAAAAAGGAAGCTAGGGTTTCGACCCTCGAGTTATCTTGCACAACTTTAAAAGTCCTGTTTGTTAAATATAAAATAGTTTCTAAATATGATATTTTAGTTTTATTTTACCTAATGTTTATATTTATATTTGTTTTTATTTACTATTCTGTAGCTTTGAAGTTATTCAGAGCTCTGTGAAGACTAGAACATTAACTCTGTGACACTGTTTGTACTTTTCATAAATAAGGGTTTATATACATAACCCTAATCTATTTGGTATTAAGTAATAATTTAGAATTTATTAAATAGTTTATAAGATATATGGTATGGTTAATAACTGGTATAAATACTTAACTGCTACCTTCAAATAAACTTTTGTTTGTATCAGTATACTAATACTTTAACTCTAGTGTAGTCTTACTATTTCTTTTCTGCATAATATTTTAAACATTGAAATAAAATTACTCTGTTATCTATAGTTACATAATCATATCTACTATTTTCATTCTCTTATCTACTTAAAACATTCTATCTGTGCTAGAGTACAACCTGGTTTCCAGGTGTGGAAAAACAAAGTTTAGAAATTTATGTTCATTCTAACACATTATTCTCTAATCCATTTCATTTCTATAACAATATAATAAAATACTAACACAAACATTTCACAAACTGAACTGTTAACATTCACATAGTAGTTACTAAGATTTATTTAACTAACACAGTAAAATAAAATAACAGTTTGGAACCTGTTGAGGACAGACGATAACAGCTTTAGGAGGTTGTTCCTCTCTACCAATCTCCTGGAGAGCACTCAAACAACGCTTCCTCAGGACCCCCGAGCCTGTTCTTGGTCTTCTTGGCTAAGAACTGGTGGAGAATGCAAACAGAAGAACCCTCTGTCAACTGACTAGTTCAATACCTCTATAAAACACTCTGCTCTCAGCAGTATAATCTTCAGCTTAAAAGCTGCATTAGAACAAACAACAGTTATCCCCTCAAACACTTTCCAAATTTCCCTTCCATTGAATTTCTCTAAAGTACATTCATTCAGCCTAAATGATCACTTCTCTAGAATGAGTAGCCTCAACTCTCTTCAATGGGAATTTTTATAAAGATTGCTTAGGTCTTTTTGGGTCAGTTTTCATTAATTGAGCCACCTGCTCTGATTCCACTTTCTTGGGGAATCATGACCACAACTGTAGGGAAGTTGCCACCTGCAACTGTTGGAAGTAGTTTGAGGATGCTGCCACATGTCTGTTTGCTCTCCACCCAGTCTCCTCCACCAATTTGACCAGTAAACACTCTTTTAACAGCTCTCCTAAGCTGTTGTCTCCTCCTTTATTTGTTTATAAATAAAATATTCAGAATTTACAATAAATATCATTAACCCTATTGAATCATCAATTATAACTTAGCATAAAATTTAACATATTGTCCCCAAATAATATCAAATTGTTTTTGCAAAATTGGGGTATGTGACAAGAAGTATATGTGGAACAACCACAAGGGTATGAAGTTCCAGGTCAGGAGCATAAAGTGTACAGGCTGTAAAAGGCACTATATGGTTTGAAGCAAGCTCCTAGAGCTTGGTACAGTCGGATTGATTCCTATCTCACTGAAAATAGATTTTACAGAAGTGAAAGTGAGCCGACATTGTAAAACAAAATGAATGAACAAGGTAAGATGTTAATTGTCTGCTTGTATGTAGATGATTTAATATTTACTGGTGATTTTGGCATAGCATATTTTAAAGCAGTCATGGAAAGTGAATTTGAAATGACTGGTCTCTGGCTTATGAAGTTTTTTCTGGGCATTGAAGTTCAACAGTCTGAAAGTGGTATTTTTATATCATGGACAAAGTATGCAAGTGAAGTTTTAAAAAGATTTAACATGTCTAATTGCAAGATAGCCCCAACACCAGTAATAAAACGTTTAAAATTGAGCAAGGATGATGAAGGATCAACTGTCGATCCTACAATGTTCAAAAAGCTTGTTGGCAACCTTATGTACTTGACAGCGACAAGACCAGACATTATATATGGAGTAAGTCTAATCTCAAGGTTCATGGAGTCACCAAAAGACTGACATTGGCAAGCAGGTAAAAGAATTCTGAGGCATGTAAGTGGCACAAAAGACCTTGGTATTATGTATTCAACCTTAGAAAATTTTAAACTCATTGGCGACACTGACAGTGACAATGGAGGCAGCATAGATGACAGGAAAAGCACATCTGGGTACACATTTCATTTTGGTACAGGTGTTGTTTCATGGGCTTCAAAGAAACAACCCATTGTAACTTTGTCTTCAGCTGAAGCAGAGTATGTTGCAGCGACAAGTGTTGCATGTCAAGTTGTCTGGATGAGGAGAGTGTTAAAAGACTTGTCACAGAACCATCAAGAACCGACAACCATCTTTTGCGACAACAATTCAGCCATAGCATTATCCAAGAATCATGTGTTTCACAAGAGAACTAAGCACATCGACACAAGGTTTCATTTCATAAGAGAGTTGGTGAACAACAAGGAAATTTGTTTGGAATTTTGCAAGTCTGAAAATCAACTTGCAGATATCTTTACAAAACCATTGGCAAATGATACTTTCCAGTATCTAGGTAGTTATCTTGGAATGACAAGTTCTGCACAGTGAACTCTGTCATAAACAGAGAATGTCTAAGCTCTGAAACATTTTGTAAATTTTGTTTTAAAAACCCCATCTGCTCATAATTAAGGGGGAGTGTTGGAAATATTAATCACTCGTAGATACGTACCTAAATCTCAGCCGACTCTATCAGAGTCTGTATCAGTCAAAATCTTGTCGGTCAGTCTGATAAGAGGGAAGAGTCCACAATTCGGCAATGTAATCTAGTCGAATTTATTTCTGAAGCTAAGTTGTTAGGTAGATAGTTATTACAGTCTTTAATGGTGAGTCAGTCGACTCATGTAGAAGCAATTTTCAAGTTGCCTATAAATAGAAGAAGAAGATTGTAAATTAAATTAGTCACTAGTCACTAGATAGCAGAACTCACGAGAGAACTCCAGGGTGAGAAAAGAGAAGTTGAAGCTAAAGCTCCTCTATAAGAGATTCAGTGGAAGCTCTGTAAAAGGATAGTCTAAACCATAGTAGCATAATTCGGTCGCATTGGCCTTTAGTGTATGGAAATTTCGAACAAATTCGAATTCGTCGAATATTCAATCTATTTTTAATACGCATACGGATTAATTTTGAAAATTGATTTTAAAAAGCCAAATTTCAATTATTAAAACAATATAAAATAAACACCTTTCAATTTTATATTTTGTAATTCAATTTAATAGGAATAAAAATATGCCAAAACAATAAATATGCAAATATAATAGTAGCACTAGATTTATTGGTCGCCAAAACCATGTGCCCAAAACCACTTACATCCTTGCTCATTAGGGAGTCAAAGTTAATCCTAATACAAATTAAACATTAATTAATTAATTCCAAATGTAAATTGTGGTAAATATTATTTATTTTATTCTTAAAATAATTAATAACTATTAATAACAAAGAGTTTCCTCTCTTATACTAAGGGCATTATATTTTTGTTTTTTAAAGAGTAATTTTGGTTATAAGAAATATGTTTAAAAAAAGAATGATTTTTTTAAGTTTAATGGTTGATATTTAATATTTCATTAAAAGTATTGTATATATTTAACTATATTAAATGTTATATATATTGTTGTATATTTAATTAAAAATATTATATATAAGAAGTCTACTTCCGTATTTTATTCGTATTGGATTTTTTAATTACATATTTTTTCCATATCGAATCGTGCTCGTATTCATATTCGTACTCGAATTATGCTACTATAGTCTAAACATACAAGTTTGTAATACCTTTGTTATTTCCGCATAGTTATATATATGAAATAGTTTATGGTTGAATGCATGTTTAAGTGAAAGATCAAAGAACCCATAAATTTCTCACAGCGTGAATTCCAGGTTTTACGGCACATTAGTCGACTCAAGTCTTCCGACATATTTGAGCATATGTTTTATAAGTTCTTTGGATTTGTTAATGTGTCCATCATACTCTGTAGATTTCGACCAAACCAAGTGAACCGACAAGGTCGGTTGAGTAAGCCGACTAAAGGTCGAAGAGGTCAGAGGTCAGAGAGGTCAGCGGACTAGAGGTCAAAGTCGGTAGAACCGACAAGTCAAAGTAAATCAGTCGGGTCGAAAGGCCGACCAAAGTTGATAGACTTGTCTAGTCCAGAGATAGACAAGTTTCATCCGACAAGTGAATAAAAAAAGAAAGAAAAAGTTACCGTGAAAATATTTAATTTTTAATATTAACTAGGCTATAAACTCAAGTTTAATCGACTTAGTTTTGGCTAATAACATACACAATCAGCCACAACTATACATCTAAAATAACAAATAAACCATTGTATTCTCTAGTACATAGGTCAGCCACAACTATACCTCTAGAATAACAAGTAAGAGTTTGAATCAAGCTCCCATATAAAGATTGGCCCCTGTTCCGGCGGTACAAACTGCCACTTGATTTCAAAAGTTTTTCCAACTACTAGAACTGGCAACCTACGGGTCAACAATATACTACAATAATGGATTTCTCCAGGCTCCCCCTACAGCTTGGAAAATTTTGACGTCCCATCCGTGATGTTCAAACGCAGAATGCCTAAATCATTTCCATCAGTATTGAATACTGTAGCGTAGAGGAACCCGTTGCAAATGACCACACTTATTATCCAAAGATTTTTGGGCAATTCCCTTCATCCAATTTGAGAAGGATTGTAGGTTACCACAATCCTCGCATCGTCGTGCTCCAAAGACCACCACTTTGTACACTCGTTGATCTTCACCACCTCCACCTCTATCCATGTAGCTGATGTCGAGGATTGTTGACGTTTGCTCAAGTTGTAACGACTTTCTAGTGAGAGGATTGCATACATGATACGTACAAGGATTACACACCAAGAAGACGCCGTCAACACATCCGGAGTAACGAAGTTGAGTGTCTGGGTTTTGGGTTTCCACTCCTTGCAGGAAGTTAAAGGAAATAAAGGTCTTCCATGTTCGCGTGAAGAAATTGTAAACCATCGATGGCAGGTTGGGCTTTGCACTACAGAGAATAAGCAATGGCTTACGGTTGGGAATCGCCTTTGCCCATAGATTAGTTATAAATTTTGTGGACGAAAAGAGAGCATTCCATTCACTGCATACGGCCGAAAATCTGCACAGAGAATGTAACGGTAAACTTGCCAATATATCCTCTTTCAAATGGTAAGGCAATTCAGACCACCACACTGAGATTTCCTCGTTCTTATCCACATTCATCAGCTCGCTCGTTTCCATATGGTAAGGCACTTCAGACCACCACATTGAGCTGTCCTCGTCCTTATCGACATTCATCAGCTCGCCCGTTTCCATATGGTGAGGCAATTCAGACCAACACACTGAGCTTTCCTCGTCCTTATCATTCATCAGCTCGCCCGTTTCCATATGGTAAGGCAATTTAGTCCCCCACACTGACATTTTCTCGTCCTTCTCGACATTCATCAGCTCGGCCGTTTCCATGGTCCAAGACCGAGGAATCCAGCTGCTCTATAGACTCTTAACTCGATTTGAATTATATTACACTTCACACTATCCAATTTATAAGAAAAAGTTACAACTTATGCGATAATTGTGGTAATTCAAATAGTTTATATAATAACTAAATTTAATGGTATCTTAATGTGTATTTTATGTGATATTTAATGGTATTGTAATATGTAGTTTATGTGATAATGTATAGTTAAATCTATAGAGATTTAATGTGTAGTTTATGCAATATTTAATGGTATTGTAGTATGTAGTTTATGTGATAATGTATAGTTAAATTTATAAAGATCAAATAGTTGATAGATAGTTACGGAACGGAAAATAATTTGTAAATATTTTTTTATTTCTCTTGTTTTTGTTATAGTTAAAGAAGTTATTCTTGTAGTTAAATTGTTTAAGTGTGAGTTATCCATGCCTAAGTACATGTTATCACTTACATTCTTTTTGTTATCCATTTATCAACTATTAATTATTTTTTATATTGTTTTTCTTTTTATCTCATATTCTTCTAGTTTTGTGCCATGAACTTTTGAGTTATCTATTCGCTATGAGTTATCCATGCATTGCTACTTATCCTTGCATCATGATCTAGCTACCAGTGATTTTTTATATTGTTTTTTTCTTTTTTTTTTTATAATTGTTTATTTCGAATTTTGAACCACGGCCATAGAATCGATTTAGACAGTACACTTATCTTATCCTCTTAAGTGAATGAAAAAGCATAAGTGGTAATCCACCCCAAATCTCAAATAATAAAAGGGGCTATCAACTTAATTAAAAATAAATTTTACAATTCAACCAACCATAAATATATAAAATACTATAATATATCATATATCAGTGAAAAAGTGAAATTTTTTTTTAGAGTTCACCTCCACTCACTCATTAGAATTAGTCATGTGAATATATACAACACACATAAAAACATTTTTTATTACACTTCAACGTTCACTAGCTATTTACATATACAACACTTGATATAAAAAGTATCATATCATTATAACCATTATTCTGGTCTTTTGATCCTCCATGCTAAGATTAGTACTCCCCTCGAAATAAAGGTTTAACTTCATAAACATTGTCATTTATTAATTCTTTTATCCAAATATTGTGGAAATTATTTTATTTAATCACTAGAACCATTATTCTGGTATTTTGATCCTTTGGATTCCTCTCGAAATAAAGGTTTAATTTTGTAAAAACTGTCAACTTATTAACTCTTTTCTCCATACAAAAAACTGTGGAAATTATTTTATTTAACTCTCTTCTACAGAAATTGTGATTATTTAACCCTCTTCTCTAAAAAGTAGCCCTTTAGCCATTGAATGGATCCTTTGGATTCCTCTCGAAATAAAGGTTTAATTTTGTAAAAACTGTCAACTTATTAACTCTTTTCTCCATACAAAAAACTGTGGAAATTATTTTATTTAACTCTCTTCTACAGAAATTGTGATTATTTAACCCTCTTCTCTAAAAAGTAGCCCTTTAGCCATTGAATGGAAGAGAAATTGTGGAAATTTATTTTAAATAGTTATTAGTAGCTCTTTAGCCATTGAATTAAGTAGCCCTTTAGACATTGAATGGAAGAGAAATTGTGGAAATTTATTTTAAATAGTTAGTAGTAGCTCTTTAGCCATTGAATGAAGGAAATTATGAAAAATTATTTTATTTAACTTTATTTTAAAAATATTGTGAAAATTTATTTGGTTTAATTTATTTAATAAACCAAGAAAAATCTAAAAATTACTTTAAGAGAATTCTAAAAATTACTTAGTAGTAGCTTTAGCCATTAAATAGAAGAGAAATTGGGAAAAAATATTTATTTAAATTATATATTTATATTGTAAAATTGTGGAAAATTATTTTATTTAACTATATTCTACAAAGATTGTGAAAATTTATTTATCCCATTCTTTTAGAAAAGGAAAAATTATTTAACCCATTTCTCTAGCAAATTTATTTAACTCTTTCCTTAAAAAAAAATGAAAATTTATTTAACCCATTTCTCTAGCAAATTTATTTAACTCTTTCCTTAAAAAAAATGAAAATTTATTTAACCCATTTTTCCAAAAAAAAATTACTAAAAAAAATAAAATTTATTTAACTCTTTCCTTAAATTTTTTTTAACCCATTTTCCCCAAAAAAAATTACTTAATGGTAGCTATTTAGTTATAAAATAATAATATAAAATAAAATTATAAACATGAATTAAAAATTAAAAAAAAACAATTTTCATCTATTATTAAAAAATAATAATGAATGCAAGCAATGCATAAATAACTCAATGGATAACCACAAGTTCATTTATAACCCAAAGAATGTGTACTTCTAAACCATTATTAAAAAATAATAATATATTATAACCCAAAGAATGTGTACTTCTAAACCATTATTAAAAAATAATAATATAAAATATAAAGCAATGCATAAATAACTCAATGGATAACCACAAGTTCATTTATAACCCAAAGAATGTGTACTTCTAAACCATTATTAAAAAATAATAATATAAAATATTAAAAAATAATAATATAAAATATTAAAAAATAATAATATAAAATATAACTAGTTTATAAGTTCATTTATTATAATGAATGCAAGCAATGCATAAATAACTCAATGGCTAACCACAAGTTCATTTATAACCCAAAGAATGTGTACTTCTAAACCATTATTAAAAAATAATAATATAAAATATAACTAGTTTATAATGAATGAAAGCAATGCATAGATAACTCAATTTTTAACCAAAAGTTTATTTATAACTAACTAAAAGAATATGTTATATATATAACTGATAGTTGATAGTTGATAAATAAATAAAAAAATGTCAATGATAACATAGATAGCTTAAAATCAGCTTAAAATTAGTTTAAGCTATCAAATTGTGAAAAAAAAAAATCAAATTGTCTTCCATTCTCATCCAAACCATTATTAAAAAATAATAATATAAAATATAACTAGTTTATAAACCATTATTAAAAAATAATAATATATAATATAACTAGTTTTTAACCAAAAGAATATAACTGATAGTTGATAAATAGATAAAAAAAAATGTCAATGATAGCTGTAAGAATATGTAAAAAATATCAAATTGTCTTCCATTCTCATCCAGTAAAAAATATCAAACTCTCATCCAGTCCATTCTCATCCCATTCTCATCCAGTCCATTCTCATTCTCATCCAGTCCAATAGTAAAGTAGCAAACAATTATCCAGTAGCAAAATAGCAAATTGTGAGGTGTCCTAATCTAATATTAATATGTATATGTATATCTAATATATAATGAAATATATGTAGAAAATCGCAATCCTGTTTGAGGAACCTATGCACGAACAAAATGAAAGACAGTTCCTCTTGATTATACTTTGCAATACAATAATCTTATATTATGATCAAAGGTTGTTTATTATTGGAATCACGACATGTTTGTGTTTTTAGCATGGGAGTCACCAAATTTGGATTGAAGTTGGATTTCTATCATTGGATGCACAAATGTTTGTAGCTTTTATAAGCATTGGTGGCACACAAGTGGCTTATTGGATCATAAGCCATGATATTACATTGACACTAATAGGGTCTCAAAGTGTATAAAACTATAATTTGCACCAAATAAATCATATTATGTAAACATCTAGCGGCTATGCATTTATTTATTTCGTTGATTGATTCAGTACCCAAATAATAGAAGAACAAGTTACCAGATGGAATTAAATAAATAAAACAACCATCTCCTCAAAAATTAGGTCTGGCAATTTCTATCCATTCCATTTACATATAGTTAAAAAACCATATAACTTACAAGATAGTTAAACGATCTAAGCTACTAGAAGTTTTGCAGTTTATTTAAACAAGAACAAAAATTTATGAGCATTTATTCCGTATTCTGTTCTTCCAAAACATTTAAAGGTTCACAATAGATCCACCTGCAGCCAAACATTCAAGCGTTCACAATATATCCTCCTGCAACCAGGAAACATCAATATCAGAACCATGAAAAAAAATAATAAGATCAATCTCAGGAGCAACAAGACCTGGAATATTTTTTCTTATTATACTTTTAATGAAATTCTTTGCACAATAGAGAGTTAATTAAAGCATAGATAATGAAGATTGATTACCATTGGGATGAAGAACTTGGCCAGTGAAATAAGAAGAATCTTCTGATGCAAGAAAAACGTATGACGGGGCCACTTCATCAGGTTGTCCAGCCCTACCCATTGGGACCTGTTCTCCAAAATGCTCAATAGACTTCTCAGAAGTAGCTGATGCAGGTATTAAAGGAGTCCAGATTGGGCCTGGTGCAACGCCTGCATCATCAACCATTAATGCATGTATCAAATTCCATTCTCTGTTATTACCAATAATACAAATCTGAGATCACAATGTCCTCAAAATACCATTAACGCGAATTCCCCGTTTCACTAGCTGCAAAGCCAAGCCTCTGGTAAAGCTCACAATTGCTCCCTTGGTTGATGTATAATCCAGAAGTGTGGCGTTCCCTTTATAAGCATTCACAGAAGCTGAGTTGATGATGGTGCTCCCCTCTTTCATGTGCTTCAATGCGTGACTGTGTTATACAAAGAGATGGCTTAGACATTACAGCACCAGCATGATATCTGAATAGAGGGAAAACAGTAGGAAAATATTGTAATGGCAATAAGAGACATACCGGACCAAAAAGAACATTGAAAATATATTCGTTCTAAACACACGCTCTAGTTGCTTTGGATCCAAATCCTCAATGTTTGGGACTGGATACTGTTCAGCTGCATTGTTTACCAAAATATCAATCTGGCCATATGCCTTCACAACGTCGTCTATCACCTGTATTGCAAAGGAAAGAATAGCATCAGAAATCATAGACTTTTCTTCATATCATTTCAATTCACACAAGACACAGGCTCCCCATGTTGAATAGCAGTGGAAATCATAGACTTTTCTTCAACTCATGAAGAAAGGTTAAAGTCCCCCAATCCCAGGTGAAAAATGGGGTGATGTGTTAAATCCTTCCCGACCTTTCTTTCTGGTGCACCTTTGATGAGGGAGTAAAGGGCATGTTTTAAATCCTTCCGGACCCATTGATGGACAGAAAAAGCCAACTCCCAGAGGATGGGTTCCAACAGTTTCACTCAAACCCACTCCTAAAATCCAGGGTTACACACTTCCACCCAAAACCACTATGTGATGAGGAAGAGAAGCAAAACACTTGAATGCCAAACACTTTCGTATCCCACACTTCCACCCAAAACGCCCCACTCCTCCCTCTCCTTCCCTTTCACCCAAAACGTCCCACTCCTCCATCTAATGCTTACAGTCGGACACCATCCCTCTCACACACTTTCACCCTCGGCCCAAACCCCCGTGCCTAAACCCCTCTTGAATGTCAGACAATGCCCCGTCCCTCTCAAACACTTACCTCCAAACCCATGATGAAGGTTACACACTATCCAACACTTTATCCCAAAACCCAGGTCAAACACTATCTAACAACTTTAACCCTCAAACCCATCCCTCTCCCACATTATCACCCAAGCGTCCCTTCTTTAACACCCCTCTCCCACATTATCACCCAAGCGTCCCTTCTTTAACACGAGAGGCTCTACACCAACCCCCACTCAACTCCAATCTGATTACTCTCACACACAAATCCAACCTACACACCACTCCAACCCAATTCCCTCACACATAAGAGACTCTATACCAACCCTCAAACTCTACACCAACCCCTCTCACTAACCCAACACCTCCCCATGTTGTCATGGGGAGGAAAGAGGTAGGTTGCACACTTTCATCCAAACCCTACCCAACCCACTAACCTAAAATCCAACTCCAACTCCGCCCAACCCACTAACACAAACTTCTCCCCATGTTCTCATGGCGGGGATGAGGTAGGGTTGCACACTTTCATCTGACGAACCCACTAACCCAAATTCCAACTCCACCCAACCCACTAAACCTACACTTCCCCATGTTCTCATGGGTAGAAAGAGGTAGGTTGCACACTTTCATCCAAACCCTACCCATCCCACTAACCCAACTCCTTCCAGAGGGAGAGGGGGTAAGGTTGCACACTTTCATCCAAACCCTACCCAACTCACTAACCCAAGGCTCCAACTTCCATCCAAACCCTACCCAACTCATAACCCAAGGCAACCCACTAACCCAAATTCCAACTCCACTCAACCCACTAACCCAACACTTCCCAACACTTCCCAACTCCACTCAACCCACTAACCCAACACTTCCCACTTCCCATGTTCTCATGGGGATTCTCATGGGTACCCAACCCACTAACCCAAATTCCAACTCCACTCAACCCACTAACCCAACACTTCCCCATGTTCTCATGGGTAGAAAGAGGTAGGTTGCACACTTTCATCCAAACCCTACCCATCCCACTAACCCAACTCCTTCCAGAGGGAGAGGGGTAAAGGTTGCACACTTTCATCCAAACCCTACCCAACTCACTAACCCAAGGCTCCAACTTCCATCCAAACCCTACCCAACTCATAACCCAAGGCAACCCACTAACCCAAATTCCAACTCCACTCAACCCACTAACCCAACACTTCCCAACACTTCCCAACTCCACTCAACCCACTAACCCAACACTTCCCAACACTTCCCCATGTTCTCATGGGAGAAAGAGGTAGGTTGCACACTTTCATCCAAACCCTACCCATCCCACTAACCCAACTCCTTCCAGAGGGGGAGGCGGTAAGGTTGCACATTTTCATCCAAAACCTACCCAACCCACTAACCCAAGGTTCCAACTTCCATCCAAACCCTACCCAACCCATAACCCAAGGCTCCAACTTCCATCCAAACCCTACCCAGCCCACTAACCCAAGGCTCCAACTTCCATCCAAACCCTACCCAACCCACTAACCCAAGGCTCCAACTAACCCAAAGCTCCAACAACCCACTGACCCAAGGCTCCAACTTCCATCCAAACCCTACCCAACCCACTAACCCAAGGCTCCCAACCCACTAACCCAAGGCTCCAACTTCTTTGATGAAAAGGAAAATCAAAACCCAACCCTAAATGTTAAACACTTTCCCTAAGAGAGATACCCAACTTCTTTCTCTTTCATGAGAGGAAAAAGCCTTGAATGTCAAAAGGAATTCCCTAACTCAAAAACCTTCCAACTTCGACCCTTCCTTCCCTAACTCAAAAAAAACTCCACCTCCAACCCTTCCTTACCTAACTCAAAAACCTCCACCTCCAACCCTTCCTTACCTAACTCAAAAAAAACTCCACCTCCAACCCTTCCTTACCTAACTCAAAAACCTCCACCTCCAACCCTTCCTTACCTAACTCAAAACTCACTTCTCATGAGAACTCACTTCACTTCTTTCATGAGAGGAAAATCCACTTCTCATGAGAACTCACTTCACTTCTTTCATGAGAGGAAAATCCAACCCCAACCTTGAATGTCTAGAGGCTTTTCCTAACACATGAACTCACTTCACTTCCTTCATGTGAGGCTTTCCCTAACACATGAACTCACTTCAATTCTTTCACAAGGGGAAAATCGAACCCTTACCTTGAATGTTGGGAGGCTTTCCCCAACACATGAACTCACTTCATGGAAAAATCCAAGGCTTTCCCTAACACATGAACTCACTTCAATTCTTTCACGAGGGGAAAATCCAACCCACTTCAATTCTTTCACGAGGGGAAAATCCAACCCCAACCTTGAATGTTGGGAGGCTTTCCCTAACACACAAAGTTTCTTTTAAGAACCCAATTCCAACCGACCAAACTTTGAACTCACTCAATTAATGAGAGGAATATCCAACCTAAACCTTGAATGTCCAAAGGCTTCCTCTAACATACAAACCTTCTAACTCCAATCTAATTCCAATCTACCATGAACTCCTTTCATGACAATATCCAACCCCAATTTTGAATGTCAAAGCACTTTCCCCAACACACAAACCTTCAATTCCAACCCACCCCAATCTTGAATGTCAAAAACCCACCCCAATCTTGAATGTCAAAACACTTTCCCAACACACAAACCTTCATTCCTTCAATTCCAACCCACCCCAATCTTGAATGTCAAAAACCCACCCCAATCTTGAATGTCAAAACACTTTCCCAACACACAAACCTTCATTTCCAACCCATCATAAGAGAGAAAAATCCAACCCCAATTCCAATCCATGATGTCACAAATCTTAACACTTTCCAATCCATTCCCAGATGGGAAACACATTCTAAAACACAAACCTTCCATTTATGAATGTCAAACACTTTCTTTCATGCAAACCTTCCCTCATACACAAACAAAACAAAACTCTCTTAAAGAGAAACGAAACAAAAGAGACTCACCTTCCTAACACACAAACCTCTGCAACAAACACCCACACAAACAAAACACTATACACCTAACACCCTCTTACACACAAACCTACGAAACAAAAGAGACTCACCTTCCTAACACACAAACCTCTGCAACAAACACCCACACAAACAAAACACTATACACCTAACACCCTCTTACACACAAACCCCTCTTACACACAAACCTCTGCAACAAACACCCACACAAACAAAACACTATACACCTAGGACAAAACTCTCTTAAAGAGAAACGAAACAAAAGAGACTCACCTTCCTAACACACAAACCTCTGCAACAAACACCCACACAAACAAAACACTATACACCTAACACCCTCTTACAAAGGGACCCCTACTGTACTCTAACCCCCTCACACACACTGGAGGGACTTCTCCAACCCTCAAAACAAAACCTTTCCTCTCACACAAAAGGGGCTTTAACGTGCATTATTTGCGTGATTACCACGACAACCTCGCCGTAAAAAGAAAACATGACCCCCACCTTCTCACAAACCTTTCCCCTCTCTCTCTCTCACGAAAAGACTTAACCCAAATTATACACATGAAGGACTTAAAAAAGTCATCATAGCATAAAATTCGACTATACGAAAAAAAGTAGTATTTAAAAAGGCCTTCTCAATGGCTATTATAATGCATTCTATCACCATAAATTGAACCTTGATGAAAATCAGAAATTTTGGCAAAATTCCCTTAAAAAAGGTGCTGAATCAATACTATAAGGGATGGAACTTTTGGAAATACTATAAGGGATGCTAAAAAAAAATTTACAAAAATTTAAAACCTTCTCAATGGCTCTTATAATGCATTCTATAACCATTTCAGTAACCTTTAGATCAAATAATAGATGACCCTTTGAATGAGTCGTAAAAAATAACATAAGGGATGCCAAAACAAATACTATAAGGGATACCAAACAAAATACTATAAGGGAAGCCAAAACAATCAATACTATAAGGGATGCCAAAACCAATCCTATAAGGGATGCCAAATAATAGAAGTATGAGTATTAAGAAATGTTTGCATGGACCTACGTTGTACACAGAAAGGACTTTGAACCATTAAGTTGGAATGTTTGCATGGACCTAAATTGTATACAGTACTCAGAAACACAAACTTGGAATGTTTGTATGGACCTAAATTGTATACAATACACGGAAAGGACTTTGAACCATTAAGTTGGAATGTTTGAATGGAGCTAAATTGTATACAGTACAGAGGAACACATAAACTTGGAATGTTTGTATGGACCTAAATTGTATACAATACACAGAAATGCCTTGTTGAACCATAAACTTTCATCGATCCAAATTGTACACAGTACACAGAAATGTCTTGCACCTTAAAGTTAGGATGTTTGCATGGACTTAAATTGTACACAATACACAGAAAGGACTTCAGTAAACTATGTATTCCAGGCAAAGGGCTAACCCAGGTTCATATGGGTTTTGAGTCTTGACTAACCTTCTTGCAATTCTCATCAAATCCTAAATCTGCACTGATTTTGATGGGATCCTTGGCATGAACAGTCTTCACTTCCTTTAACATGTTGACAGTATCCACAGCATCCTTGTCTTCCTGGCCACGTACATAAGTAAACGCAACAGTGGCTCCCTCCAACGCAAACTGATGGCACACAGCTCTCCCAATACCAGAGTCTCCACCGGTTACCAACGCAACTTTTCCCTATATACATATTCATTATAATCATTATCATTAATTGCCCAAAAACCTGTTCCACTAACTGATAAAAAAACCAGCACAACAAAACTGCAACGCCAAGTAGAAAAAATCTGAACTTTATTTGAAAAGTGAAACCAATAAACTAGTTTATTCTTCGAAGAAAAATGCAGAAGAATTCTTACACTTAATTTGCCTGCGGGCTTATACGATGGTCTAGCAGCGCGCGGTTTGGGATCCATGATATGCTCCTTGCCTGGCTGGGCATCTTGCTTCTGTGGAGGAAACGAGTTTGTTTGGCCATAATTCGACATTGTTACTCAAGATCTCACTGTGAGAAATGATACAGCGAAGGACGATGGGTATGCAAAACTCTTTTAGAACTGCAAGAGAAATCACTAACACTGAACAGTTTTAACGAAGAATATGAGTGGATGCCAGACTTATATACCAACTGAAATGCAAAACGTGAGAGCAGACTCATGGTGAGAATATTGAGATCATGATATTTAATCTTTATCGCTTGCCCATTCTGACTGTTCAGGCTGTTCTCATTTCTAACACACGTTTAGAGGGGTCAGTCACCATCTGGCAATGCTAGTTTCCATGTGTCGAGTTACTTTGATATACTGCCGCCAAATGTCACCTGTTTCCTCTCCTCTTACGAGTGTCACAGACAGCTTGTAGTTGCAAGGATTAAGTCCGTTTTTATCTGATTTGTTGGTTTACCAAAAGTAAATGGTCACAGTGTAGATTATACTATTAATTTTCCTCTCAAAACAGTGCAGATTATTCTATTAATTTTCCTCTCAAACAACGGAAGCCGTCAACAATTACAGTCTCCTATTTCATTGAATGGTTGTTCATTCAAAACTTTGTTATTTTGAGATAAAGTGCAACAGAGCTTTTGAGCTTTCTGTGTATTAGTGACTTGGGTGTATAGTGTATATGGATTTTGATAGTGATTTGTTTATGGAGTTGATTATGAATTTAGTGGTTACTAGTTTAAAAATTAGGGATAACAGCATTCTATTTTTTTTGAACTTTGCTTTAGTTTAACCCTTCCCATTTTTTTTTAGAACCGAGTTGGGTTTTTTTAGGAACTTTGTGTTAGTTTGTTGATTTTGATAGGCATTTAGATAATATATGCTCCTTTAGATTTATTTTTGAGTAAATCAACAGATTAGATTTCCTTAAATAAATGAAAGAGATTAATAAAAGTGTACATTCGGTATCTATTTTATGGTCATTATGTTTAAATCCATCTTAGTTAAGATTTAAATAAGTTTGAATTAAGTAGTGGTTAGATAAAATGGTAACAATAATGGGTTTTTTATTAAATAATAGTTCTTTTATGTTTATATTAATTAGTTTATTGTTTATGTTATATCATAAATGAACAACTATAATGATCTTGTAATTAGTTTAATGTTTAGCCTTTGTTTAAGAGCCATCTCCACAAAATTAAATGGCTTGCTAAGCCTATCTGGGTTCGCCTATCACTTTACTTGTAGATAAGAGTTTCAACTTTTTGGGTGCATGGTTTAAAATTTGAGATAAGAGTTTCAATTTTTTGGGTACATGGTTTAAAATTTGGGATAAAGTTTCATTTTTTAAAGTATTTGCTATGTGCTAGTTATTTCTCATCATTGATAATGAGTTTAATGGTTGCTTACGATGGTAAAGTTCAAATTGATGTCTCACTCACCCTCTAAATTCAATATTTTAAGGTATTAATATCATTCTATTTTATGTTATTTTTTAGATTATCTTTACACAAACACATATATCTCACCATTAAGCATAGTTTAATGGTTAACTAAACCTTTTATCTAGATATTTATTTTTATCTAGATATTTGAATTAATATTATTTCTTAGTAAATTTTAATTTTTAAATGTTGTTATATATTTTAAATTTTGTTTTAAATTTACATTTGAAACGTAATTATTTCAAATTTTTATAAATCTATCTACTTTCATTTAAACATTAAATAATAATACATAATATTACAAAGATAGTCATTTCAAGTATTTATGGCTCATAATTTTGTTAGCCCATGGCTATGACTAGGTCTTTTCCTTATCGAGAGCCTAGTTATGACTAGGCTCCTGTTGTACAAGCACAAAATCAATAACATGGGAGACCATAGACTTCCTAAACTAGCTTTAAATTCCAACCAAAACCACCTAAGGCTCAAGCGAGGTTGGTATAAAGATACGAGGGATTGGTTAAACCATTGGGAGATCGACGAAAATGTTGCATTGCAAAATATAAATAACAATAAAAATATTGTCACTTGTAAGTTTGAGGAGAAAATGTGGGGTGAGAAAGATTTAGAGGATAAAAGAAAATTAAGATATTATAAGGAGGTCATCAACCCTACTCTAGAAGATCAAAAGTATCTCTCGGTTTTAACTAGTTCAAAGAAAAAAATTGATATAGCCAAGATAAGAACGAACTCTCATGAGCTTCATAATGAAACTGGTCGTTGGGCAGTTCCTAAAACACCATGGGTAGAAAGAATCTGCTATCTCTGTGAGAATATGAACATTGAAGATGAAAAACAATTCCTCTTAAAATGCCCTACGTACACCCACATTAGATCTCAGTTTCTTAATCTTTGTTGTAATTCCGACCTTCTTAGCCTTTTAACTTGTCAAAATTAAAGTGAGCTTGGGACGCTTCTCTCCAAGCTCTTTGAGCATAGAAATACAATTTTAAAACAAACTAAATAATGCATTTCTTTGGGTCCGATAAACCAAAGTTTGGTCTAAGTGGACGTTAACCATCATCATCATCATCAACTTTACCCACGCTTTCACAACACATCAAATACTATGAACAAATTTACCATAAATTACCAAAACAAAATAGTGATACTGTGGTAAAAATTACCATGAATTACAAAACCATGGCCATAATTCTAATAAAAATTAAATTAAAGAAAAAATTAAATGTTATACATAAAATTAAAATATATTAATTTAAATTATATAATGTTTAAACGAAATTAATAAAAACAATAAAAAATGGTTTACATTATATATATATAATTAAAATATATTAATTTAAATAGCTAGATTGAGCTATTATTATATTCACCTATTTAAATTAATATATTTTATCTTATATGTATAAAATTCAAGCTTTTCAAAATTCAATATGTATTTTTTTAAAATTCAATAGATCGAGCTTTTATTTTAATTGCACTTAATTTCTTGATCGATGTATTTAAAAAATGCACATAAAACCTTGATCGAGCTAATAGCTCAATCGAGGGCTTTAAAACAAGCTTTTAGCCCTCGTTTCCATAAAATTAATTTTACTTGTCTTTTTGTCAAGCCTAAACCCTGTCCTTGGACACACCTTAGGTAGTGGAATTCATATTGATAGATTCGTCAACGAACTGTCTATATATTAGCAAATAATTTGCGAGTTTCTGAGTTCATATGATATTTTTTAAATTTTATTTCCAAACTTACACTTACAAAACCATGTCCACAACTTTAAATCAATGCAAATAAAATCAACAACACAACAACCTAAAAAGTACATAACAAAAAAAATTCAAAAACTATATATGTCCCACATCAACGCGTCTTGTTCAAAAGGTTTTTTTTTTTTTTTTTTGTAACTAGTTAATTTTTTTTAGGTGCACATACATGTCTAGGAAATGTGAGTAAAATTTTCAATGGTCAGTTTCAAAAATTAATAAAAAATAAAAATTTCAAAATAAATAAAATGTGTGTGTGCGCGTGCTCTAGTGCATTCTATGTAGATTATGTTCCTACATATCTTTTTAAAAAACCAAACAAGTAACTCATTAATTTTTCCTGAAATTTACAAGAACAAACCTATCATTAAATGCAATTTTGACATATTTTTTGTTTTTAAATATAAGTGGAAATACGACATAATTCCCCACAATTTTTTTTGCATGTCAAAATCCACAAAGGGTGTATGAATTTTGAGGGCTTCGATTTAACAAATCAGTCCAAAATCAAATTTTCACCATCACTTTTGGCCAAAAAGTGTTACCCATCTACATGGATTTGCCCCCATACTTGATCCAATATCAATGAATTCATCTAATGGCTCGTGTTTGTATGTCAACACATGTTTGAAGACAACCAAGGATTGTCAGTGTAAATTAAAAAATCAAAATATAAAGATCACAACCAATATGAAATATTAAGTTGTTATAAGGAAATCACAACTACTCACAAACTTTGCTATCAACCCCTTTTCCTTAACGTCATGTCTTATGTGTTAACGGGGTTTTTTTTTTTTTTTGCAACTAAACCATCGAAATTAATATTTAATGTTAAATTAATTAATTACATGTACATAATAAAATAGTTCAATGATTTCATACATTTGAAACACGTTGTTGTTAAGACGATTCCTCCTGTGATGCAATTATGTCAATTTCCTTTACCATCTTCTTGTACACATTTTTGGACATCCCTACTAGCATATTTTGAATATCACCTTTTGCATCTTTTGGGAATTTCATAATCTTCTTGAAAATTTAAAATGAAATTAAACTATTTTAATATTGATATTGAAAATATGTATAACCAGATTAAAATTTAATATAGGAATGCTTTGTATTAGTAGATACACATTCTATAAAAACATGTTTATGAATATTACTTTTTGGATGATTTGTTTTTGTTGTATGTTTTTGTTATTGCAAGTCTAATGAGTCTCATTGATCACTACTCTGGAAACGACTCATGGAGTTTAGATATAACCTTATTCTTGGAATCATTGGACAAGTTTATGTACTGTAAGTGGAAAGTACATCTATACGTTCTTTACATTATATCCGTCATTGTTTTATAAAGTTTCCCCCCTTTCATTAATTTTTAGCACCACTCTAGATGAGTTAAGGACCAATTCATCATCATTTACGTATTCCATAATGTGTTTTTTCTTATGATGGCATTCCCTTATGTTGATTTCAATCCCTGCATAACATTCAACATATATGAATTAAATTGTTTGAATAATCTTAGTCACTATTCTCAAGTACAATTACTGAAAATTCAAGAAAAAATTCATATTGATTACTTTTTTATTTACATGATTCATCCCTTTGAAAATTTTCCATCAAGGTTTTACGCTCTTTTGCACTTGCATTGCAAAGAATATTATCTAGATTTTTCATTTTTTTGCTCTGCATGTCACACATTAACTAATATATATTAATTAAATTTGCATATTAATTTAATATAGAAATTACAAAGAACTTTCCTTCTTCAGAATTTTGGATGGGCCCCCATCATGTTGACTACAATTATTGTTCATTGAACTCTTATCATGCATTTTATATCATTAAACAACATATACCATTAAATAAAAAAGATATTAAGTATATTATACAAATAAACTACATAACTTGCAAATGAAAAAGTAGTATGTCATTTCAATGCGCTTCAATAATCAAAACACATCGATGCTTCTCATACCGGTATACATAAATGCATGTTAACCAAAACTAAGTAAAAAATTTCATATATGCATTTCCCATTGTGATTTATTTATTATATATCACCAATAATCAAAATAATGCACTTTTAATATAAACGCATGAGTGCATTAGAACAACTTGATCACACCGAAAAAAGCGTAATCATTTTAAAAAAAATTAACAAGGGGAAATTGGATTTAGATTCGATCCAAAGTATCGCACCACATCCAACACCTTGTATATAAAACCACATATACATTAAATCTAAAATCCTTTAAAAGAAAAATCATAACTGTGAAACAATAGAAGGATTTAAACCCTAATGTAAAATATTGCAGCCACATAAAATGAAAGGAAGCAACAAGAGGGATGAGAGGATGGAGCCTCTGCTAGGGTTTTCGGGAGGCTGTGAGGTCGTACGCAACTGACAGGGGCCTAGCTATGGCTAGGGTACCTGTCACTTCATGCACATGCGGCTTTGTTGTTACCCATTTTTTCCCCCATGGAGGACTGCGTGTTTTTGGTTGTTGGGTGCGTGCTCTATAAGGTTGGTTTTATCTTCTGTAGATTTGGTCGGTGCTAGGGTTTAGACCGTTACTACTGCTCATGTTTTTAGCCAGTAGTTGTTAGTAGTCAAGATTCTCTACTAGGGTTTTCTGACTTCCTGGAGGTTCTGCTAGCTGCTAACGTTTAAACCGTCAACATGGTAGGTTTCGACTTAGTGGATTACTCCAGTGACCAACCGGAGGAGAGGGACATCTGGGGGCTACCAGGTGGAAAGGTTTTGGAGACTGTGGAAGGCCTTCCACCTTCGAATTGAAGAAACTTCCTCAGCATCCTCTTAGCCTGCTCAGACGGAAATCGTTTTCTTACCCTTCGATATTTTGGCTTTCCCGTAATCTCTGCCCGCGCTTCAAGAAGGTTTTCAGGTCTTCGTAGGGGAAAACGTGGAGACCGGCCCGATTTGCACGGATCGGATCACGTACTCCTTCCTCCATGACTTACTGGAACGGAACCTTCCGAACACTAACAGGTCCAGTAAGTTCGTCAGTGTAGACACGTGAAGGGGTTCATAGGCTGGCTTCCACTGCATAGTCGTAGGCAATCTGCCAAGAATATATATATGGGATGCACCACACTCCTCTTTAGTCATAACCAATGCCATGTCACTCAAGGTGATGAACTAGTTGGGCCACTTAGTGGAACTGCTCCGGGAGGCCAGGATGGAGTGCTACAGAGGCATTTTAACCCCGTTAGGCTGGTTATGGTTCGCCCTCATTTTTTTCTGCGGGGGTTCATGGAGGGTTGGCCTCCGGTGAAGGTTTTGGTGATGGTGGATTAGGAGGCTCGAAGCGTTTTGTGCTGCTAGGGAGTGGTTCAAGCAATGGGTCGTCTGGGGCGGAGGAATTGGGAGCTTTGGCTGGGAACATTAGGGTTATTTAGCAGAGAGGTTGCCCTAGCCCTGGGAGTGAAGGGGGAAAGGGCTCAGGCCTTCGCAGTGAGTCGAAGGAAAAGGATCCAAGAAGGAGTCCAGGGAAGAGAAGCAAGAAAAGTTGGATGAAATTGAAGAAGGTGGAAGTCAACTACGTCCTGGGGGAGGATATTGGTTGGGAGCAGGTGTTGCACATGACAAACATGACTTTGGTTGGTAGGGCCATGGGGAGGACCTTTGCCTTCAACACTGTGGCTGTGTGGGCAGAAGCGAATTGGAGTGTGGCTATTGGTTATGTGTCAGAGGTTGTGACCCTCATAAGGGGGTGGTTTTCTTTCGATTTCCGGCAAGCCGACCATGTGCAGTGGGTACTGAACCAAAATTGGGCTTTGGACCATACTCCTCTCCTTCTTAAACCTTGACACCCTCTTTTTGATGCCAGTAGAGAAAGGGTGGATATGGTTCCTCTATGGGTGCGGATGCCTGGTTTGTCGCTACACTACTTGACGAAAGAACATCTTCGCAATATTGGTAATCTCCTCGGGACCTTCCTTGAAGCTGATCTCTCTTTTGTGGAGACCAAACATCGGCAAGTTGTGAGAATTCTGGTCAATATTAATGTCAAGGAGGGGCTTGCAGAAGACATGAATATCCGTTAGGGGGCCGTATGTGATTAAACAAATACTGGATTATGAAAATGTTCCTTTTAGATGTCGTAGATGCCATGATTATGGTCATCCAGCCTCAAAGTGTAGACTCCCTCTGCGCACTATAAATGACTAGCGACAACAAAGAGGTGATAAGGAGAAAGGCTTGGGGGTGGAGGAGGGCTCCAGTTTACCCTCATCTCATCCTTCATCCTCGCAGCATCCTGGCAGTGAACCTGTTAGCGATGAAGTGGATAACAACAGTCAGGAGGAGGAAGTTCAGGCTACTCAGTCGGTGGTGGATGGAGGACAGACGGTGGATGTCCAGAGTTTGTTGGGAACTCCCTTCCCGAGTATTTCTTCTCTCCCCCTCTCCTCGTCCTTCAATTTTTTTCTCAATAATGTTATATTATCTGGTTTGGATTTGGTGGAGTGTCTAAAGAATCTGTCACTATCTCCTCGCCTAACTTGCTCCCCCCACCCCCCCTTACTATCTTACCTGCNCTTACAGCTCACTTTGGACCCTGACCCCTTTTTTTTTCTTTTTCTGAGAATGACCCTTACCTTTCCCCACCAGAGTCTTCAGATTCTGGTTAATTTCTTAGATCTAATGCTAAGAAAGCCTCGGAAGGGTTGGGGAAGGGAAGGAACCTGGGTAAAGATGGAAGGTGTAGAAAATATTTTTTGGCTAAGGCTCAGTCCAAGGCTAAAAAAGACCTTCAAGAACCGGGAAGCAACAGTCTATTGAACGGGAACTTAGAGCAATGCGAGCCCAGAAAAAGGGTTGTCAATAAAGATTATGTCCTTTAACTGTCAGGGTCTTGCTGGTCCCCGAAAAAGATCAACCGTCAAACAGGTGGTTACTCTTGAGCACCCAGATGTTATACTGTTACAAGAGACTTTAGGTGTAGGAGTTGTCGTTAAAGAAAGGTTGGAATGTTGGTTTCTGGGGTGGATGTTTGAGACTCTGGATGCTAGGGGTCGTTCTGGTGGATTGGTTGTGGGGTGGAATGAAAGAACGGTGAAGTCCCTGAACTCTTGGGGAATGGAGTCGATTCTCGGGCTAAATTTTCAGGTGTTGGAGTTAGGAGAGACTTTTACTATTTTCAATATTTATGGGTCTTATCTCAATAGGATCCCCTTCTGGGATTCTTTGTTAAATAACCCCTTACTGCAAGGGGACTCAATGATTTTGGGTGGGGATCTCAATTTCTCTCTGGGTCATTCAGAGGTTTGGGTGCCTCATGCACGTGCAGATATATTGACTGGTTATTTCACTCGGGAAATGGTGGAGAAGAATTTGTTGGAAATTGAGCATATCAAGATCAAGCCTTCCTGGAGGAATAATAGGTCCGGGGAAGGCAGAGTGGCTAAGAGGATTGATCGTTTCTTGGTGGATGGACAATTAGTGGATAAGCTCTTTCAACTTAGGCAATGGGTGGGAAGTGGAGGAGCCTATGACCACTTTCCCATTTTTCTGGAACTAAAAAAAGGGCCTCTAAAGCCCCCTAGCCCCTTAAAGTTCAATAAGATTTGGTTCAAGGATGAGTCTGTCAGTACTTTAACCAATTTGAGGTGGAATCCATTCACCCCAGAGAGCCCCCGTTACGTTGCCTTCCAGTTTGCTGACAATATCAAAAGTTTAAAGGGTGCCATCAAGGAGTGGTCTGTGGCGAAAAGGCAGAGGGAGGACGTTGAGTTAAAGCAGGTGGAAGCTGAACTTCTATTGATTTATGAAGGGGATGGAGGGGGGTTGATGACTATGGAGGAAAAGGAGGATCTAGTACGATTGGAAGGGAGAAGGAACACCCTCCTTTTGGAAAAGGAGGAAACTTGTAGATTGAAGAGCAGGGCAACTTGGCTGGAATGTGGGGACGATAGTACCAAATTTTTCCATGCCTATGCTAAAGGAAGGAAGACTGCTAATACTATCTGGAGCTTGACCTACGTGATAGGTATTGAGCGTTCCTCCTTCGAGGAGATGGCGAGGATTGGAGTTGAACATTTCAAATCCCTTTTAACAGCTCCTATTCAGGCCTCTATTGTAGAAGTCATCTGTGTTGCTTAGTTGTTTCTGAGGTTTGTGGATGAGGAGGATGACAGGGTTTTGATGGAAGAAATGTCGAAAGAAGAACTGAAGGAAGTGTTGCATAGCTTTCAAAAAGACAAGAGCCCAGAGCCAGATGATTGGTCGATTGAATTCTTTCTGGAGCTCTTTGATTTGATTGGCTTGGATTTGTTGAAGGTGGTCGAACATACCAGAGTTTCAGGGAGGATCCCTATTAGTTTTAACTCTACCTTCATTTCTCTTATTCCTAAAATCGACAACCCCACCACCCTTAATGACTTTAGACCCATCTCCCTTTGCAACTGTATTTACAAGGTGGTTTCGAAGGTTATTGCAAAAAGGCCCAAGGTCGTTCTCTCCGCCCATATCACAGAAGAACAGTTTGGCTTCCTGGAAGGAAGGCAAATCCATGTAGCTATTGGGGCAGCTCAGGAAGGTCTCCACAACTTAAAAACAAAGAAACTTAAAGGGGCGGTCTTGAAAATTGATCTCTCCAAAGCCTATGATAAAGTAAGTTGGTTGTATATTCGTATGCTTCTAACCCACCTTGGTTTTGGTATTGGTTTTATCAGGTGGATAATGAGTTGTATAACTAATGTTTCCCTTTTGTATTGATTAATGGGGCGGCCTCCCCTTTTTTCATGCTGAAAGAGGGCTTAGACAGGGCTGCTCCTTGTCTCCCCTTTTGTTCTTGCTGGTTGCGGAGGGTCTGAGCAGGGCTTTAAAGGAGGCCAAAAGACAAGGAATTTTGAGGGGTGTCCAAATTTCCCAGAACCTTTCTATTACTCATCTCCTCTTTGTGGATGATGTGTTAATGTTTTGTTCAAGCTCTGTGAGGGACACACACACTCTAAGGGAGATTTTGGACCTGTTTTCAAAGGCTATTGGGATGGATATAGATGTAGGAAATTCAACCCTTACCACTCACCTTTTGAGTGCAGAGGAGCGGTTGGAACTCAACAGAATTTTCCCTTTAACCCTACACCATTCGATTCTAGATTAAAATATTTGGGTTTTCACCTAAAACCTAATAATTATAAAAAACTGTATTGGAAGTGGTTGCTGGAAAAGATGGAAAAGAGGTTAAAAGTGTGGAGCTACAAGTGGCTTTCAAGAGCTAGAAGATTGGTGCTGGTAAAGTCGGTCTTAGAGGCAATTCATGTTTATTGGATGTCTCTTTCTTGGATTCCAAAAGGCATTTTGGAAGCAACTCATCAGACCTATTTCAGATTCTTATGGAGTGGGAAGAAGGAAACCTAGGTAACCCCTTGGGTAAGTTGGAAAAGGATTGTTGTGCCAAAAGGGCTAGGAGAATGGGGTTTGAAAAATATCTTCCTCTTTACACAGGCCCTGACTGCAAAAGGTGGATGTAGGCTCATATCAACGGACAGTCTTTGGACCCAGGTGATAGCTCAAAAATATTTATTTCCTGATTCCATTGAGGATTGGATTAGGAATCCAAGGAAGACTCATAGGGGAGGATTGGTGATTTGGAAGGTGGTGGTTAATTCATTCCATATTTTGGAATCAAATCTGCTTGGAATGTTGGTAATGGCAGGAAATTAAGAATAGGAGAAGACCCTTGGTTGGGCAGCGTTCAACAACACATTCTTTCAGGACGCACGATAGAGGAGCTCAGGCAGAGGGGGGTCATCTTTCTCTTTCAACTAGCCGACCCGACATCTAGAAGGCTTTGGGCCCAGAATTGGAGGAGGGATTCATCTTTCGGATTGGATGAACAAGATGGGAGGGTCTTGGAGCATTATTTAGGGGAATTAAATAGGGCTCAAATCCTTCTTAGGGAGAGGGATGATGAACTTGTCTGGTACATTGATCCACTGGGTCTCTATACTCCCAAAGCAAGCTACATCAAGCTTAGTGCATATGGTATCCAAAGGGAAGGGTTGCGGTGGTGGAAGAAACCATGGAAACTCAATTTCCCACCAAAGACTCGACTCTTTATGTGGTGTGTATTGGAAAACAAGGCCCCCACTTGGGACAATCTTCAGAAAAATAAGCTTTCAAGGGCTTGGGTGGCGTGTCCTGTGCAAGTCGGAACTGGAATCATGCGCACATCTTTTTATTGACTGCCCTTACATGTAATAGGTGTGGTTGGAATGCTCGGGGTTATTGGGATTTCCCTGTCGATGGGAAGGACTATCTGTGAACCAAGCATGGGAGACCTGGTGGGCTACTACAGCTCAGAAAAAATACAAACCCCTGCCTCTTCTGGTAATCTGGGGGTGTTGGTTGGCCCGTAACTCTCTTATCTTCCAAGATAAAGCATGCACTCCTAAAACCACAAGTGCATTGACTGTTGCCATCCTTGCAGCCTTCCCTCAACACATCAGGGCTGCAAAACAGAGAGAGGTTCTTGATTTAGAGATTGATAAGGAGAACCCATGGGCTTTCTTTGATGGGGTGGCACAAAATGATCTTAGTGGGGGAGGAGCTTTCTTATTTCTCTCTGACTCTCACTTCTTTGAACTTACTATTGGTTTAGGGGAGGGTACAAACAATTTTGTTAAACTTATGAGCCTCAAATTTCTTTTAATTTTTGTAGCAAAGAAAGGATGCACAAATATTAATGTCTTTGGTGACTCTAAGAATGTGATTAATTGGAAAAGGGGCATACATCAATGCAAGGATCTTAGACTTGCCAATTTATTATCTTCGACAAGGGACGTCCTACATGGTTTTGACTCTTTTTCCTGTCGTCATGTTTACAGGGAAAACAACCAAAAGGTGGACCAAGCCTCTAAAGAGGGGCTGCAAATGGCCATGGGGACCTGGAAAGTGAAGGAGTTCAGGGAGGGCATGACCCAGGAATACTACCATAGGGCCTTCATAGACTGATCACCATCAGAACTTTTATCAACGTTTCTACTTTCTATCTTTTTTGTTATTTACAGGCGTACGGTATTCACTTGGTGATACTTTTGGAACTATACAGTTTTTATATCAGCAAATATTTGTCTACTCAGACAACATATTTTATGTATAATTTTGTTGTAATCAGTAGTAAGATGTTAGAACTTTTACTGTAATTTTGAAAGAATACTCAAAAGTCTCATCAAAAGATCCATTTTTTTGAAAAAGCAATTCATATTTATGTGAAACTACAGAATGTAATTTTGTTCTCCATTGATGAAATAAAATTACACTTTTTTTCCTAGGAAAAAGAAGGAAGGAAGCAACAAGAAAATAAGGGTACCAACATTGAAGGTAACTGCGATTTTTTTATGAACTTATTTAAAATATAAATAGGAAAATTATAAATCAAGCATGCATTATGATCATTAGTAATAATTTGCATACTTGAAATTTCTACCATGCAAGTTTTGTTTGATTCACCATACCTTACATATTTTGATCTTCAAAATAATTTGGCTGCTTCAAACTCATCCTCGGTAAGTCTTTTACAAAACTCTCCCCTCGAAATTTCAGCAAAATAATGAAATTGGGATTAGTTTTTTTAAAGATTTTATAGATTTTTTTTTTAAATGAGATTCCTGCTCCATTTTCAATTTATCGAAAAATAATTCATGGTGATATCAATGCATTATTCCTGACATAAAATGCATCGCTAAACTATACTTTTTTAAATTATTCCATAATGTCGGTGCACCAAAAAGATATGCATGCACTAGTGTGTTACTCTATTCACAATGCACCTAGAAAAATTTTAAAAATATATATCATATTGTAGTACGTATTAAAGATAAGGTTGCCCCAATGTGCTTGCATATACTCAGGGCTCTAAGGTCAATAATATTGCAAATTGCATAAATAACTATCAACTATATAATATATAGGATATTTTCTTTTTCGGATGTTCCAAAATGATGCGTATGTGGTTTAATTGCACCGATGCATCTAGTTACTCGAGATCTATTGACACGGTTGTATTATTATGGCGCACTGGATTAATTAAAAATCCCTATGAATTTTTGTTTCAACTTAAAATGATATATTAATTTCAAATGTTCTATTAGGATTCAATCACATCAGTTACAATACTTCATAGTATACATATGCTACTTCAACTCATATTATTCTTACAAAAAGGTTTTAAAACTTTATTGGAAGTTAGATTTTGATATGGTTCTCAAAATTTATTTTAGGACTGTAGACATGTATTGATTATTGATTTGGCTCAAATGCAAGGATAAAAGGTTATAATATCAAATGGGCAATTCTTCACATTTTATCTCATTGCATTGTTCAAAGTTTGATGAGTTCTCCCTTTCCATTTCAAGTAAGTTCATATTTTATTTATATTTTGATTATCTAATAATTTATTTTATTTATCCATGTGAATCTGAATAACAATGTATTCTATTTTGCGGGATCTCAATTTTGAATTGAGTTCAGATGCATAAGATATTCCACCAGTTGCAAAATGTTGTAAGATCTTATCAAAAGCAAGATATTGCGAGCAGTTGGTAGATGACAATGGGAAGATGATTTATCTCACCAATTGTAACATGCCATCTTCCATCCACAATCCTGGATCATCAACGATAATTCGTCATGGACTGATCTTTATTATGACACCCTAGTAGTATGTGGTTGTTCAAAATGTCAAGGATTGAAGAAGAACCCTCGACGTTTTCAATAGTCACCCATTATACTAAAGATCGACTACCCAGTGTTGATTTTCTAATAACCCCTACTAAAGTAAAAAAATCCAATAGGTGATATAAAAAAGAAACATAGGAGCACTTCCATATGCTCATTTATTTCAAAGTTTGAAATTAAAAAATTATGTTTCATCATAAATTTACCTACCCCTCTACTTCTATTCAATCAACTGAAAGAATTAAAGTGATCCAAAATATGATATAAATACCACCCAAAACATCACTACACGAAGATACAAAAAGTTGCATGAGTTGAGAGAAAAAATGTCCAAGTACACTCCAAGGTTAATCCAAATGTTGGAGGGTAGCAATGACTTCTCTCTTCCCATGAATTTGCAAAGTAAATACCAAACATGTTACAGTTGCGCTTTGTATGGTTTTTGGTCGTCTTCTCTCCCTATGCTTTATGTTGGAATCAAATTCTCCTTTTGTCGTAATANATATATATATATATATATATATATATATATATATATATGAGCCAGCAAGAACATTTTTTATTTAAAAAAATAAATGTGAAATATAAATCATAAATCATACATGTCGACAAATCATTGCCTATATTGAGATCTTATTAATCAATAGCACCCTATGCCTATCTATATATATATATATATGAGCCAGCAAGAACATTTTTTATTTAAAAAAATAAATGTGAAATATAAATCATAAATCATACATGTCAACAAATCATTGCCTATATTGAGATCTTATTCATCAATAGCACCCTATGCCTCCCTCCTCTCGACTCTAGCCTTTTCCTCTAACTCGAATTTTAAACTTGATCCTCCAAGGGTATTAGTCAACAACTCAACATCCTATAATTTTGACGAAACTTCCTAATCCAATCGTTCAAAAAAGGTAGAAAAAGCTTCATGTGCTTAAAAAATCATGAGTGAAGAGTATATTTTTATTAAGGTCATGACAGAGGAGTTCAACAATCAACACCACCAACATCAAGGTAGATATGGGGTTGTTGTGCTTGATTAAATGCCAATTCCATACTCTCATACATGATAGAATCTGGTGGAAACTTTGCAATCCTGAAATCCTGAAAACTATTAAGTCAGTTGAATTTTGAATGGGATCTAAAAGTTATTTTTTGCATATGAAATCCGGTGAGCTGGGAACCACTCTCAAACATCCTGAAACGATTATAATGGTAATGTTAAAAATTTAAGTAAAAGGATGGAAAATAAAATATAAGGAGAATGTCACTTTTACTTTAAGAATTTAACATTACCATTAATATCACCAAAAACTACTACTCCGTGGCGACATTTTTTTGGAAACGTGACATCATTGGTTGCAGCCGTATCGAAAACATGTTTCCATATAGACGAAACATGTTTCCATCTCGAAAACATGTTTCGTCTGTATGGAAACACGTTTCCGCGTTGTACGATACGCGTTTCCGAGTTTCGAAACGGTGGAAACGGGGTTAGGGCCCACATTTCTTGCAACATAGGTCTAGACCATTCACCTTTGGTGCATCATCTAATGCAGATAGGCAATACACCAGCACATCATCTTGGCAAAGTTTGGACCTTGACCCTTCTGGCTTTAAACAATATTCATATTGGTCTCTTTTTTGTACCAGGTCCAAAGCTCTGTTGATTTGGAGAAGAGGTGAGAGAGGTACCCATTCTTGGCCTAAGGCGCCTTAATGACTATTGCCTCTTATAGTACTCCATGTCGGTCTCGATGTTAGTTCACAGGGCTCTCGACTCTTCTGGAGTCTGTAGGCATTCAGATGGACGAAATCCCTCCGTACAGACATTACCTAGATGCTCTTAGTCACCAGACAAGACTTGAAACAAATTATCAGGGATGACATTTACAGGCAGTTTATTAAGATCACTTGGGTTAACCCTTACGACGGGTTACACCCAAAGATACCCTTTTATGATAAGCACTTCTTGGAGTTGAGAGGCAGGATGATCATTCAACTGCACAGTACACCCTCCGTCAATGGACGCACGCTCTTCGCATCCCTCGAGGCCAGTTCAAAGTACGCTCTCATAGAGTGTGCGTAGAGGTCGATCACCAGATTGACTAATCAGACAAGATTTGCCATGTCTACCACCTTCAGGAGATTGAGATAGATGAGCACTTCATTTTCCACTGCCCCATTTACTACGAGATCAAAGGGATGTTCCATTGTTTAGTTAGGGAGTCCCAAACTCTCTCCAGATTCTTTAGATTCCCAGATTAAAGATGTTTGGCCCTTTACATACGAGAGGCCTTCTGACTTCACTCTATGTCCATCCAGCCACCTTTAAGACCAGTCTCCACTCAGCATATCACCTCCATTTTTACAATGCTCTCTTCTATCCAAAGCATCAAGAGATAGACAAATAGTGGCTCAGGCCCCGACCTCAAATTAGTTCGCCCTCAAAGGACCACCCACACTTCACAAAACCCTCAGAAGCATTGTCAATCCATGTCTCACAACTAGTGGAGATTGTCCAGAACCTAGCGACAAGCCTCCTCCTCCACTCAACATCACAGTTTGTTGTCCAGATCCCCTCCCGACACTTCCTCTATTCAGTCCTCTATCTTGAGCTTCTTCCATTCATCCTGGGATGACAGGGGAAACAAATCCAGCAAATTGTGAGGTACACACTACATTACTCATTGTTATCTTAAAGATCTAGATCTCGTGTTTGCCTATTTTGTTCATCTTTCTCCTCGAGGGACCTCCCGCCATGGATCATAGAGGTTGTTTTTGCATGATTTAGTTCGATTTTTGCTATTTGCATACTATTTCTTATAGGAGCCACTTTAGCGCTCCCACTTTGTACTGACATCATTGTAACCAACAATCCCTTTGACCTACATTAGCAATACTTGTCACTTGTCAGACATTAATAAAATGATCTTATCTTATCTTGTTTTCAATCCATTCTTAATGGTCATATGTCTCTACAAAGGTTGTGCTTCCTTTGTTAATACTTCAGAAACAATGTCTCTAACCTCATTTCCAAAATATTCCATCAAAGATAAAGCTATTTCATTGGTTATTCAAACCTATGGTCTAGTATGGTTTTGAAAATTTGGGATTGTTTGCACTCAAACCTGCATTGCTTCCTCAATGAAGGCCGGATGCCACTTGTAGACACTACGCCATTGTCACCTCGACATATAGGCCTCTCGCATAAGGTTGGTGCATGCCAACACTAGGGGGCTATCCCTAACTATATACGCAATTGTTGATTACTTAGCTTAATAAGAAAGAGATGCAAATAAGTAATTATTGTATCAAACCTAAAAAAATAGGAGGGACGGATCAAAGAAGACTAGTGTCGTTCAAGGGCTGATGGGGTCAAAAGTAGGCTAGAACAATCATCCAAAGAGGGGTGGAGAATAGGGTAAGGCTTCCAAGATGGAATAACTTGCCACCAAAATAGGCGTGGCTTTAAATAAATGGGTCTTGATGGATGAAGAATTTATCTTGGTCGTTACTAGGGAGCTAGGGGTAGTGTACCATGTTGCAGGTCCTGAGGGGTTGAGATAGCTCACTAAACCCTGCAATAATTAAACACAAATAAGAGATACTATCGGCCAATCTACCAATTAAACCTAACAACATGCACAAGAAAAAAATCAAGCATATATTGTCCAAAGATTTAAGCATGCATGAACGCAAGAAAGCAATTGTGGATCAATGAAATAGCTTTATTAACTGTCAATTTGGAAATACAATAGGCGTCCTCTGAGATTCCCAACCTTTACAATGAGCTTTAAATTTCATTTTTTAGGATTTTGAGTATTCTAGGTTAATGCGGCCTACTTCTGTGCATGTGCATGAGACTTGTGTTAAGTGAGGCAAGTCGCTACTGTCTTAACTAAGACTGAGAGAGCAAGTTCAGTTTTGAAAGGGCACCTTGCTTTGAAGTAAATATTGGTCTGACTTACAACTGTTGTGTGTTACCACCTAATTGGTAGCATGTTTCTCATAGTTGGTTTGAGGTCACATGCAGTCACTTGTATGCTACAAGCCATCCATTTTTCCTTCTGCAGGGAAAAATTAGACTCAGCATGCAACCCAGATGTTGTGCACAGGGTTTTTCAAAGTACTGAAGGTCCAGTTCTGGGAACAATTTTCAAGTGTCCAGTTTGTGTGGAAGGTTATGAAGGACTGTGACCATTAAAGAGTTCCGAACAGAGAGTTGTTGAATAAGTCATTGGAAAGATTGTTGAAGTCCAACTATGAGGCTATTGAAATTCTTCTAAAGGTAGACAGTGAAGGCCCTTTGACACAATATTCAACTGGTTATGCTCAACTCTTAGATTCAGTTGCAAGGGAATTCTACAGGATGGGTGAAATTTTCACCTAGCTTTCAACCCCTGCTTTTCCCTCATCACTTGGAGATGAGACTATCCTCCTCATACCGAGACACTTCTGGCCACTCCTCGAACATATGTTCAATTCTGATCATATGCAAAATGGTTGTTTGTCAACTGCTGTTTGTAAAACCCTGTTGCAAGCTATTCAGGCCTCGGGTCGAAACTTCTCAGCACTTTTATCAAAAGTTATGGCTTGCCTTTCAAGAAATTTTTTATCCTTCCAACATCATGAATGTTTCATAAGAACCGTTGCTATCGTTATTGAGGAGTTTGGGCATGAAGAAGAATACAGGTCATTATTCATTAGTACATTTCAAATGTTTACTACAGCAGATTCAATTTCTGCATTGAATTCCTCTTATGTTTGTGATCAAGAGCTTGATCTGGTTGAAGCATATACAAGCTTCACATCAACATTTGTCCGATGCTGCCCCAAGGCAGTGGTGGCCGCAGTTGAACCATTGGTTGAAGCATCCTTCCAAAAAGCAGCCATTTGTTGTGTTGCTATGCATTGTGGAGCAGCCCTTGCAACTATGTCATATATGTCTTGTTTTTTGGAGTCTTGCCTCTCATCAACATTGAAGTCAAGCTCATGTATTATTGAAGATTCATTTAGCAATGCAGCACTGAGGATATGTTCTCGTTGCGGGGAAGGAGTTATATCATGAGTCGTAAATGCTCTACTGGGTGTTTTAGCAATGACAAGGGTCCATAAGTCTACTACTCTTCTACAACAACTTGCCGCGATTTGCAATGCAAGTGAAAGAACAAATCAGAAAGGAATTATTGTTGGAATTATATGCAGGGTTGGCTTCTCAGCACGGTGCAAGCTCTCGCAGCTGAGTATCTAAATCCAGGTGAAGCAGAAACTCTAGTTCCCACATGGTTGAATGCTATGGAAGGTGCAGCTTTAGAGCACCTTGAAAGTAAGAAAAGTAAAGGAGGGAGAGCCAGCCGTGGGTGCATGCAAGGCAATGGTGCTCGTTCCTTAAAGTTGATTATTTGAGAATTTGCAGATACACACAGACATACACCCCATAGCCTCTAGTCCTAATAACATTTGTTTATGACATTGGGTGAGGTTTAAGCGTGTTACTTCCATGATTCCAATTCCTCCATCGCCAAGGCAAATGAGTCTATTTTCTATTTGTAATCAGGATGCATCTAAACATTTGCCCAGTGCCATGCAGCTCGTTGTAACGAGAATTGTAAATGGAAGCGATTCTTTGAGCCATAAATGATAGATAGTGTCATTGGCTTGATTTGTCGAGGGTATCATTGAGTTTTTCAGAGCAAGCCAAATTTCCAAATGAATGATTACATCTCCAGTTCATGGACATTGGCATGGAGTTCGAGAAAACCCGTACATCAACGCGTTTCTTCACGGGGAATCTGGACCTACAGCATCCAGTTACAAAACGAAATTTCACGTTTTTTGACTGCCAGTCATTTGATAGTAGTTTAGCTTCACGATCGCATGGAGTGGGTCATACAGTTGATAGAGATCCTGTTCACCATCACAACGCCTATCAACTGCCGTGGAGAAGAGCTGTCAATTTTCCCAAAAACTGTTGATTTTCCACGTTGATGACTCTTTTCAAGCCGCTCGGTGTTATCAGTTTTTGCTACATGGAGTCTAAGTGCAGTGACAAGGGCGTGGGGTCAGAGATATTACAGTTACTTGTTCATATTCAATGAAGCTCCACCTTATTCGACACTGGAAACCGATACCGGGAGTTTCGTTTGCTACCATTGTTGAGTACACAAAAAAAAGTTCACAGGAAGCCGCCCGAGTTAGACCTTGCATTCTTGTGGATTTTCGTGGCAGTTCAATTTGGTGGCAAAATCAAATTTAATCCCCGTGATTGGCGTCACCGATTCAGTATCAGAGCCTGGCGTTCTTCAAAAAACCAACTGATAGTTTCACCGTGAATGAGTCAAAGAGAACAGACCCATCATCATCGACGTCCCACTCATTTCGGGTTTCAACGAGGAGATTCCATCCACGCGTTCATTGAGTTGGAGACATTGTCCTCAGAAATCGATTGCATTGTTTGTAAAATTCATATCCAACAGCGGTCGGGTTGGTTTTGACTCTTGAGTGTTAAAATTATGTGCATGTCACCCGTGTAGCTTTGGTGGGAGAACAAATTGATGAGTCGTGGTTGCATAGGGTCACAGTGGCTCTTAACTATTAGTCAAAGTGTGGGTCTTCTTTAATAAACTAATTCTGCTTTGGTATATGGGTTAGTTTAGGTGGTAATTCCTTTAATAAGTGGAGTTTGGACTGCTAGTTAGGGTGGGAGAGCCTTTTTTAGGCCTATAAAGAGCATGGCTCTTTGGTTGTAAACGATGGAAAAAAGTTAGGGAGGATTTTTCCCCATAGCTGAATAGAAAAATCATATTGGGTTTTTTGGATACATATTGGGCATCTTTTTCATGGTTGCGTGTTTCATTACAAGGTGTAGAGTAAATCTAACATAGAAGGCTATCAATTTAGTCCATTGGGCAAGCATTTGCAGTTGTCAAGTTGTTTGTTGACGTTATGTTTTCAAAAGATCTTAGGAGTAATAGACAGTAGTCAGTTATACTTATATTCTCTTTGTCTTTGATTATGGAACGTACTAGATTAATCTCACTTGTGTGAAACATAAGGCCCGCTTGAGTCTTCTTTTGACTCCATTATCCCTTCTGGTACTAACACTGGTCTTCCCTTGAGGACTGATCCTCCCTCCCTTCCTATCACTCAATCAAAATACCCTTCATTTTTATTTACAATTGTTTCTTTAAGGCAGCCTCTTCAGTTCACCTTGCCCTTCGTTGCACCTGCCTTAGCGATCCTACCTTAGGGAAACCCCCCTAGAGTTGGAGAAGAGCCAACCTGAAGCGAGGAGAGAGGAGTGTGGTGACATTGGCTTCTCTCTTGAGAGTTGTCATCGAGCCGGTGTGCTTACCTTTTGGGCTTCAGCACACACATGCCAGTTTTGGGTGATAACACTGTGTAAGCAGCATGCAAACACAGAGGTAGCACTCCAACCGACAACTCTTTTATTATCAATTACTCATCCACAAGTAACTGTCTATTTGCACTCTAGTGCTGTCATCCTTCAACTGTTATGTGACTACCAGCTGATCCAATCTTAATTGATGTCTGACGCCAAACTGTTGTTTGTTTTATCACCATATGCCAGTCATAAACTACAAATTTTTTACCAAGGCACACCCCATACCCCCTGTTTGGATGTTTGTTGAGCTTGTAAACGCTAAAGGAGAAATCAACAGGTCCATTAAGGTGCACTTCTAATACTGAAAACCATCCCACTGCTCAATCTTGACCAGAATTTTAAGGCTTATTCATCAAAATAGGCTGAGATTAGTGATCAGGGCGTATTCTGTGCTGTTGTTTAGTGAGATCTTCTGTTCAACTACCAGCTTGCATGCACACTCAGGAATGAGGCTATGCAGGGTGTTTTCTTTGTCACAGTCATGTGGTTGTTTGCTGAACCTTAGTGATAGACCCTGCCATACATGTGATTATTTCAAAAATCCATCCGGGACCCTTCTTTAATTAACGCACCATCCATTAATTGTAACCACAAAGAGTCAAAACCTATGCGCCCTCCATCTAATGTTTATACCACTACTACTCTGTATATTAAAAAGTGACCAAGTGTATCTTGCTAGGGTTTCCAAACATCCACTCGAGTTTAGGTCAGTGCACCCTTCTTCCCCATCTGTGCACCTAATCAGTTTGTGCATCTTTGATTTTGGCATGTATGAGACTAAACCACTAAGGCGTATCATCAAATGGGCGATGCATGCATCCACTGAAGTAATTCCTTTAACTGATAGTGCGTTTCGACAATCATACGAAAACTGTTGGTTTAGACTCCCCAAGCAATCAACCTTTGATTGATATTTTTAAACATCTGCATGAGTAGTCTGCTTCTAACGCATGGGTAACTTCCACCTATGTAGTGAATTGAACGTTCAAACTTAACAATCTATTAGTTAACCACTTGTTACTGATGAAAGGAAAGGCATGCGCAGGGGTATTGAGGATAAAGCCTTGTACAGCTGACAATACGTGCTGTTTGCATACTTAATTAATATGCCCAGATAGCTTATTATTGTTCTCTAGCTTCCATCCTGAGATCTGAAGATATATCAGGGGCAAATCCTCCATGGGATTATGGGATTATGGATGCTTTATTTGCAACTATTGTTCCTTGAGTTTCCCATTGGGCTGATTTTAGATGCCTCACAATATATAGTGATGATGGATTTATTATGCCAAGCCTAATCATCCAAATACAATACACATCCGTGGGTGAATTTATGTTGACTTGGAGAAGAATGAGTTATGCTGATTCCATTCATATTGCAGAAAGCAGGGCACTATGCTGAAATAATCGTTTGCTCCATTTTGATTGTTTTCTAAGATGCTAAAAAGGTCTATACTGGTCTATTTACAGCCTTTTAACATTCCTACTACTGTAAACAGATCTGCCATAATTATGTTGTACTGAGGTCCATCTTCCGGCAGTTATCTTCCTAAACGTGAAATACACCCTTAGCAGTATATGAAATTGTCTACAAGAAACATGGGTTTGAGTGACCCCTTTCAGATAATTTGGCTTAAACAAGGTGTACAGGTCTGATTTCAGCCTCAAACAGAATTAGAGAACTTCATACTGATTCTCGGCAGTCAATCTTGTATATTCCAGGCATCTTGATAACATGTTTGTGGAATGATGTATTATGGAGGCTGTTTTCAAATTCAAAAGATGGAAGATTAAATCCTTTAGCTGCTGGAATCCATCAAAGATTAATCAAGGAGAACATGACATTCATCAACCATGTTGAGACCATAGTAGTAATATTCACGTACAAATGCAAATACGAATACGATTTGATACAGAAAAAATATGTAAAGAAAAATTCTAGTACAACTAAAATGCGGAAGTAGACATTCCATAAATACAAAACCATGCATATTTTAAATTTAAAAATATATTGGCCATTCAAAAATTTTAAGTAATATTCATTGATCATCGTAAGCAAGTTGCAACATATTTCAAATTTGAAACATAATGTATAATATAACAAGTGAAAATAAAATTTAACAAGTATGAGTTCATGGTCTCATTGTACGTATTTTTTTTAATGTTGATTAAGTAATAAGCATGGGCTCATGGCCTCAATGTACATTTTTTTTAAATGTTGATGATACTGAGACCATTTATTTTGGACAGATCTGGTGTTTAACAGGTGGCTCCACAAGGGGAAAGCATGCCTCTGAGGGATGCTGAGATCCCAGCAGTCTCCACTGATGTGTATGAAAAATCAATCAATTTGTTAGTATCAGATCCCCAAGGCTAGATAAGGTTTTGAGTCTTTGACATTAGGAGACAAACATGTTGGAATTGTAACTGACGCACAAACTTGCCTAAATCCCAGAAAAGACGTACCGGGTACCCTTACATTCCCAGAGACCTACTCATATTGATACAAATCCCCCCAAGTAGTATCCAGACTTTGACCTTAAACAGGTAAGATCCAACTTTGATTTACACAGTGAATCCATAAGATACATGCATGCCCACTTTACAGAATGACAAAAGAATCCATCCTATGACAAAAAGTAACACAAACCAACCCCCTGGAATTGGGACTGCTCATGCAAATGTAGAACAACTTATAACGAAACCACTTGCAGACACATAAAAATAGAAAACATAACTAAAATGAATGCAACGAAGAAGATTCCCAGTAAAAAAAAAATTGCCACTAATCTACACCACTACCCAAAACAGAAAGAACCCCTCTTTTTTTTCTTTTCTTTTCTTTTCTTTCCTTTTCCACTTTTCTTTTTTTTGTGTGGCCTTTTAGGCCTGTTACTGAAAGTAATGCTTTAGTAATTGCCCATTGACTAGTAGTTGTTTTTCTTCTCCATCTAGATCAATCAAATGAAAACCATTCCTCCCTGCTTTTGCAGTGATTTGGAAAGGACCCAACCACAGGCTGTCAGATTTACCAGGTTTCCCTGGTTTCTCCCTTTTATTGTCCCGCAAAAGAACCATATCTCCAACGAGCAACACTCTATTCTTCAGCTTCTTGTCGAAGCCTTGCATGATTTTATTATGGTAGTCAATGAAGTGATCATAAGCATGCCTACGGTTCTCATTTAACTGAACCAAAGCATTGAGATGGGCTTGTAATGCCTCTGAATTAGTACCAAACTATTGCAACAATTTATACACCGGCAATCTCAAATTGATAGGCACTACATCCAGACCATAAACCAGTTCAAAGGGGCTCTTACCATTAGTACGTTTTTTGGTAACGCAATCAGTCCACAAGGAAAACTTTAGTTTGCTGTTTCCAAAAAGTCAACTATGGATGTACTGGAAGACAATCGAAAGGGAACTCCCTCTACCCATCGAGTGAAGTAGTTTGTAGCTGTTAGAATCCATTTAAACCAATACTGGAATTCTCATGAAATTCTCCTATAAAGTCCAATCCCCACTATTGAAAAGGGGAGTCCACAATCACTGGTTCCAAAGGCAACGCAGGTAACCTTTGGCATCCTGAAAACTTCTAACATTCATTACAAGAATGCACAAATTTGAGAGCATATGCAAATAAGCTTGGCCAGAAGTAACCAGCCCTCATGATTTTGTGAGTTGTGGTTCTAGCAGCAAAATGTCCCCCAAAGATACAAGAGTGCAATTTCTTCATTAGTTCATGAGCCTTTATGGAATCTACACATCTTATGATTACCCCATCAGTTCCTCCAACTCAAACCGTCATGAGTTAAACAATATTTCATGGCTGCTAACTGAAGAGATCTTTATTGATTTTTATTTAAATGAGGTGGACATGCAAAACGGTGTAAATAAAATGATAAATCATTGTTAGATTTTATAGCTTAGGAGGTCTTCTACATAGGCTTGGTGTCTAGGCATGTAGAAAGGACCTAAGGGACTTTCCTAGACATTAACTTTGTGTTATAAAGTTAAGGTGACTGTTTCTTTAATTGGTGAGTGAAAATGATTTTTAAATTCAATAAGTGAAATTTGACCCACCCTTTGACTTGGAGATGAAGAGACAAAGTCACTAGAAAGATGAAGTGACAAAGTCATTCTCTCAATTAATAAAAGGAGAATTCTAGAAGAGTTGAGACACATTCGAGAGAGAGAGAGCTGACAGCTGAGGAAAGGGAGAAGAGAACAACTGAAAGAGAAGGGGGGCGCAGTCTATGTCACAGGGTTCGCCGAACCTAAACCTCCAAGTTCGGAATTCGGCGAACCTAAAAAAATTTCAAAAATTCGTCCAGGTTCGGCGAACCTGATAACCGAACCTCATGTCGAACCTGAAAGGTGAATGGTTCGGTTATCAGGTTTGCCAACCCTGATAAAATCGAACCCCATGCACGAATTTGGCACGGTTTTTTATCTTTCGGGCGAGGTTTTCTTCACGTTTTCGGCAAATCAGGGTTATTTTCACCCGCGAATAGACAGTGCGATTGTCAACAAGTGTGCACTATGATTCACTACTGCGAATCCTCCCAAGCTGCAACTGGCACCTTTGCAAGAAACCTATGAGTCACGAATGCAAAAATGAGGAGTTGTGAGTATGGTGACTGAGCTTGAGCCGCCCACACAAACATTTAGTTACTGCAACCTGCGTGCTAGCTGCGCCCCCCTGCCCCGGCCCACTCCATCGTTACAAACTTACAACCTACATTCTGTGTGCTAGCCGTTGATACTGTTCTGCATACTATTTCAAGGCGTCAATGTTCATTGGAGGCGTTATTCATTGGAGGCGTCGTTGTTCATTGGAGCCGTTAATACTGTTTTGCATACTAATTCAAGGCGTCAATGTTCATTAGAGTTGTTGTTTATATATATATATATATATATATATATATATATTATAATTAGTTGTTATTTATTTTTAAATTTTACTATTATTAAAATTCCTTGTTGTTTATTTTTAATTTTTTTATGTTATAATCCATAATATATAATATATATATACACTATTAGTATATTATGAATTATAACATAATTTTTATAAATAAATAGTAATGAACCTTTAAATATTTATGTTATAATTTATAATATATATATATATATATATATTTTAAATGTATATAGACGAACCTATGCTGAACCCCATCCAAACCTCATCGGAAAATTCGAACCCGAATTGAACCTGAAGGTCGCCGAACCCGAACCTTGTGACATTGGGCGCAGCTCCCAAGGAGACTGGGAATGAATCCCAGTACAAATTCAGCATTTAATGCAGGTTGTACAGAGCATTTATGACTGAACCATACAGCTGATTCCTGGCACAAATCTCGAGGAGGTCCGTACAACTGAGCAAGGGCACAAAATTCCAGGCAGTCTGTACACCAAAACTGTGGCACAAAAATCGAGGCCATACAGCTAACAGAGGCATGAAATTCGAGGCTGAGTCAAAGGCACAGATTTCGAGGGGCTGAGCTGTGATATTTTGAGCACTAAAATCGAGGAGCAACTGTAGAAGCTGTCCATACAGGCCATACAGACTAGGCACAAATTTTGAGGTGGACTGGCACAAATTTCCAGGAAACTGAATTGTATTTAATGCTCATTTTTTTCTCTGCTGTAACACTCAGAAATTTCTGTGAGCTCACATCAATAAAATCTCTCTTGGATTGGTTTTTCCTTCAGGGTTTTTCCAGGGGCATTGCCTGAATATTTTGTGCCAAATGTGTGAATGATATTTGTCTACTGTTCGTTTATTTCCATTGCAAGTTCTTAGTCATTTGTGTTTCTGCTAATGAAATACAGTAGAATGTGTTGAGTTTAAAAGCATTACTGTTGAAGTTTATAGGAGACAGAAATCGGAGTTTGGCTAAGTGTTTTCCCTACAAGAGTTAATCTAGTTTGTAGGCGAAATTTCAACATGGTATCAAAGTTGGGGCTCTGATTTTCAACAATGATAACCAGCAGACAACACACAGAGGGAAGCAAGGGATTTGCTGAGATTTTTTTTGTCACCTAGCAGATTTGGGCTTGTTTTTGGTTGGTCTATGAAAATGTCTATGACTTTTGACTTACGGTTTGAGGACGCGCTTGAGGGTGCATCGAATTTTATCCCATGGAAGAAGAGGGTCACTTCGTTGTTGGAGGAACTTGAATTATAAGATATAACCAAGGAAGTTGTCATGATTCCCAAGGATCCTGATCCATTGACTGAATATAACAGGAAGAATGTAAAGGCTAAAATATTCTTCTCGATGCAGTGAAAGGCCACCTGATACCTCATGTGACTGGTGTGAAGAATTCCTTTGACATGTGGGTAGCTTTGATAAATCTGTTTAAAAGCGACAGTCAAGACCGGAGAATGGTTTTGAGGGAGAAGTTACGGAACACTAAGATGACCAAGACCGACAATGTCACATCACACCTTTCCCAAATTTCGCAAGTATGTGATGAGTTGGGTGTTGTTGGCGAGGAAGTGGAAGAAGCAGAGTTGGTTAGAACTACCTTGAATGGTTTCTCACAACCATGGCAAAACTTTGAGCGTGCAATTGTTGCTAGAGAGAACATGCCTACATGGACTATACTTTGGGACGACTTCATACAGGAGGAGTTGAGAGTCAGCTCCAGCCACACAGGGCAGTAGCATGGGGACAATGAGGAGAATGATGCTCTTATAGGGAAGAGCAAGCAGAGGCCCGAGAAAGGCCCTGATGGTGGGTCTAGCTCAAAAGATGAACAACAGAAGGAAATGATCAAAGTGAAATACTTTGCTTGTCACAAGACTGGCCACTATGCGAGTCAATGTCCAAACAAGAAGAAGGGCAAGACTTTGCGAAGGGCTGAGATTGAGGACTTTACGAAGAAGTTTGAGAAGGAATTTTCTCTGGTCTCTTGTCCTTCAAACAGTAGTAGTGCAAGGTTTGAGGACATTGGAACATGGGGTGTGGGGAGTGGTTCATCTCGCCATATGACAGAATTGAGAACGATATTGCAAGGACAGCCTGTGGTTGGGTCCAAGGGGATCTTGGATTCGGGGCTTGTTGAAAATTCTTGTTTGACAGCTTGCTGGTTTAATGAACAATTTTGTGAGTTTCACTTCAGCCGGTTTTGCATTGGCTTGAAGTTACTTAATGAAATTTTTCTGAACAATTTAAACACGCTGAAAAATACTAACATGCTGTAAATAAACACATGCACACCATAAAATTTGACACAGTAATTTTTGGCTAATCAGCCCTGGAAAAACCCCCACGGGGAAAACCAGTTTGAGATGAGAGATTTTATTAAATTCTTCAGCAAGGTACAGGACAGAAAATTAAAGATGAAAATACAACTTATCTCCACCAGCAGTCTTTTTCCCAAAGTCTGCAAAATTTTCTCTCAGCAATAAATGCAAATGTACAGCAGAATCTGACCGTACAATTCCCTCGAAATTCGTGCCGATCTGACAACAGATCCGTACAACAAACCAGCCGTACAGGTTCCTCAAAATTCGTGCCTATTTATTGCAGTCCGTACACAGTCCGTACAGCATTAATTACAGGCCGTACTTACCTCGAAATCTGTGCCGAAATTTGCTCAGCCGTACACAGTCCGTACTCCTCGATTTTCGTGCAGCATTTAATTCGGCCGTACACCTCGAATACTGTGCAGACCTGGCCGTACTCCCTCCTCGAAATTCGTGCCAATAAATGCAGCCGTACTCAGCATTAAATGCAGGCCGTACGATCTAGGGAACCGTGCAAGGAATTTGCTGAAATCTTCAGCTTCAAACCCTAACATGGAAATTTGACCTCCTTGAGCAATTCGACCTCCTTGAGCTCTCTCTTCTCCTTCAACTTGAAAAAATGAACAAGTGATTCACTTTTGCCTCCCTCACCCCTTTTTATAATTTCCAAGTGAGAGTGAAATTCTCATTTATTTATTTCCCATAAATAAATTCACTCACTCACTTACTTTATCAAAAAGTGACTATAGTCATAAAATCACATTTAAGTGACTTTAATGTGAGGGTCACATTTTTCCCTCTTAAGTGACTTTAGGCAAAATTAAAGCCACTTAGGGAACATCTGACTAGGTACAAAAATCAACACTCCCTCTTACCGAGGAAGGTGTTCCGTACCACTCCCAACTTGTCCCTGAAGAAGACAAACTTGCCCCTCCCCAAAGACTTCGTCAAGACATCTGCTACCTGCTCATCTGTGGATATGTACTGAAGCTCAACTGCTCCTCTCTGAACATAATCTCGGATGAAGTGGTACTTGATCTCTATATGCTTCGACCTGTCATGGAATACTGGATTCTCAGATAGCTGAATGCAACTCTGATTGTCACAGTAAATGACCGTGGGCCTAAGCTCCTGATCAAATAAATCTACCAACAACTTGCGAAGCCACAGTGCTTCGCAAGTAGCCTGACTGGCTGCCACATACTCTGCCTCAGCTGAACTCAATGCAACGGATCTCTGTTTCCGACTGAACCACGACACTGCTGCCGAGCCCAAACTGAAACAACAACCGGAAGTGCTCTTCTGATCCTGCACACAACCTGCCCAATCTGAATCAGTAAAACCAACCAATCCGACACCATCCGACCTCCTGTAATCCAGACCATAGTCCACAGTACCTGCAAGGTATCTCAACACGTGCTTTCCAGCGGACCAATGCACACTCTTAGGCTCAACCATGAACTGGCTAAGAGTGTTCACCGCAAAGCACAAATCTGGCCTGGTGTTGACCAGATACATCAGTGAACCGATCAGCTGACGATATAATGTAGGATCTACCAACTTGCCCTCGAAAGCATGAAGTTGCTTCCAGTTGGTAATCATCGGTGTAGACATCGGCCTACAATCCTCCATCCTAAATCTCCTCAGAATATCAGCTGCATACTTCCCCTGTC
>LPNX010511207.1:125599-185205 GCA_001517045.1 Pseudotsuga menziesii | reverse complement strand
GACACAACCTGACCCTGCGACCTACGACCAGCTTGGTACTTCGCGTGCTGTGGACAGAACATGCTACTCATTTAATTAGATCTCTCCCCTGTTCTGAACACCTGGCCTATCGACATACTTTTTTAGTCGGCTTCCATTTATCATAGAGGGGAAAAGTTCGCCATTTAACTTGGCTAACTGAACTGCGCCCCCATCAGTAACTCGATGTACTACATAAGGTCCTTTCCAATGTGTTTTAAACTTGCCAGGGAACTTCATGAATCTGCTGTCATAAAGGAGCACAAGATCACCCTGTTGAAAATGTTTTCGCTTGATGNGGTTTTGACTTACCCCGACACCCCTAAGACTATTTTGACCCATCGCTCCACTTTACAAATTAACCGCGGAGTTACCCCCTATGGAGTATGCGCTCCAACAATGTACAAGGAGATTATTATGTTGTGTGCTTTATGTTTATCATAAACATATTTTTGATAGACATTATTCATCAATCACTAATTTTTAACAACTTTTAAAATTCAATTGTTGTTGAGCAAAATCTTGATCCACCAAACATCAATCCTTGTTTTTTAACAAAAAATGAGATATAATTGTTGTTGAGCAAATCCTAAAAATGTCAAATGCATAGATAAGATATTGGTGTTTCTTTCTTGTTTTCTTTAAAAGGTGATTATGAATGTTGGAGAGCACCCAACATATATGTAATTGTGTATTTCATGAATGTAATTACTATATTATTTGATTTATTTTATTCTTAAAAAAACAAATTTTATAAACCTATTAAATACTTCTATCTATAATAAATAAGAAATATTTGCAATCCAATGTAACTCAAAATAAAACATGCTTTGTTGCTTCTAGTCGAGCTGCTTAGGGTTCTTCACTTTTTTTGGTCCCTTTTTTTGGTTGTGATCTTGGCTTTTTGTATCGGTCCCTCGTTCTTTGATCGCAAGAGATAAAGGATCCAACATTTACTGGACACGACAATGGCCTCCCTGGCGGGAGAGGCATGCGACCCTTCCCAATCTGGTCATTCAACGAATATGAATGTCCCTAACAAACCTGAAACCTTCATAATCGGTTCTGAAGAAGTCCCCCTTAAGGATGTGGCTATCGGATCTGGAAGAAAGGGAACTCAAAAACTAGGAAAAATGGATGGAAATCCCCAAGGAACACACACATGTATTGCAAGAGGGACATAAATACCTAGCATCACTCTGCCCACATAGCAAATAAACACTAGAGCCCAATTCATGAAGGATCATGCTTTAATAGGAAATTTCATCGGAATCTGGCCCATGGAGCAAGCATTAAGAAACCAGATCAAAGTAAAATGGAAACCCAAATCCCATTATGAACTTCAGTTGGGTTCAAAGGGTATTTTTACAGTGATATTTTACAGATTAGATGACAAGTCCAGGGTCGAGGACAGAGGTCTTTATGTCTTCAACTCATATGGGCTCTATTTGTGTAAATGGAAGGAGAGATTCGGCCCTGAAAGAGAGGACTTCACATGGGCACCAATTTGGATTCACATGTATTTCCTGCCCCAGGGATACTAGGATGAAGATACGCTCAGAGAAATAGGAAACACCTCAAGAAGTTTTGTGAAAATAGCATATCAAACAAGGCTCAACAAATACACCTCATATGCATGCATATGTGTTTAAATGCACATAGACAAAGGCTTGTCGAACTCAATAAGCTTCATGCATGAGGAATACAAATGGGTTCAGTCGTTGGATTATGAACATGTTCCTTTCGGATGTCAAAAATGCTACGAGCACGGCCACCTCTTCTGGGACTGTCCACTGAATAAGAAATCGAAAAGTCTCAAAAAAAACTGATGAAGAAGATTTTCAGAAGACCACCTAAAATCACAAGCCCACGCGTAAATCGACGATAGTATACAAAGGTAACAAACCCTCCACAAGTAATAGCTTTGAAGCACTAGATGAGAAACTAGAGGATTATGTGACCACAACAAACAAGGGGAAACCAGAGGTAAAAAATCTACTCACTGATCCAGACCCTCAAACAAAGAAAAATCAAGAATATCTACAAACTAAAGAGAACCCCAAAGGGGTTAGCAAGTCTCACACCCAACCTAGGCAAGTAGAAAATATGGATGCAACCCAAGAACAACCCATTGTTTCCATCATGGATGAGGAAATGGGAGAACTGGAAATTGCAAACTTGGACATATTAGGGCTAGAGGATGTTTGCGCCATGAAAGATTTCAACTCTATCTCTACTCGACAAATACAGTTGCTTAAGGACATCTTGGCCAAAGGCAGGGAAAAAAACAAATTAGGAGTCCAGAACACTTCGCAGAAGGACAAACAAATAAACCACAAAGATAAAAATTAAAAAATTAAAAAAAAAGGGGTAGGAAAATTGATATGCAAAGGATTAATCTGCTTGGCACCAGATTGGTAGAATCAGGGCAATATGCTCAACTAACAGAAATTTTTCATGCCCTTAATCCAAGTTTACAATGAAGCTCATATTCTGGAACATTATAGGACTCACCGAAGTTACCAAGCATAGAATGATAAAGAGGAAAATTATTCAGGACAAGCCTATGGTTTTATTCATTTAGGAAACTAAATGCAATAATGATACCCTTTAAAACCCCATGAGCAGGTTTTGGAGAGGCAACCAGGCGGTAGCTATTGATGTGATGACGGCCTCAAGCGGGCTTGTTATTGTCTGGAATCGACAAGAGATAAATCTGGTCAACATAGCTGCTACACATCACACACTATTGGCTTCGTTTCACAGCAAGTGACAAGCATTCGAGGTTCTCTTGTAAACGTCTATGGCCTACAAATCCCAACCTCAAAAACTAGAATGATAGATTACTTGGAAGGATTTATGATTCAAAATCCCAAGACTCTCACCATTATAGGAGGTGACTTTAATGTGGTTACCTCCTTATAGGAAAAGAAAGGGGGTATATGTGTTATGAGAAATGAAGATTACAAGTTCAAAGAATTCATACACTCCATTAGCCTTGTGGATCTAGAAACCTCTAGGGGGACTTCCACCTTGAGTAACAGAATGGAGGAGCAAATTAGATCACTTCATGACTTGACATATTCTTAGTCTCTAAAAATGTTACAATGGCAGGAGGGGACCTCATCACTTCTGTTTTGTCGACAACTGGATTGAATCAATGGCCTATAGTTCCTTTCCTAACAGTGAATAGGTAAATCTTCTCGTTGCCCTTTAGATTTGAAAAGTTTTGGACTACGCACCCCAACTTCCAAGAATTAGTGTAGTCCTGGTGGATGAACTTGGTCGTAAATGGTTTGTCCAAGATGGCTATCATGCAACAAAATTTGAAACTAATTAAATATAAACTGAAAATATGGAACAAAACAACATTTGGTAACATCTTCAGTGCCGAGGATACTTTAGAGAAGGACATAGAGAGACTTCAAGAACAAATCATCAAGGAGGGGCTTACAGAGGACAAAAGGAAAATAGAACGAGATCTTAAGAAATAGTTAAAGGAAAGAGACAAGCAGGAGGAAACCTTGTGGAGACAGAAATCCAAAGTAAAGTGGTTAAAGGAAGGGGAAAAGAATACGACCTTTTTTCACAGATCGACGATCCAACATTGGGTACATAATAGGATCAACTTGTTGAAAAAGGAAGGAGGAAGCACTCTGGAAAAATAGGAAGATATTGAATATGAGTTGGTGAACTTATGATGATGATGATGGTGATGGTTAAAGACCACTCAGACCAAACTTTGGTCTATCGGACCCAAAGAAACGAATTATTTAGTTTGTTTTAAAATTGTATTTCTATGCTCAAAGAGCTTGGAGAGAAGCATCTCAATCTCACTATAATTTTGACAAGTTAAAAGGCTAGGAAGGTCGAGATTGCAACAAAGATTATGAAATTGAGATCTAATGTGGGTGTACGCAAGGCATTCTAAGAGGAATTGTTTTTCATCCTCAATGTTCATATTGTCACAGAGATGGCAGATCATTTCTACCCATGGTGTTTTAGGAACTTCCCAACGACCAGTTTCACTATGAAGCTCATGATAGTTCGTTTTATCTTGGCTATATTAATTTTTTCCCTTGAACTAGTTAAAACTGAGAGATACTTAGGAACCACCCAACGACCAGTTTCACTATGAAGCTCATGAGATCTCTACACGGATCTCCTATCTAAACCAAATTTCAATAAACAGGAAGATATAGACAAAGTTACAAGGCACATCCCTTGGATGATAAACGAGGAGAAAAATACCACTCTCATGCAACCAATCACCATTCAGGAGTTGGAAATGGCATTCAACCAAATGGAGGATGGTAAGGCCCCAGGTCCAAATGGATTTACAAGAGACTTCTTTCATGAATGTTGGGATTGGATGAAATTTGAAGTCCTCGACCTTGTGGAGGAATCAAGAAAAAAGAAATGGGTCCTACCATCCCTAAACGCCACTCTCATTCCTCTTGTCCCAAAGCATGAAGGAGTAGCTACACAAAGTAAGTTCAGACCTATCTTCATTTGCAATGTGATCTATAAAATTATAACTAAAGTCATTGCTAATAGATTAAAACCCCTATTGCCCACTTTAATCTCCCTGAAACAAACGAGATATGTGGAGGGGCGACATATTTTGGATGGCATCATCCTCTCCCATTAAGTAACACACTCTTTGAAAATCACAAAGCAATTTGACATGTTCATAAGTTGGACCTTTCCAAAGCTTTTAACAAACTCAGTTGGAGCTATATTAAAAATATCCTTTTAGCCTTTGGGTTCTACTCAACCTGGGTTCAGTGAGTCCCTTCCCTTACATCCTTGGCTTTCTTCTCTATCCTGATTAATGCAATTCCATCCTCAACCTTCTCTCCTTCAAGGGGGATAATACAAGGATATGCACTCTCACCCTTTCTCATCATCTTAATGGCTAAGGGCCTTGTGCGTATGTTAAAATATGAATTAGCTGTAGGAAACATTAGAGGTCTTTCTATCCATGCAAATACTTCTTGTACACACCAATAATACTTAAATGATAATCTCCTTTTTTGTCGCCCTTCAGTTCAAGAGGCCAAGGTGCTTAAAAGAGTCTTAGAGCTTTTCTGGAGAGCCTCCAAAACTTCCATAAACCTGGAGAAATCACAATTTTTTTTCTTCAATACCTCTGCTATCACTCAACGTAATGTTGCTAGAATTTTAGGTTTCTCCATATCATCCTCGCCTACAAAGTATTTTGGAGCTCCAATTATTGATTCAGTCATAAAACATTCCTTGTGGAAAGAGCTCTTAGATAAACTAGAACTGAAGCTTACTTCTTGGACTTTTTGACCCCTGAACTTCGCTAGCCATCATGTACTTCTAAAGTATGTCCTACAATACATGCCTCTCTATCTTTTTTTCATCCTTGCATCCCCTAGGTGGGTTCTCAAAGCTATTCGAAACTTGCAACACACCTTTCTCTGGGGAGGAACTAAAACTAGAAGTAAATAGGTTATGGTAAAGTGGGACACTATTTGCAAACCTAAATCTTTGGGAGGTTTAGGAATAAGGGACCCTAAGGTCAGTAATGCAGCTCTATGTGCCAAGATCTTGTGGAATTGGATTTCCAGAAATGACAACCCATGGGCCCATTTTCATAATATAAAATATGCTAAAGACTGGTTGATTCAGGGGCTTGTCAGATATGATCTTGCCACTCGAAGAGTCTCATATCTAGAATGCAGATAATTCACACCGAAATCTAATTCAACAACCCTGTTTTTGGGAAGTCAGAGATGGCTCTCTAGCTAATTTATGGACAGATTCTTGGTAGTAGCTCCCTATATTGAATGAATTATTTATTTTGACGGTAGTGCATACAAGCCTCATCAACTCCAACATGGGGTAGATTAAGGACTTTTGGACGCATGAGCATACTTGATCTTTTAGGATATGGAAGGACCCTGACATATGGCATGTTCATTGGGGTGGGGAATCGTGGCATGGGGCTTGGGAGGAGTTGCAAAAAAGAAGGAACAATAAGCAGCAAGGGACTGATATCATTCACTGGGTTCACACGCATAGGGGAACTTTCATGATCAAAGAAGCATACCAATTGTTGATTCAGGATATAGAGGGAAAACAACAACCTCATTGGAAGCAAATTTGGAAAGCTAATCTTTGGCCGAAGATCACTTCCTTTATATGGATCTTATACCATAGAAAGATCCTAACCTGAGATAATCTCAAGACACAGGGTCTATATGGTCCTACTTGGTGCGCTCAATGTCACAAGGAAGAGGAAACCATAGTCACCTATTGGACTCTTGCTCCTTTACGGATGAATTATGGAACAATGTGGCCAAGATCTACAGGAGAACAAATAGAGTCAAAGACAATTTCATCAACACTCTGTAGACCTGGAAGAATGATCCCTTCCAAAGTGCTATCTTAAATCAACTGTGGTAGATAACTCCCAATTTTTTTAGTTTGGGGAATATGGAAAGAAAGAAACAAAATAATATTTCATGGACAAGAGGATCTCGTGAATCACATTTGGGATAGACTAAAAAGGAATTTGTATAAAATTGTGAGTCTACAGTCTTGGACCCAGCAAGACCTTCATGTTCTCCAAGCAGAAATCACCGCTCTGCAGAATTGGGAGATGGATCCCTGGGATTCTCTTCTAGTTGTGTTGAGGAAGCATCTCTCCCTCTATAGCCCTAAAAATCAGAGTCATCCATTGAGTAATTTTTTCAAACTCAATTTTGATGGGGTTTGAAAAGGGAATCCAGGAATGACAGGGTTTGGGGGAGTCATTAGAGATAGTGCTGGTGGTGTCCTTTGAATCTACTTTGGAACCATTGGATTGAATAACAACAATGTGACAGAGGTAGTTGGTCTATTGGAGGGTCTACAAATAGCTATAAAACAAAGCCTCTTCCTATTAATAATCAAGGGAGACTTGCTTCTCCTAATCTCCCTAACCTCCAAAATTTAGAATGGATCCACAATTTCTAAGCCGATACCTAGTTGGCGTTTGGAAAGAGACCTGCATCTTTTATCTACCCTTCTTACGCAAGTTGGCGTGATCATATTTCAACATGTCAAAATAAAAGTGAATGCGTTGATAGATAGATTGGCTAATGAAGGAGTCCAAATAAACATTCATCTAGTTGATATATACCTGCACTCCCTCACTCCAATGGATTTAATTCAGGAATGTGAGTCTCTTGTAGATAAGGACCTTCAAACACCGAATGCGAGTGATAAACACACACCTACACTGGAGATAGAGGATGGAAATGCGTCTACATGTGGATGACATTCTAACAAGGATCACATGGACGAGCATGTGATTAGGGACAAGCTGGTTAATTAAGCACTGCGTGTTTGTGAGAACTTTAATGAGGTTGGGGGATGGTGGCTCCTCGCATGAGAGAAGTGATGGCTCTGTGTACCATCAAAATTCATGGACGGGCATGTGATTAGGGACAAGCTAGTTAATTAAGCACCGCGTGTTTGTGAGAACTTTAATGAGGTTGGGGGATGGTGGCTCCTTGCATGAGAGAAGTGATGGCTCTGTGTACCATCAAAATTCTTGGTGATGAGCCACTTGAACCACCCCTATGGGTGATGGGAGGTGTTTATATGAACAAGAATTCAACAAGATATTTGCAATGGAAGCACCTGGTTCTTTGCGTGCAAATCGAGACTTGTTTTTTCTAGTTTCCTGTCGGCACCATGGCTATAAGGAAGCACGACAAGCCTAAGTGGGGAAACAGCGGGCGTGGAGCCTCTAGTGGTAGGAAAGTTAAGAAATGTGGTGGTGGAGGGTATATAATATTTGTCTTTGCCTCTACCAAGAGCCTAATTGACGACTAGAAAACTGATAGTGTTGCACACTAGTTAGCCTCGGCAAGCTCGGAAGGCAAGGTTAATCATTACTGGGTAGTGAAAAATATGTTGGGTTTATTAATGGAGGACGCGCAGAGTCAGAGGAGGAGCTCGAAGACGGTCGGTCAATAAATAAGGGGGAGTATAGAGCAAATGATTAACAACTTGAGCAATTTGAAAGATAATCTTGACTGGGGAAATGCTCTATTTGCAAAAAGGTTTGAAGCTATTAGTTTCTAGAAGACCAGCCTAGATGGAGACAAATTCACAAAAAATGTCTCCCTCTATGTGTCCAAGGAGTAGGATAAGAACCAAGGTCAATGCAACAAAGCTTAGTAGAAGGAAGCGACACCTAGAACTATTGCATTAGTGTCAGTTAGGCCTGCCATTTAACATATTCATAAAATGTGACATTTGGAGATGGAGGACCCTATCACTCTTCGCAAGCCGAAGCCTTTGTCAATGAAGCAACCCGTGGAAGACTATGAGAGCTCATATTACAAAGCATGCTCTATCATAGAAGAATTCTATGGTTCTGCTCATGGAGAACGTTCAAGTTAAAAAAGGTCTTCATGTCCTCGATAAAAATCTCACGCTTTTTCTATTTTTTTTGCTGTCTTTGATAAATGGGTTGCTAGATTGCAATCATGTTAGTTTTGAGTCTTTCTTTATATACTCTAGACATTCCAACTTGGCTCAGGCCTATTTTTCCTTTGTTGGGAGGGCCTTTTTTGCTTCAACAACTCGATACTTACTTAGCATTTTCACTTGGCTGGGCTGGTGGTACCACCTTCTGAGACCACCATGATATTTGGATGTATACAACTATGTAATTAGTCTTTTCTTGTGATTATATAATATAATTTTGTGTAGTTCGCACCTGATCTTAAATCAACAGACAGGGAAGAAGCCGCAATAAATGGACGACTCACAAGAGTTGCAGCAAGAAACTTGCGGGAGGCAAATTGCAAAAACCCATTTAAGAAAAGTGGGAAGGTACATCCGCAATCCGTAATTGTGGAAAGAGCGTTGCGATCGCATAATTGCGGAAGTCGATTTTGGAACTTGGAAAAAAACATCCTACAATCCGCAATCCGCAGTTGTGGAAGTAAGATTGGACGATCATATTAAAGAAGAAAGGATGGATGGACGATGGGGAAATAATTCACAAAGAGAACATGCACGAAAGATAAGAGATCTGCAAAGTTAAGGTCAGGTCCACACTTGATCTTAGATCAATGAACATGGAAGAAGCCGCAAGAAATCGCCAACTCAAAGGAGTTACGGGAAGAAACTTGCGGGAGGCAAATTACTTAAACCCATTTGAGAAAAGTGGGAAGGTACATCCGTAATCCGCAATTGTAGAAAGAGCGTTGCGGCCGCATAATTGCAAAAGTGGGTTTTAGAACTTGGAAAAAACCATCCCGTAATCCGTAGTTGCGGAAAATTTATTGCAAAAGTAAGATTGGATGATCCAGATTAAAGGAGAAAGGATGGATCGACGATGGGGAAAGAATTCATGAAGAGAATGTGCATGAGATATAAGAGATCCGCAAAGTTAAGGAGACGTCCGCACTTGATCTTAGATCAACAGACAGGGAAGAAGCTGCAAGAAATCGATGGCTCACAGGAGTTGTGGGAAGAAACTTGCGGGAGGCAGATTGCAGAAACCCATTTGAGAAAAGTGGGAAGGTACATCCGCAATCCGCAATTGTAGAAAGATTGTTGTGGCTGCAAAAATACAGAAGTCGATTTTGGAACTTGGAAAAAAACATCCAACAATCTGCAATCCGCAGTTGGGGAAAATCAATTGCAGAAAGCTCAAGTTGCAGAAGTAAGATTGGACGATCCAGATTAAAGGAGAAAGGATGGATCAACTATGGGGAAAGAATACACGAAGAGAACATGCATGAGAGATAGAGATCCGCAAAGTTAAGGTGAGGTCCGCACTTGATCTTAGATCAACAGATAAGGAAGAATCCGCAAGAAATAGTCGACTCACAGGAGTTGTGGGAAGAAACTTGTCCAAGGCAAATTGCAGAAACTCATTTGAGAAAAGTGGGAAGGTACATCCGCAATCCACAATTGCGGAAAGATCATTGCAGCTGAAAAAAATACGGAAGTCGATTTTGGAACTTGTAAAAAAACATCCCGCAATCTATAGTTGCAAAAACTCAATTGCGGAAAGATTGAGTTACAGGAGTAAGATTGGATGATCCAGATTAAAGGAGAAAGGATGGATCGATGATGGGGAAATAATTCATGAAAAGAACGTGCACGAAAGATGTTGGATTTTTCCCTCTCTGTCCCTGGACCTATATCAGCCCCTTATGCTTAGCACAACAAAGCACGAGATAGAGGCCAAATGGAGCAGAGCTCAGCTGGAAGCACCTGCGATGTAGATGCCAACTCACCCGAGACATCTTTGTTTCTATGGGTAATTGTCAAAACCACATTTCTGCAGTTGTGTGGGAGGGTGTTTTAGGACCTTGGCTCTGCGTCAAGGCTTCCAACAAACATCGGGAACGTGGGTCACTTTGTATGCATAGTACTTTAACACTAAGATATGATTCAACCCTTCTTTATGTGACTTAAGTAAATAAATAGTGAACATACAACATAATCATATTCATTAATATAATGCGGTCGTCATACATTTATCCATTTGCAAACATAATAATCAACCAGTCATTCAACACAATATTCACACATACATCTAAGCTACTTCAACATTCACACATATACGCAACATATAACATGGAAACCCATCCGGGCGAAAACCACAAGGTGCTCTTCATCTGGCATGAGGAAATAGATGCACCTTTTGTCTGTGCACAAAGCTGCATACGTTGTTCAAGATCTTCTCTTCTATCTTTATAGAATTTTCCTCCCTCTCATGCTCTCCGATCTTCTCTCTTTCTCTTCCCACTCTACTCCAACTAGCGATCTGCACATAGCCTGGATCGACTCTACCTTCTCTACTTGTGTGTGCACTCAGCTGCAGAACCTCTACTCTGATGCACTCAGTGATACAGAGTCATTAACCCCAAAACGCATGTCTCAAGTCTAGCTCAAGCGTCTTACCAAGAGTCTAGAAATTACTTAGAATCTATATCGGCTACCCATCTACAACTTGGGTTCCTTCTTTTATAGCCTCATTACATACTCAATACAGCTCCCATACATGCTTGTTACAGACTCAATACAGACTCTAACAGAGTCATTACAGACTCTTCTCCTGTCACTATCTCAACTGACTTACTATACCCAACCAACAGTTGTATTTCCTATTATAGTAACACATAACAAGAGGCACTATCGACATGACTTACAAATATGCCTTCACACATGTGGTTTTCGCTGGCTCCAGTTGAGCTCGTACCCACAATCATTAAGTATTATCGCTTCTCAGCGTTATGCCTTCCTGTCATTTTTCGGCCGTTACGTTATTTGCACGCCTGCTTCTGTTGATATTTTTCCATGCCATCTCGTATCTCATTCTTTCCTTCTATCGTGGCTTACTCATCTGGCGTAACTTCCTCTTCCAACGCCTTATCTTTTTCTTCTTCTTCTCCTTCACTTCTTCTGTCGCAACATCCTTTCCCTTTTCCTTGATGTTGCTTCCTCTATCGTAGATCCTTCCTCTTCTCCTTTACGTTCTTTGCTATACTAAGGTAGAATTCTACATGAATTATGTCCTACTGTCCCTAGGCCCAACATGCCCCCAACACTTACTTGTGGCTCATCTCGAGCCACACGATGTAACACCCTGGTTTTGACACCGTTTGCATTAAATGTATATGATGTAAGTATTGTAATTAATCATGGTGTGGAGCTAAAGGCAAAATCCACACCATTGATTTATTGTTTTGTGTTTCGGCAATTAAAATCGTTGCCGATGGTATTTTGTGCAAGCCGACACATTATAATTTTGGAAATCATGTAAATATGCAATTTAATTAAAAACCCACAACCAGCTATGTCAATTCAACAAATAAAGAGATGGGGGCATGATTTCCTAAGGATAAGGGGGGGGATATTCAAACCTTTGGGCCAATGGGGAAAAGCCAAATGTCAAAGGGAGAACCCATCAAATTGTGAACTCCCTTTCTTGTCTTATTCACCCAAACATTTATTACTGCCATAAATTGGTTGAGTTGGTTATTGCATGTGATGGGCAAGGTATGGCAGCCCAAATTCGAATTGGAGAAGCCATTAGTTTTTGGGAAATGCAATTTTGATTTTTGGGGCAAGTTAACACCCAAAAAAGCTGCCCATTCCAACATGCTTTCACGTTTTCATGTTTTCCTCACCATTTTCCTTCACATTGGGCTCTTGGAGGTAGTTGGAACTTCCTGTGTGTGTATTCATTCACATTTTTGGATGTTTACCCCATTTTCCTCAGGTTGGGAAATCATTTTTGTAATTATCAGTGGTTGGGTTTCCTCCCCCACAATTTTGTTGCATTTTCCCATTGTTTTCCAAGATGGAAATCATTTTTTGGTAATGCCAGTGAGTGGGAGAAGAGACCCACGATTTTTGGGTGTTGTTGAGTCTGTTTTGGCCACGTTAGAGCCATAAACATCTATGGAAATCAAATTGTTGCTAAAGGGTTGTTTTTACCCATCTTGGTAGTTCATTTTGTTGTCGAAACAGTTTTTCCTCAACCCAGAATTTGTATTCTACTATGTGTGCATATTTTGCTTGATCTGAACTCTTTGGGAGTGGAATTGGGTCTGAACGAGCTTGATAAACCTAGTGTATGAAGGAACCTCACAAACAAATCTAGAGGGGATGTTTTTCTTCTTTGCACACCCTGAATAGCACTGGAATGGAAGGCATAGCATGAGGGACTATGTAGTAGAGAAAGGGATGCTTCCTTGTGTTGGGTGTGTAGATGTTTAGAAGTCAAGACAGATCTGGTGCAGGTGTCCATAGCTCTGTGGTTGGGCTCACTAACTTAACAAATCAGCCTTCCACCTCCCTAGCAACTTGATAAACCCAATTATGTTTGGCTTAGCTGAATTTTGATATACCTTTGGCTATGTGTGAGCCTACTAGTGTCCCCTTATTCCTTGTGGGAATCATGCCCAGCTTGGGGGTGGCAATGTTGCTGAGAGATTAATGAGCACACTGGCCTATGGTTGGGTGTAACGTTGCAGCGACGTAGCTATTTGCGGGACAACATCCTTTCAAGATAAGTATCTCTTGTGTTAATCTTTACATTTGTATTTGCTTGATGAAATATGATGAACATGTCTAATGTATTGAATGGATGAATTTCTTTCGTTGTATAATTGCAATTGTATGCATATGTGCATGTATATTCTATTTCATTGAATTTTTAATTTACGTTATGGAGCTTAGATTTCTCAGATTAGATAGCAGCATGGTCGCGTTCCCTCTCTGGTAGACAGGAGGGGACGCGACACACGAATTATTGCTCCATGGACTGACTTGCACTGATTTTGTTATGAAAATACTCCACGATTTTCACTAGTTTCTTTGTCTTCATGCACACTTATTCCACTGTTTTCTGCATGTGCTCCACCAGGTCGAAACTAACGTGTTCCGTCATGACTCTTTATATGGATGCCTCTACATCACACACCTTCTGGTGTCCAGGCCGAATTTATGTTTCTTCTGTGTTTGACTCTATGCTCCTTTTGTTTTTGTTGCTTACTGTAGTCTTCATTCATCTGGTACTACTTTCATTTTCCCTTCTTATTGGATGTTTTTACCGCTCATAGGAGTAGGAAAATGGGGATGCAAGACTTATTAGTATCACCGATTTTCCTTGTTGAAATTTCTAGCTTCAACTTCCAACTCATCACAAGTTTTTCCTTCTTCCCTTTAGAATCTTCCTCAGCGTTATCTGTGAATGAGTACGCGACATCCAGATAAGCCTTAGAGCTCATGATAGTCTCTCAGTCCAACATCTGGTCAGTGTTTCTTTTTGCTATAGTGCTGGTGAAATCTGTCATCCTCAATATGTAGTACCTCCCTCCATCAGGGTGTATCGGTTCAACTTGTTTTTGGACTCGTCATCACCTCTCGTATATTGGGCAGTTTACAATGATGATGGTGATGATGCCGGCCTTTGTTTCTTCGTCATTCAATCCAAACATTCATTCAGAGTGTCAGTTCCTAGCAATGGATACTATCCATTGTGGTAATTAATCCCACAGTCTTGTTCGGAGGCTTCAGCGGGATGTCCTCTAGTCTTTGAATTCTTGCCACTACTTCTACGGTCATCCTTTGCTCCTCTAATACAACATTGTTCTTACGGGTATCAGAAGGTTTTCTCATTGGCATCTTTACCAAGATGGTTGGAGACGCTTTTGCATGGATGCCTAAATCTAGATTAATCTCCAAGCAACTCCCGACCATGGAACATGTTCAACAACATTTATCTTACTCAGAACAGTCATTACAGTTTGCTTGATAGGGCCCCAGGGCCATCAACATTGAAACTCTTACTAGTCATACTTCTCCAAAAGTTTCCAGTAACTATGTGTCTTGCAAACGAGACTGGTTGTGGCATTATATGGATGATAGCTACTAATCAGCCACCAATAGAGGGTTCGTTTGAGCAATCAGTCTGTCAAATATTCACACGCACCATCATCGAGTAGAATAAGGACAACATGAACCATCACGTAGGTCATCAGCTCGACTTCTGATGTGGAGGTGCCAGCTATGCCACCCCTTTTCGCTGTGACATCATGGTACTAATGGCAAAAGTGACCCTCAACTTCCCTTGATGTTTGCTTGAATTTCCTTGGTGTCTGTAGACTTAATAATTGACAATTGTCACCTCAACAATCCTTTCAAATAAATGTGCCAACGCCCCATTGATTTTAGTGTCACACTTCCCTTGTCACACCTCGTGTGAGAGTCACTCTTTTCTCTTCTCATATCCTTTCTCCTTACCATTATCTCTCTCTTTTTTTTATGCGACCTAGTCATAGTTATCAAAATAAGGCTTCAACCGGCTCCCATTGATGAGCCCTCTGACTTCTGTGCCATCTATTTTTTCCAATTTCATTGCCCCGCCATCAATGATATCCTTAACCACATATAGACCTAGCCAATGTGTCTTCAACTTGCCAGGGTGCTTGAAAATTTTGTTGTCATACATAAGAACACGACCTCCAACTAAAAATTGTTTGTTTTTAATGTGTCCATCCTGCCATACCTTTTGTCTTTGCTTTTCAACATTTCGGTGAAATCCTGTAATGAAGCGTTCTTCTTCCAAATGGATTAACTGAAGTAATCTTTCTTTGACAACATTGACATCTATCATTTATGTGAGCGCCACCACTCTTAAACTTGGTACAATATATTCCATAGGCATGACAGCTTCATGTCCATATACTAACTTGAACGGTGTCTTGCTTGTTAATTTCTTACATGTTGTGCGATATGCCCATAATACTGCAGAATTTTTTTGGTCCCAATCATCCCTTCTTGTATTGCAAACTTTGGTTAGCACATTTTCCATAATCTTGTTAAATGCTTCGACCACTCCATTTGCTTGCGGGTGATATGGAGTTGTTCTTCTATGTTGTATTCGAAATTCATCAGTTAGTTATTCAATCAACTGATTAACAAAATGTATACCTTGATCGCTAATCAATATCTTTGGGCACCCGAACCTTGTTACAACATTTTTGAATAAAATATTCGATGTCGTTGTAGCAGTACAATCCTTGACAGGTGTAGCTTCTGCCCATCGAGTTAGGTAATCCATCACAATGATAATATACCTAGCTCCTGTATGCTTCTTTGTTGGACTAATAGGTCCCAAAAAGTCAACAACCCATTTATCAAATGCCTGTAATGTGAGTTGTGGTACTAGTGGCATTTCATCTCTTCTGGATGGATTGCTTGCTCTTTGGTAGATATCACAACTGCAACAGTAATCCCGAGTATCTGCATGCATGGTAGGACACCATAACCATGCCTATAATATCTTGTGCACATCACCTTTCCTTCATAGTGTCCTCCTGCGATACCAACATGTGCATCACTTAAAATAATAGGTCACTCATGTTCGAAAACACAACATTGAAGTATCTCATCAGGGCCTAGTTTATACAGTGCCCAACAATTAATTGAAAATCTGCAGCTCACGTTACTAATTGTTTCTTCTATGATGTTGTGAACTCAGCCAGTGCAAACCCCGTAGTTAGGAACTACCTGACATATTCATATTTATTATCAAAGGCGGTTATCAAAAACAGTCGGGCATCAGGGAGAATATCTTCGAGACTAGTAGGTTCTTCTCCACTCTCAATTCTTGATAGGTGCTCTAGTCCCAAGTTTAATCATCTCTGTTTAAAAATTATATCAAATTCAAATTATTGGAAGAGGAGAAGCCACTGGCATATCTCCCCCCCAACACTGGCTTATTGACCAAATATTTTAGTGTAGAATGATTAGTGTACATTTTGAAATGCCCCCGAGCAACTAATGTCTGAAATTTTGCAATGCAGAAACCATCGCAAGTCCTTCCCTCTTTGTTGTAGTGTAATTATTCTATGTGGTTGATAGCTTTCTGCCAGCAAAAGAAATGGGGTGATTAATCTCTCCTTCTCCTGGTTGCGTTAGTACCACTCTAAGTGCAACAGAGGATGCATTGACATGAACATGGAATTATTTTTTCCACTCTGGAAATACGAGTATGGGTGCAATGGCCATGTTGCCTTTTAGCTTATCCAGGCTCTCTTGACATTCATCTATCCACTGAAACTTAGTGTCTTTTTTCAACAATCTCTCCATCGGGACAGTTACTTGTGCATATCCTTAGATGAACTTTCTGTAATATCTCATATGTCTTATGTTTCTATTAGCTGTATGACTGTGGTAGTGCTGGTAAGTCTAGGATGATGGCAATTTTATATGGGTCAACCAAAATTCCATCATGATAGACCACGTGGCCTAACAGAGCCCCAAAAGGCGCACAAAAAATACACTTTCTCAAATTGAGAGCAATTTGGTACTGATGACATAATTCCAAAATCATTCTAAGACTTTCTATGTGATCTTTTATAAGACCAAATATTGTCCAGTCATCAAAGTAGACTTCAATAAATTTATGTATAAACTCTTTAAATAAAGCAACTACAATTCTAGAAAAGATTGCAAGCGCATTCTTGAATCCAAATGGAATTACCATGTACTGGTAGCATCCCCACTCCGTTGCAAAGGTATTCTTGTATCAATCTTCTTTTGCAATTCTGACCTGATGGTAGCCCGATAATCCATCTATAAATGAATACATTTCTTGTCCTCCAACATTCTCGAAGACTTCATCTGTAAATGGAGTCGAAAATGGATTGTGCAAACAAGAATCATTTAATTTCCTGAGATCAACACAAATCATGACTTCTCCTGAAATTTTCTTGTCTTGTACTACAATCGGGCTAATCCATTCTGATTCTTCAATTGGTTCTATTACACCTGCTTCTGGCATTCAATCAAGCTCGGCTTTAACTTTCTCTTTGTAGAGCGATTTTTATCTATATGGCGTTTCTCTGGCCAGTTTCGCATCGGGCTTCAAGGGTATCTTCATTTCACCAACATCTCTAACTATGCCTTTCATTTCATAAAACTTTGTACGGGACAGATCATGAAATTCATGTAATAAGTTAGTGATCTTTCCCACGGTCTCTTCATCCCAGTAACCTCCAATATTAGAAAACTTCAGGTTTTCAACCGACCCAATATTTACTTTCTTAATCTTGAGTGGTTATAGTAGCTCCCTCTACTGTACATATACCTTCTAATTCCGGTATATTTATCTCAAGTGGGTCATCATCATCTGGTTCTCCTATGAGATTATAACACTGCATCCATTTATGTGTATTCAGGCTCCATTGATGGACATTCATGTCTGCAACTGATATTTCTTCAAACATCTTCTCCTTTATTACTTGTAACGCAACATCTACTGTTGGGTGTTCACTTGCGAACTCAAATGTCTAGGTGAAGCTTACAGCTAAGCTTTCCCAATCAATAGTTCCTCGTCGCATCTCTTCTGATGAGGACCAACTTCTTGGTACCATTTCCAAGGTGTGGATGAATCGATGAACCCATTCTTGTCGCGGATGTTCTTGGCAGATCCTTCGACAATGCTCAACATGTTTCCCAGTATCTATTAGTCCTGTATATTTCTGATCAGAGAAACTGATCTCTTGCCCAGATATGATCTCCATTAATCTTCTACATTGTGGCTAGTCGAAAATAAACTGTTTGTGTGTACCCCACCATCTAGCAGGCGTAGCTTTCAGCACATAGTCCAAAGCGGACAATCATTGTGATTCTGTGACTTTTTCTTCAAATTCTACAAAAAACGTTGCAAGGTTAGGTAATCCTTCATATGTAGGAAACACGCTTGTTTTGGTTCCTATCCTTCGGACAACTCTTGTAATTCTTGCACATATTCTCATGGAGACTTCATGTATCATGTTCTGCCAGTTCTCCAGAGCATTGCTTGAGTCAAACGTGCACAAGCTTACACTCTGCCAACTCAAGTTTCCATCACTTGTTGGGTTAATATAGTCTTCCTTCCAAGACATGATGTTGTACAACTGATCTAAATAATTGTCTTTCCCTTCACTATGTACAGGCTCGACATATCTCTGTCCTTCAAGCGGAACAATTGGCGCAACCACCCTTATTTCAAAATCTTCGAAAAACAAGATCCTTTTCTTGAAGTTTATAATAGTTTGATTGTCTATTTCGTAGTAAATTCCTATAAGTGCAAGATATGGGTTTGTGTCATTGACAATGTCAATAACTTAAAAGTTGACATATTTTCTTAATCCTTCAACTTCCACAGGTACTTGAGTTAGTCTATCGATTGGTAGAACCTTCGACTGGTTCACAAGCCTTATTTGAATGGGAGACCAGTCCAGTCGCAAATTATTCATGCTCTCCCATGTTTGTCTTTTCAATATATTGACATCCGAGCCCAAATTTAATATTATATAGTCCATATCATAATCACCTATCTGTGCAGTCATTCGCAGTTCTCGACCTGTCTTCAGTTTTCTCCTGATATGATTAACTTTTTTTTCAAGTCATGGGTCCTTTGTGGTTTCTTCTACGAGTGTTGTTAGTTCTCTGACAACATCTTTATCATTGATTAGTGCTAAAAAAACTTTTGAAAAATTCTTTAAGCTTACTAACCTTTTTCATTGGCGACCTCTTGATTAGTTGTTCAAATCATTTGGGCATAGCTCTAACTTTTCTATATGTCAACGATTTATTAGTATCAACAAAGTCTGGTCGCACCTTCAAGAAGACTTATTTCTCCTATTGGACATCTAGCGGAGCTTTCTTTTGTGTCGCGGGTCTCACCTACGATTGTCCTTGTTGTATATTTTGGTCTGTGTCTATCGCAACACCTCCTCTTGTAACTACAACAATGTGGTGTTGTCTTGGTTCGACAAAAATCATCTGAATATTCTGATTGGGATTCAGATTCTGATTTTGCACCAGGTTGGGGTTACTGACAGTTATAGCCTTTTATTTCACAATAAGCTACGGACGTTGTTCGATAGTGTGATCAAATGATTTACAATATGCACAATTTTTCACTGGACTTTGAAAATCTCGGGCAAAATGTCTTGCCTGCCCACAATTATAACATACGACTTGGCCTCTTCCTCGACCAAATCCTCCTCTTGGTTGTTTTCCTCGACCTCTAAAATTCCCACCCCCTTTTGCGGAGGGTATTGTTGTTGTTGAGGATACTAATTCTGCTGGCATTGCTGTGAGGATATTGTTGTTGTTGATATTGCGCAGGCTGGTACTGAGACCACACTCCTTTAGCTTGCATTTTCTCATCGTTTTTCATTAAGTAGGTATCCCTTCTCTTTTCTTGCAGTAGTTGAAGTGCTCTGCAGTCTTTTTCATCATGACCTACTAATTTGCAAAATTTACAATACAGACTAGCGGGTGCTCTTACAATATTCTGTAAGAACAAACATTCCTCGGACTTGTGGCCCCTAGTCTCACATATTCTACACCAAGGCATTCCTTGGGTGTTTAATGGGTTCGACGCATCTATTGCGACATAGTTCATGAGCGTCAGGAAATTGTCTTTATGGTGTCCATATGTTCTGCATCTTGTACACCATAATTCTTCCTAAACTTCCTTTCCTCTTTTAATGTCCTAGAGTTGCACCGTGAGATTGGCTAGCTACGACTAGATTTGCAGCATTCCCGAGCCAATGTCTGCGACCGACGATGCTTCCAATTTCATTGCTATTTCAAGAGACTCTATCTACGACATAAGTTGTTGTTGCATCAATGGGGTTCGGATATGTGGTAACAAGGCAACAATAAACCATTCCTTATGTTGCACATATGACATTTGGAAACTCACTTTGGCCATTAATGTCTTAAATCTTTGGTCAAAGTCCCCTAAAGATTCTATTGGTAGCTACTTAATCTCTTTGATTTCAATGATGCATTGTGATTCAGACTTCGAATTTTTGAATTCAAATATCAAACCTAGTCGAATATCGTTGAGTGTTTTCGGAAAACTCCTGTTGGTACTATGGAAAGTTTCATATACTAGTCCAGCACACGACCTCGCAAAGTCGTGATCATATGTGCTTTATTGATATTCTCATTCTGTATCTATCGTACAGTCCAGATAGCTTCATAAAGAAACCAATGTTGTTCTGGGTCTTCCAACACATTTCCATTGAATATTGGTAGGTTAATGTCACCAACCATTGTAGTTTCTTCTGGTACAGTCGAAACAAAATTTGGACTAGTCAAACTTCCTTTTCCACTATTTACAGTGTTAGTAGTACTCGTATTTACAAAATTACTTGGAGATAGGTCTCGCAATCTTACCTCTGGTACTGTAGGCGAGTTGTAGGCATGTTCTTGTTCTGGGAATTCAGTTGACTCTTCTGACTCTTCATCTCCTTCTAAGATCGACCGATATTCTTCTTCTTCATCACAAGACCCTTCATCTAAGTATGACACAAACTCGTAGCCTTCTTCTTCTCGATCTGTGCTACAACTCCCTCATTCTAACAGAGTTTTTCTTCTTTTGTCGGCACTGAATCTTCTTCCGCTTCTTAAAAATCCTGGTTCTAGTTTAGTTCCACTATCTCCTAGGAACATGTCACTCTAGGGTTCTAATGAGACATAGCCACCCTCTACTATTTAGTCTTGTTGCATTCGTAGAATGTATTTTTCACATAAAAGCATTTTTATCCACGTCTTTAAAGATGACCGGTATCTGATGCGTGGTCCTTAATTATTTTTTTCGCTTTGCCTCACTGTATGAGGTTACTATGTCAACAATGAACTCAGTAATATATCCTTATAGGATACTGTCTACCCAAAAATCCATAGCCCTTGATATAGGGTTGCTTACTCTTTTCAGCTGCTCAATTAATTGCAGATTCCACTATCTTGGTTCTCCTCCTTGGAAGTTTCTTTATTGGGTTGCCAACATAGACAACCACTCATGCAACATGATGGGAAACTCAAAAAAGAAAATCTCGTAAGTGTCTGAATACATGTATCGACCCAACCACTCAGTCGGTTTCCACCGAGATCCTTTACTTTCTTCCTGTGCAAACTCTAACTCTTTGAAGTCCACCTAGTCCTGGATCTCTGGTTTCGTGGGATTCCACAACATATCCCCCACCACAAAACTTTAAGGTCCCAACAACAAAACCATTTATTGGCTTTTTTCCCTCTCTCTATCCCTGGACCTAAGTTCAACCCCTTATGCTCAACACAACAAAACATGAGATATCGGCCCAATGGAGCAGAGCTCAGCTGCTAGCACCTACGACCGAGACGTTGTCTCACCCGAGATATCTCTGTTTCTATGGGTAACTTCCAGAACCACGTTTCCGCAGTTGCATGGGAGGGTGTTTTAGGACCTTGGCTCTGCGCCAAGGCTTCCAATGAAGATCGAGAAGGTGGGTCACTTTGTATACACAATACTTTAACACTAAGCTACGATTCAACCCTTCTTTATGCGACTTAAGTAAATAAATAGTGAACATACAACATAATCATATTGATTAATATATTGTGATCGTCATACATTTATCCATTTGCAAACACAATAATCAACCAGTCATTCAACACAATATTCACACATGCATCTAAGCTACTTCAACATTCACACATATACGCAACATATAACTTGGAAACCCATCCAGGCGAAAACCACAAGGTTCTCTTCATCTGGCAAGAGGAAGTAGATGCACCTTTTGCCTGTGCACAAAGCTACAGACTTTGTTCAAGATCTTCTCTTCTATCTTTACAAACTTTTCCTCCCTCTCATGCTCTTTGATATTCTCTCTTTCTCTTCCTACTCTACTCCTACTAGCGATCCGCACACAGCCTAGATCAACTCAACCTTCTCTACTTGTCTACGCACTCAGCTGCAGAACCTCTACTCTGATTGTAACACCCCAGTTTCGACCCCTAATTGCATTAAATTATATATGATGTAAATAACGTTATTAAATCATGGTGTGGAGCTCAAGGCCAAGGCCTCGCCATGGATTTAGCATTTTACGTTTCCCCAATTAAAATCGATGCCGATGGCACAATATAATTTTCTACATCATGTAAATATGCAATTAATAAAATACCCACAACTAGCTATGTCAATGCAACATGAAAGAGATGGGGGCATGATTTCACAAGGAGGGGGGGATATTCAAACCTTTGAGCCAATGGAGAAAATCCAAATGTCAGAGGGAGAACCCATCAAGCTGTCAACTACCTTTCTTGTCTTATTCACCCAATCATTTATTACTGTCAGAAATTGGTTGAGTTAGTTTATTACATGGGGATGGGAAGAGTATGGCAGTCCAAATTCGAATTGGAGAAGCCATTAGTTTTTATGAAACGTGATTTTGACTTATGGGACAAGTTAACACCCAAAAATGCCTACCCATTCCTTCATGCATCCATGTTTTTGGAGCTGTTGTGCATTCCCCATTCATGTTTTTGCAATTTCCTATGTTTTCCCCATGGCTGGGAAGTTGTTTTGTTAACATTCAGTGGCTGGGATCTCTGCTGAGCGTTTTGGTTGTTGTTTTCCTCATTACCCAGCTGAGAAAAACAATTTTTAGGTGTTGCACAGTCAAGGGAGAGTAGATCCATGAATTGGGGGATTGAAGGGGCTGTTTTTGCCCACATGAAGCCCATTGAACATTTCTGAAATGAATTGCTCATCTTGGGTCGTTTTTTCCCCATTTTACCAGTCCATTTGGGTTTCAAACTCATCCCTTTTGGTTATGTTATGTGGATGGGAGGGTAGACCCACGTTTTGGGTGTAAATAGAGGTCGTTTTTGCCTTTGGAAGGCCATCAAACGTTTTCTAAGGCAATTTGGTCACTTGGGTCGGTTTTCCCCATTTGCCATTTTCGATTTTGGGTTCCCTGGATGTTTTTGTCCATACCCAGAACTTGTCTTTTGTTGTGTAGTGCATCCTTGTGTTGGCTTGGTTGAGTAAGTCCAAGAACCCATTTGTTATTGGGCTAACTGTGTTTGGATGTGATTATTGGCTTGACTATGGGTGTATAGTCTTGTTGTGTGTGAGTCCGTGTCCCCTAGTTCCTTGTGGGAATCACGCCCAGCTTGGGGGTGGCAGTGATGCTGAGAGATTAAGGAGCACGGTGGCCTATGGTTGGGTGGAACGTTGAGGCGACATAGCTAGTTGCGGGCAAGCTTCCTCATAAGATAAGTATCTCATGTGTTAATCTCTGCATTTGTATTTGCTTAATGAAATTTGATGAACATGTTGAATGCTTACATAAATGTAATTGCTTCCGTTGTATTTGCAATTGTTATGCATCTGTACATGTTGTTAGTTGAATGCATTTTATTATCATGTTCATGGGACTTAAATTCCCTGGGTTTGATAGCATTATAGTTGCATTCCCTCTCTAGTAGAGTGGTGGGGACGTGACACTGATGCACTCAATGATATAAAGTCATTAACCCAAAAAAACCTATCTCAAGTCTAGCTCAAGCGTCTTACCAAGAGTCCAAAAATTACTTAGATGCTATATCGGTTAACCCGTCTACAACTTTGGTTCCTTCTTTTAAAGCCACATTACAGACTCGATACATCTCCCATAAATGCTTGTTACAGACTCAATATCGACTCGATACAGACTCTAACAGACTCATTACAGACTCTTCTCCCGTCGCTATCTCAGCCGACTTACTATACCCAGCCAACGACTGTCTTTCCTATTCTAGTAACACATAATAAGAGGCACTATCAACATGACTTACAAAGATTCCTTCACACGTGTGGTTTCCACCGGCTCCAACTGAGCTCGTACCCACGATCGTTAAGGACTATCGCTTTCTCAGCGTTATTCCTTCCTGTCATTTTTTGGCCGTTACGCTATTTGCATGCCCGCTTCTGCTAATATTTTGCCATGTCATCTCGTATCTCGTTATGTCCTTCTGTTGTGGCTTACTCATCTGGCACAACTTCATTTTCCAACGCCTTCTCTTTGTCTTCTTCTTCTCCTTCGCTTCTTCTATCCTAACATCCTTTATCTTTTCCTTGATGTTGCTTCCTCTGTCGTAGCTCCTTCCTCTTCTCCTTTATGTTCTCTTCCATACTTAGGAAGAATTCTACATGAATTCTGCCCTACTGTCCCTAGGCCCAACAAGAGATAAGAGATCCACAAAGTTAAGGTGAGGTCCGCACTTGATTCTTTTGAAAATGTTTTGCACTTGGATCTTCTATATGCTAGATTAGTTAATAAGTGGACATTTGTTTTGTTTGTAGGTAGGTATGACATGGATAAGCTTTTGTATGCGCATTATGATTGATTTGTTGTTGTTGTGAAGAAGAATGATGTTATGTATATTGATTTCCTTGCATTTGATGGTCATTTCTAACAAGTATAAGCAAAGATTTCGTGCTTATCATGCATTCCTAAGAAGAGTTCATGTCCCATACTTGGAGACAAATATTACCCCCTATTTGTATAAGGTGGTTTAGCACCATTTATGGTTAGTAGTTAGGAAGGGGGAGGCCTGTAAAGATGTAAGATAAGAGCAAAAAAATTGCATCATATGACCTAAAGGTATGTGGAAGGAGCTTGTTTCTAAGTTCAGAAATCATGTATGTGAAGAAAATATCAAATTTAAACTTAGAAATGTGTTTTGTGTGGAAAATCTGCCTCTGTGTTATATCATGGCAGGATGCGATGGTGTAGATCTGCAGAGACGAAGATCAATGACTATGGGTGAATTCGCTAGAAAAAGATGCGAGGAAGAAATAAAATTGGCAACCAACGAAATGGGTTAAAGTGCAACATAGATCGACGGTTTAATGAAAGGTGGAAAGGAGATCTACGGTCAAGGGAGATTCTGCAGACGAAACATGCATGGAGGAAATAAATTTTTTAATCAGTAGAAAAATTTATGTATGACTGCACAGATCAAGGGTGGAGAACTTGGCGAAGAAATGATCTATGACTAATGTTAATTTTGCTGGGTGAACATGCGCAGAAGTAAAAAGTTTTCAAATCAACGGAAAGTGGTAGGAGGCACATGTTTTAACGGTCATGATGGAGGCCATATCTAGATCAAGGGCATATAATCATTCCGCTAGTGGAAGGTGCATGAGTTAGAAATTTTTATGAGCCAACATAATTTGTTAAGGGGCCTACATAATCGATGGTTGATATTTAATCATATCAATATCTAAGGTCCTGGGTGATTCCGTTGAATCAACATGCACAAGAAAAATTGGAAGGGAGCCTCAACAGAATCAATTAAAGGGGATCAAGGATGAACAACTGAGATCTAGGGAGGTTCAGATCAACAATGTAAAATCACTCCTCTGGGAGAAGATGCGCACTCTTTTTGAGGATAAGGCTAAGCGAAATAATAAAAGGAGAAATTGATCGACGATGGGGATTCACAAAAGATGAGATCAAGGGTCGAGTTTTCATCCACTCAAGTAAGGTGCAGTTCAGTTATGAGGTGGAAATGTAGTGTTAAAAAATTGAAGAAATCTATGGTGGCAAGTAAATTAGATTTGAATCTACGGATGAGATCACTTTCGCTACATAAAGTTCCCGGAGAGATAAGGATGGGAGACATTGCGGGAGTAAGAAGTACATGGGTAAATGGTGATCAAGATCAATGGTTTGGAATGAAGGACACTATATACAGAGATATAAATGAATTTGGCTAGATAAGATGCATGATTGATAAGAGAATAAAATAATATAAAAGCAAAGCACATGGATTGGGATTATTTGTCTGTGTTTGCATTAGAAAATGAGAGCTCACGACTGTGCGGAAGAAGCCAACTCAGACAAATATCCTGTCCACTTTTCAAGCAACCAGGTAAGCCATTTTCATCTTACCCAAGGCTATTTAAACATGGACAATGTAGAAGGAATGGAGGTCGAGGCCTCAAAGTATCAGAAAATAGAGGAGGTCTTTGAAGTTTTCGATACTATTATGTCCATTAGTTCAGTAGACCTATTAAAAGTAAATTAAATTTCCTCAAAGTACAAGGAAGAGATGTCCATGGAGTTTTCCGGTCCTATTTCCAATTTTTCAGTATTGAACAAAACCTAAATTTCCCATAATTTATTGACTAGTGCACCTGCAATTATTCCTCTTTTGAGAGGGTGATTATGGACATGGCTAAGTCTAAAATCCTTTGTTTTGTCAGTCCCTTTGTAGTCCGAGACACATTTTCTGTTCCATCTACCTTTACCTAATTGTATCAAGAGTTTAGTGAATAGAAAGGATGGATGGACGATGGGGAAATAATTCATGAAGAGAACATGCACGAGAGATAAGAGATCCACAAAGTTAAGGTGAGGTCTGCACTTGATCTTAGATCAACGGACAAGGAAGAAGCCGCAAGAAATCGAGGGCTCACAAGAGTTGTGGGAAGAAACTTGCGGGGGGCAAATTGCTTAAACCCATTTGAGAAAAGTGGGAAGGTACATCTGCAATACGTAATCTGCAATTGCGGAAAAAGCGTTGCGGCCGCATAATTGTGGAAGTGAGTTTTGGAACTTGGAAAAAAACATCCCACATTCTGCAATACACAGTTGTGGAAAGATTGAATTGCAGAAGTAATATTGGACGATCTAGATTAAAGGAGAAAGGATGGATGGATGATGGGGAAATAATTCACGAAGAGAACGTGCACGAGAGATAAGAGATCCACAAAGTTAAGGTGAGGTCCGTACTTGATCTTAGATCAACGGATAGGAAAGAAGCCGCAAGAAATCGACGGCTCACAGGAGTTGCGGGAAGAAACTTGCGTGACAAAAATTGTAGAAACCCATTTGAGAAAAGTGGGAAGGTACATTCGCAATCCAGAATCCACAATTACAGAAAGAGCATTGCAGCCACAAAAATGTGGAAGTCGATTTTGGAACTTGGAAAAAAACATCCCGTAATTCGCAATCCGCAGTTGCGAAAAGATTGAGTTGCGGAAGTAAGATTGGATGATCCATATTAAAGGAGAAAGGACAGATCGACGATGGGGAAAGAATTCACGAAGAGAATGTGCACAATAAGAAAAATTAAGGTGAGATCTGCACTTGATTCTTTTGAAAATGTTTTGCACTTGGAGTCTTCTAGATGCTAGATTAGTTAAGAAGTGGACATTTGTTTGCTTTGTAGGTAGGTATGACATGGATAAGCTTTTGTATGAGCATTATGATTGATTTGTTGTGTATTGATTTCTTTGCTTTTGATGGTCATTTCTAACAAGTATAAGAAAAAAATTTGTGCTTATCATGCATTCATAATAAGAGTTCATGTCACATAGTTGGAGGCAATTACTACCCCCTATTTGTATAAGGCGTTTGTTAGGGTTCTTGATGTTGATTTATGCTCATAACATTATGAACATAGAATGAAATATGATTGATGTTGATTTATTGTCATAACATTATGAGCATAGATTGTAGTGGGATGCAAAGGACATCTTCTAAAGGGGATTTTGTTATCAGAATCTTGTACATTAAGATCTATGCAATAATAGACTCAAAGGACTATTAGATGAAGAAAAGGGACTAAAAAGATATGCACATTAAGATTTTTACACTCTTTATTAGATCTGTACATGCAGAAATAGATGAAGAAAAACATAAATGGGCAGAAGCATTCATTACAATTGAAAAAAAAAAGTGGCAATGAGAAAACAAATTCAGTGTTGTGTAATTCAAGTTTAAATAAGAACAGATAAATGACCCCTCCAACATTTATTACAAGTGAAAGAAAATCTTAACAACGAGAAAAGAAATTCAGTGTTGTATAATTCAAATTTAAATAAAAACAGATAAATGCTCACTGAAGCATGTATTACAATTGACAAGTAAACTTGTGTTGGCTAAGTTAAAAATCCTGATAGGAATGATATCTCTTAATAATGCATTTGTCACAACAATGTACATTTAAAGGTGAAGAATAATAATGAAAGGCAAAAAAATCCATCTACCCAAAAGGGACTATTAAAAGGATGACTGTAGATCTTTGACGCTAGAATTCAGTTGTTGTATGTGCAACTGAGTGGAGAAATTTCACTCCTTTACTAATCAGTTGCTACACCTACAACTGCAACTCCTATGAAAACGTCAAAACTCTACACATGCAGCTTGGCAGCTGTGATAAGTGCTACTGAGTTGTAATGAGGCACTGAGTACTTCGTAAATAATACATTCAGTTTGCTTTCTACTCAACTATGATGGAGGGGTACCATCATTCTTGTACATTCTTTGCACAGGAAAATAAGGGAGAGACATATTCGTATCATATACTGAAATCCACACCGAAATCAAAAGACCACTTTAATATTGCCTTTGTTTTTCCAAGCATGGATTCTCCATGTTTAGATTTATCTAGAGGGTTTTATAAGAATTGGATAGTAATAAAAAATAAAAATGAATGAATGACATAAGTTACTTGAGCTTTGTTTCGGAGTAGGATAGAAGCATTGCAGTGACACCCACTAATTGATAGTTGCTCCTTGAGGTGAGTTGAATAGAAAGGTATCCAGAAAAGAAGATTTGTGGTGAGATACAAAGTCTCTAGCATCAATCCAAACTTGTAATGTACTTGCAAATACAGGTGCCAAAACAAAAGTAAATGATGTTTAAATAGAGAAATAGTAATTATAACTGGGGGTAACATAATCCTTAGCAATGTACATATGTGAAGAAGACAAAAGATAGAAGTAGAGCACCCACCTCAATTAACCAATTCATGTGGACCGCTCTCATTTATCCATTGATCTCTTGTTGTCTGGGCATAATTGTCTCAATTAGTATGTCCAACAATCAAGAGCCCTTGTAAATGCAACATATATAGGAAGATGCAATGAACAAAAGAATAGTATAAAATGAAACCAAGCATGCATAAGAGAAAAACTAATGATGATATATAATAATAGCATAATTTCATGAGTTAAGTTGATAGCAACTATAATATGAAGGGCCACAATATTGATTTGAAAGCAACGAAAGTGAATAAAACAATAATGTGACTCGTCTTACCAATTGCACATCTAGGTTATCCTTAAAACATTTGGACGGAGAAAAAGTAATAAATACACATTTCATGTAAAAATATTGATAGTAAAATGCTCACATGAATATGAAGGTGAAAGTGATTTTAAGTAGCTATTTACTTCTCTAATGTAATATAATGTAATTTGCAAATAAGCATATTTTGCAGTGGTAAAATTGAATTACACCCATAGACAATTCAAAGAGTAATACAACTGTGTTTTTCGAAATGTAAACCATAGAATGAGGAGAAAAAGTCATATTAGTAGACACATTTAATTTGTACAATGTCTGTACAGATAGAGATGTGGGGTGTAAAGAAGTGCATGAAACACATGTAGGGAAAAAGTGGGTGGAAGGAGAGACAAAAGGGAAATGCACAAAAGTATAGGATATATAAATATCTTAGATATGTTGATTATCACTTTTGTAATCAGGTAATTAGAAGGAGGACTAAAGATATGTTGATGTTGTTAAGTGGGTTGTCATTTTTTGGTTCGTGCTGAATTGTCTTTGTGGAAGGGGTGAGGGGGGTTACAAGCAATGGCAACATGATTTTGTATTTAAACAATGAGAGTGGTAAAAAAACTATATATGAAATAGAAGAATATAGCTGTGTTATGTTGCATGTATAAGGGAGACAAGGAGAAGCAATGCATGGGTATAAAAAGATATAAGTAAAATAGTTTAGGTTTGTTAATGCACCTGACATGCAATAGATTAGATGCAATTAAAATTTCCTCTTGCTTTCAGTGTTGGATTCAAGCGCTATCCTGCATATGTGTGCATGGAGCAAAAGAGAATGTTGGATTTATGTGTAGGTCAACAAGATGCATGACTCTGGAAACAACTGTAAATGTAAGGCCTTGGTGATCAATGTTGCCAATGTCAATTGTTGCCTTTTCTAAGGTCATGCCTTGTGCTTTATGGATCGTTAAACCCCAAACCATGTGAAGTGGAATTTTTCTGCATGATCCCCTTGTTATAGGTAAGATTGGAATGTAGTTTGGGTTGGCATTATCCCATGGTGGGCCCTTGTAGTGGATACAATTAACAACGACAAACAAAGGAAGTTTGTGTGGAGTAGTAGTAGTGTTGTAGAGGATTGCAACAACTTGGACAAGAGTTCCATTAACAAGGCCTGCCTCAACCCAAATTTTTATGGTAAGCATAACGTCTTGGCCAAAGGAAAGTAGAACGGTTAGAGATAGTTGTTCATATTCTATTGATAACATTGATGGTTGCTTCCTTATTTATGTTAAACAACATGTAGTTGGGGTATTTAGGTGTTTAAGCATTTCTTTGTTGCAAAAGACAATATTATTGTTAGTCAAGAACAAGTGGGTGGAATATTCAAATGTTTGGTTCTCATCTTGCAAAAGAGAAGAAGATGTCCTTGACATGAGAAGGTTCCAGTCAACAAGAGTTGGTGTTGCATTTCAGATATTGAGAAGGAGGCTATGGAAAACAACTTGAGCAAGGTTGTTGCCTTGTTGACAAAAAACTGTGGAGAGTGTTACAAATGTGTTGAAGCTATGCCAGAGGGTGTTTCCATGTGATGCCCCTACATACATGGGGATATCTTTAACAGGGGGAAGTTGGCCTAGGTTAGCGACGAGGATTATAGAGGAACCACCAAAAAGACAGGTTCAACGAAATGGGAATGCTTCACAAAGACAAGCATCAATGCTAGTTAAAAGTCTTGGATTGATGAAACTCATTTCATCAATAAGGATGTAACGTATAGGGTGAAGATGTTCTTGGAGGTTAGCAAGGGATTGGCCCTCAAGCAGCTGAAGTGTGTTTATTGGGATGTGAAGGCCGGAATGTATTGTAAGTGAATTTATGTTAAAGACCGCAACACCAGTTGGAGCAAGTAGGAGAAGGGGTGAAGAAGTATTTCTAGATGCAGAATGAAGTGTAGATTGCAAGCAACCAATCAAGTAAGATTTCCCTGTGTCTATTGTTTTTTGGATGACCATTTTCAATGGGTTGGTGTTTGTGTGTTGTCTATAGTGGGACATAATAAGATCAAAGGCAATGCATTGAGTTGGAGACAAGCAGTTAGGAGAAATGAATGTTGAACAAGGGTGAACATGTACTTGGTTTGAAGAATGGTTCACATTCATGAATGAGATGGATGATTCTTACAAGTGTAAAGGGATATGTGTGTGGGCCCATTGTTGTTGGTGTCAAAGTCACGATGACCAAGCATGTCAAGTTCATCAACTTGGATGTTGTTTTCAGGGTGTAGGTGAGAGAGGATCTCCCATTCAGACATGTCCATGGGGGAGGTCCCATGAGATTCATGAGGGGGAGAGGTGTCAGAGTCAGTATCTATGGGGGGGGGGTGTGCGAGGTGGTGTTCAACATGCCAAGAAGTATAATTGTCATATAAATACTCCTAAGATGAAACTATTTCCAAGTTTGTGCATCCAATGTCATGTGGTAATGCACGAAAAGGGTTGTAGAGGAGGAGTTCACTCCAACAGAAATTGACATAAAGAGAGGAAGTTAAAGGAGGGATGTCAAAGAACCGAGGAAGGACATGTACAATTTTGGAAGTTTTGTGGGGTTTCCATTGGTAGGTCTACCTAGGAGTAGAGTAGGAACAAGATCGTGCTACTTCAACAAGCGACATTTGCTCAAGTGAAGGAGGTCTTTGCATGTAAGGAACAATAAAGGTGGGTGATGTTGGGGGGGGGGGTGTTGGGAGGTCTGGTGAAACACGTTTGAAAAATGTATGGGAAACATTGAGAGAAACAAAGGAGCGATTTTAAATGGTCAAGGGGATTTTCTTCAACATATGGCTTGTATCAATCAACAACAGTTTTCGAGAGGAGTTTTCGGATGGGCAACAAGATTGCCTCTTTTGAAGGGGCAGCATGTGCAATACATGAGAGCATATCACAATAGATTTCATATTTATTTTTGATTTTGATGCATACTTTGAAATGTATGTGAGGAAATCGTGTCGTGAGAGCATAGGTTGAGAGTTAACATTTGCGCTCCATATTGAAATCATGGAAGAGTTATGTATGTTTAAGAGTTCATCATTCCTGGATGGGATGCATGTCTTTTTCCCATTACCATCAATGAACATAGAATATGTAGCATGCATGTAACAGGGGAAACCATAGCGACATATAAGAGACGACCCTTTTTTGCAGAGGTAGGAGGATTCATTGCATTTTGTGTGTTGTTGAACGGAATTGGCAAGAGATTCATAGTCCTCAATGTGATTTGCTTCAAGTATGGAAGTTGATTCAAGTGTGCAAGGATATTGCTGAGATGTTCGATGGAATGCAGGGGTGTGAAGGTGTGGGGGACGGGGGTTCCATGCAGTTAAGAAGCTATCAAAGTATGTTTTGGAAGCTGCCACTGTGGAAGCATCCTCCCAATTAAGGTTATACATAATGGGTGCATCTTCCAACCAAATGAAACCATGGATATGAGCAGAACCTCTGTGTTTCCATTCATACCTGGAAAAAAAATGGAAAAATGAGGAAGAAAATTCAAATTAGCAAATGCGAATGAAACAAAAAATCCAATATAGGAGAAGAGGAAAACCAACACCATCAATCTTTTGTGTGGAATGTCTTTTGAATGATTTCTTCAAGGAAGATGGTAAATCTATGGTGCATATATAGAGATGAAATATGTGTATTGGCTATAATGTTTTGAATTATCCATTGGGGTTGTGCAGGCAAAGAAGTTGGACGGGGGCAAGGCATGAGCATGTCAAGGCTAGGCCATTTGGTGTCATCTGCACTGAGGGTAAAGAAGAAGGTTGGGCTACCAAGTTGTGTGATAATATCATATAATTGACCTCTTTTTTTTGTTCCAAAAGGAGTGTGTCCCACGAAGAGGAGCTCCAAAACACATTGCATGGTCAGCCACATGAGAATCTGGAACTTGGTCGAGTTGGGTGAGAAGGGCTGATACTGTTCTGGGGAGGGTGTCTGCAAGGTTGTGTTTAAAAATACATAAGTGATAGCTTGGATATGATAGCACATGATAAGGTTGTACAAATGGTAGCGAAAGTGGGGGTGTTGGATGAACCTGTTATAATGGTATCGCATAAGGTGCAATGCATACTCTTGCATGTTGATTTCATGAACACGTGGTTGCTTTAGCATGACAACACCTGTGGGAAACAAGGTTGGGAATGCCATAGAAATGAGACCTTTTGTATTGTATTCATTAATTGGGGAAAGGCCAATTTGGGTCCATTCAATGGAAGGTGTTGGGTTTCTAGAGTTTGATGTGACAACGCATCGAATTTCTTTAGACTTGGTGTGAGAATTTGGGGGTGCATAAATGAACGAGGAGGTTTAGGGGTTTAATGAAGTTGGAAAGGAAGGAGGTGCTTCATCATCAAGGGAAGAGGGTATGTGAGCGTCTAGTCTAGAGGTTGTTGCATGGTGAAGGAGGGAGGATACATCTATGGGTTGAAGTGGCAAAGCATTTAGGCCAGATAAACTAAGTTGGACATCCTTGTAATATGGTTCATTGGACATTTTGAATTCTAACACAGCAAGGACATTTGAACAACTAACAATGAATTCATATGGTTTGTTTGCAGCATTGCATTTACATACAACAAGCATGTCCAAATCTAGCAAGAGGTGTGGAAGCGACATGGAAATTGTGGATATGTCTTGGGGGGAACTAATAGTATGGCCAGAGTATTTGTATTGGCCACCATGTGCGTGTGTAACTTGCAGTATTGGGTTGACACGAGCAATTGGCATTTCTTCGATTTGAGTTAGTCGTGCAAGCACCATTGGATGGTGTCTAGGGTCCATATTGTTTTCAAAGGAGAAGGGATGGCCATGGCATTCTCAAGTACATCGAGAGCTTATATAGATGCCATGGAACAACTTCATTTTATGCCTGGAAGTGATTCTTAGAAGATTGAACAAATTTGAATTGGGTGTAGGTGATCAAGTATTTTACGGAAGCGGCGTTCAACATCTGTTAAGGGATTGGTGGATTGGGGGGGGGGTAGCAAAGGTGTGCATTGCTGGAGCATCGAGGTTTGCAAGTGTAGGGGTGGATGTGATTGTAGGTGGAGGAAATTGTATTAGTGATGGGTTACATGATGGGGTGGTTCCACAAGTGATGGTGGGATGTATTGATTGATAATGAAGGTGTTGTTGTGTGTTGAGATGGTCTTTGTTGTGGCCATAAAGAATCCTTCGTCGTGCATTGATCTGCTCAGTTCCAGTATTGGATGGCATAGGTACGTTGAGGGAAAACAAGTTTGTGGTAACCCATAGAAGACTTTTATAAATAAGGTAAGTAAAGGGAAAAATGGAAGCACATATAGTATATCAATAAAGGCATCCCACATTGAATAATATATTTCTAAATATACAAGTAAAATCCAGATAAAGGTATGAAAATAAATAATGTGCAAAGCATTTGTTTGACAATTTTCCATCAAAAATATGTAGTTGAGAGGTAGACAAAAAAAAGTATATAAAAGAACAATCCACATAAAATACTAAACATTGTATCCATGTAAGAAAACATGCACCATTGGTTGCATGCATGTATAGAAGTATAGTGTCCATGAATCATTTAAAGTCTCAGTTCCAAAGAGATACAAGTTAATGTATTTGATAACATATATAAGCATATGAGCATAAAAAATTAATAGATAATTTCCTACTAATTATCTATTATATTAATAAAGAAAAAGTTAAATATGCCGTAAGACCTTCTAATCAAATTCCTTCATACATATATTGTAACACCCCGGTTTTGACCCCATGGTATTAAGATTGTACATGATGTATGTATTGTATTTGAATCATGGCAAGGAGCTCAAGATCAAGGCCCTACCATTGATTGATTTTTTTTGGATAGGTGATCAAGGTTGATACCTATGGTTTTGGTGCCAAGTCAAGCACAACATGTTTTTGAACATCGTGTAAATACACCATTTAATAAAAGTACCATAGCTAGCTATGCACTACAATGTGAAAAGAGACGGGGGCATGATTTCATAGAGGAACAAAGAGGGATCAAACCAGTAGATTCCAGGTGAGTGATTGAAGGTTCAATCCTCACAAAACGTAGTTCAATCAGCAGAAAAACCTTCATTTTGTTATCCAAGTCACCCAAGCAGACACAAGATCGGAATTAAATCCTTTTGGATGAAATTTCACGCCCGCTAGCCAAGTTAACTAGCCTGCTAGTTCACGCTGTGAAATCCTTGTTGACCATCGGATCTGTGTCCCCACTAGATCAATGGTGGACTCCAAATTTGGTAAAGCGGATTTGGATAGAAATTTCGCGCATGCTAGCTGAGTTAACTACCGTGCTAGGTGATGCTGTGAAATCATTATGGGCCGTTGGATATGTGTCCCCACTAGATCAACGATGCAATCCAAACTTGATGAAGTGGATTTCATTGGAATTTTGCGCACATCAAAAGTTTGTTAAGTCGTGGTAGTTCAATCAGCAAAATCACTATGCGTCGTCGATCTGTTTGATGGACGATCCCAGCCATAGATCTATTCAAAAGTTACCCATTCGTTAACCCATCCACCCTGGCACGTCCCTGTACTCGATCATTCAATTTTATTACAGAAAATTGGTTGAGGTAGTTAATACCTTGGGCAGAGATGGGCATGGAAGTCGATTTCGTGACTAAACAAGCCTGCAGTTGCAGGAGCTATGTTCTTGCTTCTGAAGCAAGTGAAACAAGAAATTGCATGCCCAGTATGTCAACCCAATTATCATGTGAACATTGTGGTCATTTGATTCAGGGGACCGTTCGATCACTCACGCATTGTTCGCTCTTCGGAGTCCCAGGGAAGGTCTCTGTTAGTGGTTGTGCAGTGTGGTTCAGTGTTTGGAGTTGTTCAGTCCATCTACATTGTGTTACAGAGTGCTCTGTGAACTTGTTACTCTGTGTTACAAAGTGAATCCTATGTTATTGTGTTTCACTATGGTCTGTTGTGTTGTACACCCTGGTTTGGGTCTAAACTGTATACAAGAATTAGGAGTGGAAGAGACGTAGAACGTGCTTGGTAAACCTAGTGTGGAACCTCACAATAAGATAAGAGTGGATGGTGAATCTGCTATGCACATCTTGAAGAGCACTGGAAGGGAAGTTGTAGATCGAGGGACTGTGGAGAAGATAAGGGGACACTTCCTTGTGTTGGTTGTGTAGGCAGCGTGGATGCCAGGACATATAGATCTTGTGAAGGTGTCCTTAGCTCTGTGGATGAGATCACTAGCTTATCAGTTCTTCTTGTCCACTGCCTTAGTAGCCCGTGAAACCCAATTGAATCTTGGCTTGGCTAAGCAGCTTGTGAAACCCAATTGGTAGTTGCCTTGGATGTGTCTTGTTGTTCTTTGGGCCATGTGTGTAATCCTTGGTTGGACAACCTGTGAAACCCAACTGTGAAAGATGGCTTGGATGTGTAGCCTGTGAAACCCATCTATTGGCTTGGATGGTCCTTAATGTGAAGTTGGCTTGACTGTGTACAGTCTGTGAAACCCAACTGTTTGTTGGTTGTCTTGTGTATCCTGTGAAACCCAATATTGTTTTGGTTTGTTGCCTGGAGAAAATGTGAAACCCAACTATGAGATGGCTTGGCTGTGTAGCCTGTGAAACACATATGTTGGCTTGATTGCGTGTTATGCTTTGGCTATGTATGAGTCAGTCGTTCCCTAGTTCCTTATGGAAATCATGCCCATATCGGGGGTGGCAGTGTTGTTGAGAGATTAAAGAAGACACTGGCCTATGGTTGGGTGGAACGTTGCAACGAAATAGCTAGTTGCCGAACAACTTAATCATCAAGATAACTATCTCTGTTATGCTTGTTTATGCTATGTATTTGCTTGAGTTATTATGATTATGTTGAATGCTTATTGATGGTTAAGTATACGTTTACTTCAGTGATGTTTTCCTGCATTTTACTTCTGTATATGCATTGTATGTCTTAATACATTTTGCCTAAGTTCATGGAGGTTAGGAGCATGTTACAACTCGTTAGAAAGCATCTGACTTAGTGTTTCCTCCCCTTGGAATCCGCCTGGACAAGGAGGAAGGCAGAAACCATAAAAATGGAAGTTGAATAGGGCATAAATGTTGTGCTTCCGCACCTAGGGATCTGCCTATGGAAGGCGAAGAGGGCAGTTGAAAACAAGGCAGAAAGTGTGTTTTCTGATTTACGAAGTCTGAGGTCGGAAAGAGGAATTCGGAAGTGCAGAAAAGGCTAAGACGAAAAGTTGTTTTTCCAATTTCGAAGTTCCGAGGTCAGAAGGGAAAAAAGAAAAAGTCAAAAGGCCAAAATTCGAAAGGACAAGTGATCGTTTCATGGGTTTTTTGATTTCCAAGGTTGGAAGGGTGGAAAGCGAAAGTCGGAAGGAGGAAATTCAAAAAGACAACTAATCGTTTCACAGGTTTTCTGATTTCTGAGTTCTGAGGTCGGAAGGGCAGAAAGTAGAAGGTGAAAGAGTCGTTAAATTATTTCCGTCGCACATTAGTTTTCTGATTTCTAAGTTCCGAGGTCGGAAGGGTGGAAATTGGAAGGCGGAAGGCAGAAGAGCCATTAGGTGTTTCCGGCGCACATTAGTTTTCCGATTTCTGAGGTCGAAAAGGCAGAAAGCGGAAGTGCAGAAGGTGGAGGGCGGAACTGTGGTCGAAGGACTCCATTGTGTTTTGGGTTCCGATTAGTAAGTTCCACAGGGCGGAAGGCAGAAGACAAAAATGGCAGGTTCACTATGGAAGAGAGTTTTCGGTCGCATAATGGATCTGTCAAAGGGAGGAACGACTCTTACAGTGGTTTCTAAGCCTGATAATGAATGTTGGAGATTGTGTTAACACCCATGCCCTATGTTTCGAAAGGATAACAAGGGTTATTGAGGCAAAATTTTTAATTTATCCACATTATGGGGTATGGGGACATTACTGATTGATATTAGAGCTAATGGTTGCAACATTGGGCATGGATTTGCCATGTGACAGTGAGTAAATGGTTTTTAATTCTGAAATTTCTATGCAGCTATCAAATGATGTTGTTAACACATTTTGCAGATTCATAGTGTAGATTGGAAAAGTTTATTTTTGGCTCAGCCATGAGAACCTACGGCATGAATGATGCACATGATCCCTATGCGCATGAGGAAGATGTTATGGGGGAAAAGTTTAGAGATGGAAATGTTGATACATAGTCTAATAAGAGAATATTTCAAGACACTTCCCCATATTTTGTAGCCACCACGAGAAGCTTGAGGGAAAATATGTAAAGTTACAGAGAAGTCAATGAAAGGTTGGTTAAAGCTCATGAAGAGCAGAATTAGTTGAATGTAGCCATGCTGCAGAGTTTGATATATATCCAAAGAAAGATGAACTCTAGGCATTGGGAAACAAATATGGAAGGAAGTAAGAGCAGTGCTAAAAGAAGGAAAAGATCTTCTAGTGGGTCATCCAACTCTGAAGGATCCATTGGGGGATCAAGCTCTTCATCTCATAGAGATAAGAGGAAGAGGCGCTACATGAATAGTTCACGTGATGAGTTTAAGAAGGCAAGGTCTCCTACCTTTAATGGTGAGATAAAGACTGGACAAGAAGCTAAAGCTTGGCTTCTTGGGATGAAGAAATATTTCAAAGTCCAAGACTACTCTAGAAATATGAAGGCTAGGGTAGCCATCTTCAACTTGATTGGAAGAGAATCCATATGGTGGGAGCACTTCAGGAAAGTGAAGAAGATCAGTGAAAGGAAGATTGTATGGAAGTAATTCCAGAATTATTTCAAGCAGAAGTACCTCTCTGACAGGTACTATGATGATAAGATCAAGGAGTTCCATGAGTGGAGATTGGGACAACAGACCATGGAAGAGTATGCAAATAAGTTCTTAGACCTGTTGAGGTATGTCAAGTACATTAGGGATGTTAAAGTGAAAATCCAACGTTTTCTAAGTGGATTACCTCAGTCCTACAAGGAAAAAATTGAGTTTGATAAGCCTAGAACTCTAGAAGAGGTTTTCAGGAAGGCTAAGTATTGCTATGATCAGAACAAAGGAAAGCTTGATCATCATAAGGCATGGAAGGATAAGAAGAATGAGAAGTTTGACTAGAGAAGGAAAGGTTTCAAACCTCCTCACTTCATAAATCAGCAAAGGAAACCATCACAAGCTGTAAGTCATCCAACCATAGTGATGGGGGGAAATCTAAGAGACCCAAAAGAGATCAGAGAACCGATCCAATCCTGGAGGTGTGGAGGACCCCATATGCACAGGAACTGTCCTCATGAGGAGGGGTATGTAAGGACAATTTAGAACGTCCAAGAAGCTGAAACTGCGGGTCAAGTGGCAAGGGCCTTCCCTAGGATTTATGTAGCGTTAGAGGACCGCCAAGAAGATAACCAGTCAATGGTAGTTGAAGTCGTAGGTAAGATTGCTAAACAAATTTTCCTGTTTTGATTGATCCTGGTTCTACTCATAGTTATATTAATCCTAGAGTAGTTGAGAATTGTGCTTTTAAGAAATTAAAGCATAGTAAGTCATGGTTAGTTCAGCTAGCCACTGGGACTAAGAGAAAAGTTAGTGAAGTGGTAGATAAATGTCCATTGGTTATGGATGGGTTGGTCACTTATGCAGATCTGAATATTCTACCACTTGGTTCCTATGATATTCTCATTGGAATGGACTGGTTCGAGATGCACAGAGTTAAGATTGAATGTTATAATAAGACTTTGAATGCATGGATGAAGAAGGACACCCAAAGGTTGTAAGAGGCATTCCAAAGATGATCTCTGTTAGGTAGATTTCAACAATGCAACTGAAGAAGTTCTGTAGGAAAGGTTGCCATTCGTATGCAACCCATGTGTTGGAGGAAGCAGAGAATGAAACTCCTAGGTTGGAGGACTTTCATGTATTGCTAGAATTCATGGATGTTTTTATGATGAAATTCTAGGGCTTCGTCTAAAGAGAGACATTGATTTTACCATTGACCTTGTACCTAGAGTAGCACCAGTGTCTAAGACACCCTACAGGATGAGCACACCAGAATTGTTAGAGCTGAAGATGCAACTGCAAGAGTTGCTGGAAAAGAAGTATACTAGGCCGAGTGTGTCTCCTTGGGGAGCACCGGTTTTGTTTGTGAAGAAGAAATATGGTACACTCAGATTGTGTATTGATTACAACTGAATAAAGTCAATGTGAAGAATAAATATCCTTTACCTCGAATTGATGACCTCTTTGATAAAATGAGAGGAACAAAGGTATTTTCCAAGATTGACTTGAGGTCTGGTTACCATCAGGTAAGAATCAAGGATGAAGGTATTCATAAGAAAACCTTCAGAACAAGGTATGAACACTATGAGTTTATAGTGGTACCATTTGGTCTCACAAATGCACCAACTACATTTATGTATCTCACGAATAGTGTTTTCAACAGGTATTTGGACAAGTTTGTTCTTATTTTCCTTGATGAAATTCTTATTTATTCTAAGAATGAGGAAGAACATGAAGAACATCTGAGATTAACTTTGAAATTTCTAAGGGAGCATAAGTTGTATGCAAAGTTGAGAAAATGTGACTTCTATAAAGATAGAATTCATTATTTGGGTCACATCATCTCAGAAGAGGGCATATCTATAGACCCTGAGAAGATTGAAGCCATTATGAATTGGCCAACCCCAAGAAATGTGACAAATGTGAGATCTTTTATGGGACTTGCAGGATACTACAAGAGATTAATTGAAGGATTCTCCAAGGTTGCACATTCCATCACTTCTTTGCAAAAGAAGGGGATGAAGTTTGAATGGACACCAAGGTGTTGAGAAAGCTTCCAGCAGTTGAAGAATATTCTCACAAGTGCAACAGTATTGAAGATTGTAGACCCAAAAAAAGATTTTGTGGTGTGTACTGATGCATGTGGTCAAGGACTTGGAGGAGTTCTTATGCAAGACAATCACATGGTATGTTAGGAGTCAAGAAAGTTGAAGGATCACAAGAAGAACTATGCCACTCATGACCTAGAACTTGCAGCCACAGTACATGCTCTCAAGATGTGGAGGCATTACTTACTGGGCATAAAATTTGAGTTAAGGACAAACCACTGTGGTCTGAAGTATTTGTTTGATCAACCAACTCTAAATGCTAGGCAAGCTAGATGTCTGGAGTTTTTATGTGAGTTTGATTTTTAAATCAAACACATAAAAGGAAAAGAAAATAAAGTGGTTGATGCACTAAACAGGAAGGTGCATGAAATGCATGTGGCATCTCTTAGTGTTTTCTAATCGGATTTGAGACAACATATTGTTGATCATACTGCTGGGAATGAAATGTATGTGCAGATCAAGGACAAATTGCTACAACAAAATATTGAAAATAAGTATGAGGGATATAAATTGGAAGAAGATGGACTTCTTACCTATAAGAACATAATTTATATTCCAAATGTAGCAGACTTGAGGAGAATTGTTATGGATGAGATCCTTCAAGCTCCCTATTCTGGTCACCCACGATATCAGAAGACAATTGCTACATCTAGAAAGCAGTGTTTCTATCCAGGAATGAAAAAGGACATGGATGAATATATTTCAAGGTGCATGAAATGTCAACAGGTGAAGGTTGAGCATCAACACCCAACATGTTTGTTGCATCCTTTGCCAGTGCCAGAATGGAAATGGAAAATTATTAGCATGGATTTTATTACAGCATTGCCAATGAATTGGAGACAACATGATTCCATCATGGTTGTGGTGGACAAGTTGGACACACATTTTATACCGGTTAAGTCTACACATAAGACTGATGACATTTCAAGAATCTTCATGAAGGATATTTTCAAATTGCACAGATTACCTAAGGCAATAGTATCTGATAGAGATGCCAAGTTCACTTCCAATTTTTAGAAGGGGTTGTTTGCAGATTTGGGTATAAAGTTGAACTTCAGCACTGCCTACCGTCCTCAGACTGATAGGCAGACAGAGAGAGTGAATCAGGTGCTTGAAGACATGCTTCGTATGTATGTAATGGACAAACCAACCAAGTGGGAGGATTATTTACACTTGGTAGAATTTGCCTATAACAATGGAGAGGAAGCATCCTTGGGGATGAGTCCATATGAAGCTTTGTATGGAAGAGGGTGTAGGACACCAGTGACTTGGGATAATCCAATGAGCAGGATAGTGCTTGGTCCATATTTGCTCAAGGAAATGGAGCAAGAGGTTGCAAAGATCAAGCAGAATCTGAAAGCAGCCTAGGACAAACAAAAGAGCTATGCTGATAAGCATAGAGTGCATGAAGAGTTCAGTGTTGGGGGTCATGTTTACCTCGGAGTGAGGGAAAGGAAGAGTTCCTTGAAGCTTGGAAGCTGTACCAAGTTGTCACCTAGATACTTTGGGTCGTTTGAAGTGCCTGAAAGAATAGGGTTAGTTGCATATAGACTTGCATTTCCTGCTAGTACTAGAGCTCATAATGTTTTTCATGTCTCCTTGCTTAAGAAATATGTACATGACCGTAACCATGTGACTTATTAGGATGTGATCTAGGCAGAACCCGAGGCAGAGTTCTAAACTCATCCATTGCGCATCCTTGACAGGAAGGTCACCATGCTCTAGAATCGATCCATAGGACAAGTAAAGGTGCATTGGGAGCACTACGGTCCTGTGGAGGCTACTTGGGAGTTGTAGGATGCCATGCGATTGGCACATCCATTTTTTCTCAATTTTCCAGAGCACTAAGGTGGTTCCAGTGTAGCATTTTTATTCAATTTTGTAAAGCACTCAGGAAAGTGTTGTTGTAAGGGGGAGGGGAATGTAATACCTCGGTTTTGACCCCATGGTATTAAGATTGTACATGATGTATGTATTATATTTGAATCATGGCAAGGAGCTCAAGGCCAAGGCCCTACCATTAATTGATGTTTTGTGGATAAGTGATCAAGGTTGATACCTATGGTTTTGGTGCCAAGTCAGGCACAACATGTTTTTTAACATCATGTAAATACACCATTAATAAAAATACCATAGCTAGCTATGCACTACAACATGAAAAGAGATGGGGGCATGATTTCATATAGAAACAAAGAGGTATCAAACCAACAGATGCCAGGTGAGTGATTGAAGGTTCAATCCTCACAAAACCTAGTCTAATTAGCAGAAAAACCTTCGCAGTTTTGTCATGCAATTCACCCAAGCAGACGCGAGCTCAAAATTAAATCCTTTTGGATATAAATCTTGCACCTGCTAGCTGAGTTAACTACCCTTCTAGTTGACGCTACAAAATCCTTGTTGACCGTCGGATCTGTGTCCCCACCAAATAAATGATGGGCTCCAAATTATGTAAAGTGGATTTGGATAGAAATTTCGCACACGCTACCTGAGTTAACTACCGTGCTAGTTGATGCTGTGAAATCCTTGTGGGCTGTTGGATCTGTGTCCCCACTAGATCAACGGTGGAATCCAAACTTGATGAAGTGAATTTCATTGAAATTTCACGCACATCAAAAGTTTGTTAAGTTACGTTAGTTTAATCAGCGAAATCGCATTGCACCGTCGATCTATTTGATGGACAATCCCAACTGTAGATCTGTTCAAAAGTTACCCGTTCGTTAACTCGTCCACCCTGGTTCGTCCATGTGCTTGGTCATTCAATTTTCTTGCAAGAAATTGGTTGAGGCAGTTAATGCCTTGGGCAGAGAAAGGCATGTGAGTCGATTTCGCGACTGAACAAGCCTGCAGTTACAGAAGCTACGGTTCTTGCTTCTGAAGCAAGTAAAATGAGAAATTGCATGCCTAGTCTTTAAACGTGGTCGTCATCTGAATGTTGTGGTCATTTGATTTAGGGGACCATTCAATCACTCACGCATTGTTCTCTCTCTGGAGTCGTAGGGAAGGTATCTATTAGTGGTTGTGCAGTGTGGTTCACTGTTTAGATTTTTTCAGTCCATCTACATTGGGTTATAGAGTGGTCTGCAAACCTGTTCCTCTGTGTTACAGAGTGAAGCCTATGTTGTTGTGTTTCCTTGTGGTTTTTTGTGCTGTACACCCTGGTTTGGGTATGAAATGTATGCAAGACTTAGGAGTGGAAGAGATGTAGAACGTGCTTGGTAAATCTAGTGTGGAACCTCATAATAAGATACAAGTGGCTGGTGAATCTGCTCTGCACATCCTAACGAGCACTGGAAGGGAAGTTGTAGATCGAGGGATTGTGGAGAAGAGAAGGGGACACTTCCTTGTGTTGGTTGTGTAGGAAGCGTGGATGCTAGAACATATAGATCTTGTGAAGGTGTCCTTAGCTAGGTGGATGAGGTCACTAGGTTAGCAATTCTTCCTGTCCACTACCTTAGTATCCTGTTAAACCTGATTGGAACTTGGCTTGGCTAAGTAGCCTATGAAACCTAACCAGTTGATAGCTTGGTTGTGTCTTGTTGTTATTTGGGCCATGTGTGTAATCCTTGGCTGGACAGCATGTGAAACCCAACTGTGAAAGATGGCTTGGTTGTGTAGCTTGTGAAACCCATCTGTTGGCTTGGATGGTCCTTAATGTGAAGTTGGCTTGATTGTGTATAGTCCATGAAACCCAACTGTCTGTTGGCTGGGCTGTGTCTCCTGTGAAACCCAACAGTGTTTTGTCTTGTTTCCTAGATAGTCTATGAAACTCAACTGTGAGATGGATTGGCTGTGTAGCGTGTGAAACCCATCTATTGGCTTGACTGTGTGTTATGTTTTGGCTATGTATGAGTTTGTTGTTCCCTAGTTCCTTGTGGAAGTCATGCCTAGATCGGGGGTGGCAATGGTGTTAAGAGATTAATGAACACACTGGCCTATGGTTGGGTGGAACGTTGCAGCGACATAGCTAGTTGCAGGACAACTTAATCATCAAGATAAGTATCTCTCTTATGCTTGTTTATGCTATGTATTTGCTTATGAGTTATTATGATCATGTTGAATAATTATTGATGGTTAAGTAGACGTTTACTTCTGTGACGTTTTCCTGCATTTTACTTATGTATATGCCTTGTATGTCTTAATGCATTTTTCCTAAGTTCATGGAGGCTAGGAGCCTGTTACAGAGTCAGAAAGCATTTGACTTAGTGTTTCCACCCCTTGGAATCTGCCTGGGCAAGGTGGAAAGCGGAAACCATAAAAGGGAAGTTCAATAGGGCAGAAATGCTGTGTTTCCACACCTCGAGATCCACCTGCGGAAGGCGGAAGGTAGAAATGGCAGAAAGTGTGTTTTTTGATTTTCAAGGTCGGAAAGCAGAACTCAGAAGTGCATAAAAGGCCAAGGCGAAAAGTTGTTTTCCAATTTCTGAGATTCGAGGTTGGAAGGGAAGAAAGCGGAAGTTGGAAGGCGGAAAGTCGAAAGGAAAAGTGATCGTCGGGTTTTCTAATTTCCGAGTTCTGACATCGGAAGGGAGAAAAAGGAGAAGTCGAAAGGCGAAAATTGGAAAGGACAAGTGATCGTTTCACGGGTTTTTTGATTTCTGAGTTCTAAGGTCAAAAGGGTGGAAAGAGGAAGGTGGAAGAGCCGTTAAAGTATTTTCGTCGCACATTAGTTTTCCAATTTCTGATTTCCGAGGTTGGAACGGTGGAAAGCGGAAGGCGAAAGAACCGTTAGGTGTTTTCGATGCACATTAGTTTTTTTATTTCCGAGTTTTGAGGTCGGAAAGGCAGAAAGTGAAAGTGCGATGTGGTCAAAGGACTCCATTGTGTTTTGGGTTCCGAATTCTAAGTTCTGCAGGGTGGAAGGCGGCAATGGCAGGTTCAGTGCGGAAGAGATTTTTCGGTTGCAGAATGGATCTGTCAAAGGGAAGAACAACTATTATAGTCTTTTCTAAGCCTGAGAATGAACGTTATAGTGTGTGTTAATGCCCATGCCCCGTGTTTTGAAAGGAGAACAAGGGCTCTTGAAGCAAATTTTTTAATTTATCCGCATTATGGGGTATGGGGATGTTACATATATGCGTCATTTTTCTTCATATATAATATCCCCTTAGTTCTTGAAGAAACTGAAAATCAAAGTCAACAAAACTGAATGGAAAATTTACATTTGCCATATGACCTTCTAATCAAATTCCTTCATACATATATGCCTCAGTTTTCTTCATACATAATATCCCCTCAGTTCTTGAAGAAACTGAAAATCAATATTAACAAAATTAATCCCTATTAGTCAAAAAAGGCTATAGTCCATCCAACATATAAATTACATCATCTCCATAAGATCTGTTTCACCTTCATACATCATAGTACAATCGATAAATTCTTGAACTCTAACAAAGCCAAATTTCTGAGGCATTGGTAGAAGACTACATGGAAGCAAGAAAGGACATGGGAAAAAGAGAGAACAATAGTGATGGAGTGGAAGGCAATACTTTAATGGAGATGAAGTGGAAAGCATTGAAAACATAGGCTTTGTAGGTGGGAAAAGATGTATAGAATATATACAAGTAGAATGAAGGAGTGTAGTAAGTGGAAACTATGGGAGGGTGATGTGAATGGGTGTTGGGTAGAGAGGAAGGGTTGTTGTATAGATGCGAGGTCAAAGATGATGTGCAATGGATTGACTACAAGATGTAAGTGCATGTATTTCTTTAAGGAGGATGGATGTTCCAGAGGCGTAAGGAACCTCCTCAAAGCTAACAATGGTTGTTTTCAATCATTTAGTGGCATTGAAAGTCTTTGTATTAACGGATAAGGTGAAAAGGTATTGTCGTGAGGCTAGTTCTAGAGCTATATCCTTTAACGAAGATGGTTCAGTGGAAAGGAGGCACAAATCTTTTGCAGATACACCAAGGAGTTGGTTTTCCACATCATCAAAAGCCGTGGCAATGTTGATTTGGCTGGTGTTTTCTTATAGGTAAAACTTCAACATGTACATGTAATCACACTCTGAAAACTCACCATCACACTTAATGCAATGCCAAGTGTTGTGAACCTGATGATAAATTTTTTTCATGCATTGTATTCCATTAGAAAATTAAAGAGGGCATGCAAGGAAGTGGAAGTCATCCATGTTAATAGAAGCGATGCAAGCACGTACAGAGAACCAAAATGCCTTCTCAGAGGGTTGCATGGTTTGCAACTCAAGTATTGTTTTCTTTGGATTTGTTTGAGATGCCGAGTGGGTAAATTTACGACTCAATGAAGGTGAAGTTTCACAAAAACCACTTTTGGTGAACCATTATTTTAGGATGTGGGTTGGCTCAATATCTGGATTTATAAGTAGGGTTATACTTGGAACACTTCCAAGTTTTCTTCCATTGAAATCAGTAAGACGAGCACCCTTGATTGCAAGGATAGGAGGTGGATCAGAGGAGTACAATGAAGCAAGTTCCGAGCCCTAAGTGTGGAAATGATGGCCCCAAAGTGTGACAACTATGCTAAAACAGGACGTGTCTCTAAGGGCAACAATCCTTCGACTATTTTCAGAGCCATTTTTTTTTCTCCGAAATGTTGATGCAGGGGAGACGGAGATGACCATGGAAATAAGTTCAACCATGGAATTTAGTGGTGATGCTTGAAGGTCATTGATTGTTTTAAAGTGGAAGGAATGTACATGAATTGAGGGGAAGGCATATAGGAAATATTGGATGGTCTACGTATAAGAGAGGATAATATCAAAATAGTTGTTCAAATGGTTATATGCAGGGTTAGTTGCTCTGATTGTGCCATTGGAGACAGTGTAGATAGTCCCTATTTCGATTTGGGAATATATGGAGTCAACAAAGTTGTTAAATACAAAGACATGGATCTCTTCTCCAGAACAAACAAGAAGTTTAAAGCCGAATACTTTCCCCAAACCTTTTTGGTTGGTGTATTCATGTATGCTTGTCTTTGTAATAACACAACCTTGAATGGACCATTTTTTGTGGTTGCGGTTAAGTGTTGTGAATGGAATAGTTGCAGGTGGCATGGATACTAGTGGAGTTGATGTGGCAGGTGGAATCCCAAAGCTAGGTGGGAGTAAAAGAGGCAAAGGACTCCCAATTAGGGCAACTTTGTTGTGGATCAATTCAAGTTCAAGCACTGATATATTCCTGGCAAGAAAAAAAGAAGGCCATTAATAATTAAAAATATGAATAAAGTGTTAGTGGGTGGGAAAAAATGGAATAAATGTTTCGAAAAAAGAAATAGATTAAGAAAAGGGGAAATATAATGTAGGCGACACCATGAAAAACGTTGCAGATGCATTTGATTAGTTTTATGATAGCGCCTTCTTGAAGTACGACATCTGAAAGGAGGAGGTTGAAGGCAAGTGGAAGCATCGTCTGGTGCATGTTGGTGCCATTAGAGATGGTAATTCAGAAGCACGTATTCATTGCTTTGGTTGAGCTGACTAGGGAAAGTGAAACAACCTGCAGATATGGTTGGAGGTGTACAGAGCCATACTAGAGAATTCGATAAATAAGATATTTTGTTAAGGGTGGTTCCATTATGTGGGAAAAATCCTGAGGTATACATAAAGAAGGTACCTTAGATATAGGAGACAAGATGGAAAAGGAGGCAATGCAAGAGGTAACAACAATTTAAAAGAGAAATTCTAAATTGATACAAGCTAAAAATTCATGTGAGAATTCTGAAAGACTCAACATCCAATGAAATAAGGATAACAATCATTCCTCCCAACCATCCAAACTACATCTAATAGACATTTGATTGTATTATATATATACATATATATTCACTATTATAAATTTTAAACAATATTTTTTATATTTAATTAGTAAATTATATTACTATAAAACTTGCATCTCATCATCTTATCTATATAGATATACTCATATTGAAATATATTTATGGCCCAAAACAATCCCAACGAAACTTGTAAATTCATATTTTTATGCTTATCAACTATCCATGTATACTACTACATTTAGTAGTTTCTCAGGCACTATAGAATTTGAATATTTGTGGGCCTCTGCACCGCGATATCCAAATCTCCATAACTACTATGAATGAAACTCAAAAGGTGTTCTTTATTTTAAAATCAAGAGTATCCACGAAAAGGCCATAGGAATTGTGAAAGCCTAGCGTTGTGTTTGTTTCACCAAGATTAATTGATTTCACAATAGTGGTCGGCTAACAAGTGATTTTGGTCTGAACAACATTGGATTGCTAGAGAAATATCTTGTAGATCGAAGTATGGTGAACAAGGAACTTGAAAACAAATTGCAAGCCATTCAACTGATAAAATCTGTAATTAAATCGTACTATTATGTGTTTTCATATTCACAATAGTGATTTTCGATCTTTCTCTACATATTGTGTATAATGTGTATTGGAAAGAATCTGCAAAGTAAATGTACGAAGAAGATAACATTCTGAAGCACCAAAGTGAAGTTTTGTGTTTCATAACTAATCAACAGACGAGGAGGATTTCACAAAAAGATTGACGATTCACAGGAGTTGCGGAAACATGTTTGTGGAAGCCCATTTCAAAAAAATTAGGAGGCACATCACAATCCACAGTATGGTAGGAAGCTGCAATCAACAATCCCCAAATTGTGGAAGAAGTATTCCAGAAGCAATTTCGAGAGAAGTCGAAATGCATACCTGCAACCCGCAATCCGTAATTGTGAAAGGAAGGAGTTTTGAATTCGAAAAGGTTGTTGTGCAAAGGTAATTGCAGAAAGGTCACTACGGAACAATAGTTGTGGAAAGGTAATTGCGGAAGCTATTTTCGAGAAAAGTCAAAATGCACATTCGCAATCCGTAACCTGCAATTGCAGAAGGAACGAGTTCCCGCAAATTATGGAAAGGTCGTTGGGGAAAGACAATTGTGGAAAGCTAATTACGGAAACATGATTGTTTGCAATCCGCAATTTGAAATTTTGAAAAGTTAATAGTGGAAGACGAATTGCGGAAACAATTTCGAGAGAATTCGAATTGCATAGCCGCAACTTGCAATCCACAATTGTGGAAGGAAGGAGTTTCTGATTACGTAAAGTTTGTTGCAAAAAGGTAATTGTGGAAAGGTCATTGCGGAAGCAAATTTTGAGAAAACTAAAAATGCACATCCGCAAACCACAACCCGTAATTGCGGAAGGAATGAGTTCCTGCAAATTGTGGAAAGGTCGTTGCAGAAAGACAAGTGTGGAAATCTAATTGCGGAAAGGTAAATATGCTCTGTGTTTTTGTTGGGTATTTTTACAACGTTATGGAATAAAAATGTTATGGAATTTATAGATATTTTCGGTAATCTGAGTAGGCAGGTTTCCCAGTTCGGGACCCTGACTCGACCCAGAGATATGGCAGTTGGTCCAAAACCAAAAGCTACACCGTCAAGTGGCAACAAGAAGAATTCTTGACCTCAATCCTATGCTCCTCCTATTGTTAGGACAAACTCTGGTAGTTTGCTTCCAGCTACAGAGCTTATAATGTCACGATTGATTTTATCGAGTCCTTTATCCTCTGGAACATTGAAGAAGGCTACATCTGGTGCCCAATCTATTATTTTACATGTATCCATATGATGTTCAGTGAAATGGCCTTTGAAGAAATATTTAAAGGGAAACTACATCCTACAATTTGACCAAAACTAAGCACCAGTCAAGCAACAATAATAGAGAACACTAAAACAACAACAAAGTACACGGAGAAACCCTAAAAACAACAAAAAACACTAAAACAACAACATATAAATAACACAAAAAATAACAACATAGAAACCCTAATTCTGCTACGCCATTGTAAGGATTTAAATACTGGTTTCCTTTCTACGAGTATGAATCTACTAAAATCAGGGAAAAAAAGAGGAAAGAAATGAAAGAGGAATACCCATGTCTTTGAGGAAAGTAGTTGATGAAAGCTGAATTGATTTGCAAATGAAATGATAGATAAAAGCGTCGATGTCTTAGGAACTCTGTCCAAACAGTATATAATGAGAGAAGGTCACTGGATTGACAAGATGCCCAACGACCTCCATCAATACCTTTAGTAAAAAATGTCACTTCCGTTTTGTGGTGAAGAGTGTTAATTAAGAAAATTTATTGCGGAATAGATTTGTGAAGATGAGGCTTTGTAGTCGGTGGTATGCCAGTTACTTTTGTTTCTTATCCCAATGCACGTCTATAGGAGATATCAACTGGGTGTTCGAAAAACCCTTATATCCCCCTCTGGCACGTTCGGAAAGGATTTGCCTACCTTGAATATAGGATGAGGATGCATTGAATACGCATGAGATGACAACTGGGTGTTCGAAAAACCCTCTTCAGAAAGGACTTCATCTACAAGACGAGGACAAAAGCTTGTCAAGAGTGAGAGCACAAAGGATAGACCGGAGGGTAGATTAAAAACCCAACGGACAACTAGGAGGACATGTGTAGGAAATTGATTTGTTAGAGAGATGACAAAAATACGTACACCATTTTTCAAAACTTGAATCAAGAGAAAAATGCCTATCAACGTAAATATGGCTAGATGGTTAATATTCAGTCGATCTTGACATTCTATATGTGTTTTATTACCCATCCAATTAGAACAACAACCTAAAATATATATTTTGAGTTTACACTCCTAACACATTAGTAAATATATTTTGAAGTTTACACTTATTACAAAGTACTTATGCCTTGGCATATCCACATGAACAAAAACTCCAAAAATACTTAAAAATTTTGCACTGTCTGTCTATGCATATGTCCTGGCATACCCATTTCATCAAAATAGGGTCGTTTTGTCCATGTCATTGCTCTTATCTTAGGATCGTCAAAACAACAAAAAGAATGAGTAAACAATATTCAATGTGGGAAGGCCTGTATCAGGTAATAGGAGGCATCACCCTTTAAAGTAAAATTCGGCATGTTCAATGATCCCAAGCGAACCGCGTTCACCGCAAATTTTTTTAATGTTGTCTCTTCTTTTGATTTATTTAAGTGAGAAAAATGATCTATTAGAGGATTGTAAGTTGTAGCTAGTTGTCATAAGAAATTATATGTAAAAAAATGTTTTCTCTGATGTTGGTTGTAACGACGATGGGCGATGGGTTCTCGAAAAAAAAGAAGAGGGAAGGGATGTAATTCATTGTTGTTTGCTAAAATAACATGGACTAGGAGTAGCTATAGCATCTCAATAAATTTATAGTATAATTTACAACGATATTTACAATATGAAATTTGTTTGCAACTCTCTGCAATAATTACAACTAGTAATTACCCCAAGAAGGTGCAATAATACGTCGATACATTGTTGTTGGAAGGTTAAAAAAGGCCGCAAAGGGCATCTAAAATCGAGTTGGTGTAGACATGGCATTTTCCTTTGAGGAACTAGGATTATGTTTTGTAAGGAAAGAAAATGAAGGGGCAACTGTAAGAGACAAATGAGAGAAATTGTTCACCTTATAATGCAAGGAGGCCGCAATCTTCAACCTCATTGACTTCTCTTTTGTAAAACAAATGAGTGATGGATTCATTTAGTGTTCTCAACAAACCACACATCAAAAGAGAAAATTGTCACTCATAAATAGAGACAAATCACTCACTCGGGTGTGCAATCTACCACTTTAACCTAATGAATTACTCACTTAGGAGGAAAACAATATCTCAATATCAATAAATTGGTAGGCTGGCCATTAAGCTTAATGTTGACCTTTTGCAATTGTTTGTTGTTTCCTCGTTTCATCACTATTTCACCCTACAACTTTTCATTTACCCAAAAACAAGTTTATATATTCATCTCTTGGTTCTAGGTGGGCACTTTATTTGTTTGTAGGATTCTTCCATAAATCACAACCTTCTAGCATGTGTGTTTTCTTGTAGGCATGCCCATTCATTGTTCTCATTATAGATTTCACCTTGGTTTGGTGTTGCATGTTTAATACACTCAATATAGCTCAATTCAAAAGCACATTCCCCATCATAGATTAATTTCATGTGAAGCATCCTATGTATCTTTAAAAGCTTTGAAACCTTGAAACATCTCTAAATAATTACATTTTAAACACATCCACAATCCTTAAAATTTAAAAACTTTAAAACAATGATCATCTCGAATACTAAGAACACTATATATTGGATGAATAGACACATCAAATTCATGTTTATTCAAGGTTGATACCTTTCCCTACTACTTTTTTCCTTTCCTTCTCAACTATATTCTAGCTACATGAGCTTTTGCAACCACAAATCCAATGCAAGGAGCATACTTCTTTTGGAAAAGAAAGAACAAGATATTATACGAGTTGCTTGTTGTTGAGAAGGCGACTTATTCTCTTTGTCTCTTGAATATTAAGAAAGAATCCGAAATGTCTTGAAAACATGAGAATGTTTTTGGATACCGGGAAAATCCAGAGAAGAACTTATAAATTTAGAGGATACGTGGAAGGACAATCTAATAAGAAATTTGAACACTCACAAGTTTTGAGCATAATATTTTTTCATCCTGGTAGAATGATAATTGAGTTAATTTAATTAAGAAACAAACCTTTGAAATGGTTTGATCATTCACGACTTGAAACTATAGTTTTGTATGTCAAATCCATCACAATTTTACAATATTTGTATATCAGACTAAGCCCGACTCAAGGAATGCAATTATTGTTCTCCGGTTCATGTCCAAAATATTATTCACTTCATTGTTTGCAAGAGTATATTTAATCACTATCCAAATTACAAGAAGAATTATGCATTTCATTAAAAAAATTTAAATTGATGACTTCGTATGTCAACCACTACATCAAAGTACAACATATTTTGCATTTCATTATTTAGACAATTTATTACTTAGAGTTGCTTATGTTATAAATATTAAAAAGAAGACATAATAATATACTGAAATGCTTCAAGAGTTTGATAAGGAGGGTATTAGTATTGTTTGTAGGAATTCTGCAACCAGTGCAGACACTGCTTGTTCCTCTACCCTGTATGGTACAAGTGTAGAACAAAACACCACAACAGTATATCCTTTCCCTATGTGGTTAATCTATTGGTGAAAATCACTTTCATACCCCAGATGTGCAAGTCTTAGACCTTGTTCCATTGCTCTCCATGCGATCTACAATACCTGTGAAGAAGCATCAAGAAGACAAGACACACAAGATGAGAGTAACAATATAAATTAACAATCTATGCTAGTGATTAAGGAATCCAACAATATTTACTTGATATTAACACAAATCAAATATAGGAAAGGGGAACACTTTTGTATTAATGAAATAGGAAGGTAAAGTTACAACCAAAGCCTTGATGTTGCTAGCTTTGTCTTCCACAATGGACTTACAATAGTTTTCAGTAACACAAAGCCGTCTCACATACAAACTCACTCACACTTTCCTCTATACCAGACTTCAATTCAACAACATAAGGATGCTCTCTTGGTCTCCCCCTCACTCCCTCCATGAATGCTTCATTTATAGGCCAAAAAAGGTCCACATGGGATGAGATTATTTAGGAAATGGATAGGAGATGATCCCTATGGGTGAGGAGGGTGAATGCCACCTATCCCTAGATAATAGGAACCACTTCCATGAGGGCTCTCGCTAGAAGCTTCTTGAATGTTCTTTTTTCATCTTTTAGGTCCACCAACGCTTTTTTCTCAAGGTGTAAAGGCGCCGACACTTTTTTCTCAAAGGGAAAGAGCACTGACGACGCCTATTGTCAATAGACAAAAGGTGTCGACGCTCTATCATAAGGGAGTAACTACGTCGGTCTTCTCAAAGTCAGAAAAAAGCCACCATAAGAATCCTTGACCTAGTTCTCTGAAGGGTGCCTAGGCATCAATGGACATTTTAGGTGCAACAAAATTCCCCCCAAAGTATGAAGCTAGAAGGATGTGATAGGTAAAATAATTTGCTTGATATCCATCTGGTATTAGTGGCAATGAGAGATGAGCTCACAACTGACATAAGACCAGTAACTGACTTATCTGACTCAACCATGGCTTCAGACCAATACACTGCAGATCCATGAAGATGACCATGTCATGGCTACCAAAAATACACTGTAGATCCATGATCAATGATGTAGAAAGAGAAACATGGCTACATGACATACAAAGTAGATCCATGTTATCGAACTCAATACTGAACACAACCACCAAACATACAATGTGGATTCATGTCATGACTCCATATAATATTCCATCACAACCTGAGGATAGGCAATTATGCAGTAAAATCCCAAACACGATACAATTCTAACCATGTGAACATATGTCCTGACGTCGAACATGGTAGAAACCTCTTGATTAACAGTCGTTGATGTAAACTATTAACAAATGCGAGGGAAATCACCATTGATGTCAATGATCCCCAAGGTATCTTAGTACATTCTCCCAAATGTGAATAAAGGTTTTGAAGTCGAACACTTGATAGAATATTTCAATCATAGGTCATTGATGAAAACCTACTATCGAAAGCGAAGAAACCTACCATTGAGGCATGCATGCTTCAAGGTACTTGACTTGGTTTCTAAACCTAGTTTCTGGATGATGTGCTGAAGTTGGCAGGAATAGATTTGTCAAGGAGGGCCATGATGTTTCCCCCATCATCTAAATGAAACATGGAACAAAAGTTGGTGTTGAAGTGATGAGACAACCATGAAACTGACTCAGACACGACCAATTTTACAAGAAGGTATAGTTACTGATGAGTTGGACTATAAAAGAGACATCCTTTGAACACATAACGACACGAAAAATGACTTGGAAACATTGACTTGACGAGACCAAACCAGGTTTAATACATGGATATAACGATGCATTCTTCAAATTGACTCAAAGGAGTCATGTGACTCACGAAAGTGGATCGAATCAGAGACAATATGAATACCTAACTGTTCAGAAATGCAAATGCATACATGTGCCATATTCAAAGGTGGACTGTTAGATGTGTTAGAAAAAAGACCATAGAGCAATAACAATTATACAGTTAAATAATTAAACAAGATGCAAAATACATAAACCAAATTACAAGAGAGACACATATATAATGTGGTTCACCCCAAAGATGGGATATGTCCACACTAAAATCACCAATCTTTATATTATACCGTCCAACAAGATGAAGGGATACAACCTGGAGCAAGACTGTTGCACTTCCTCTTCAGGCTCTCACAGTCTCTCTCACACAATCACACAGATTGTTTACAATGCTACAATACAATGCACAACCGTATTACAATGCTTTCTTTTATAGGGGAAATACCATGGGAAAATACTACGAGTTACCCAATACCATGGGTATGCAAAATTGTTGGCCAACACACATCCCAAAAATTTCCTTTGGGGGCTCGCTTTCCCCCTGGACCCCCCAGCCAAAGGGGATGGGCCCCCTCTGACCCCCATGGGGGGGCTAAGTCCCCCTGCACCCCCCTCTTGGGACGAGTGCACAGTAAACCTGGGGTACAAACACAACTGCTCAATAATATCTATGGAATATTAGGCTCCACAACCAACAAGCTGCCATTGATACAGATGCAAAATTATTTTTCCTTTCCCTTAATTTCCCCACCATGAAGGGTGAGTGCCTCTTTTCAATTTTACGAGTTCAAAGAGGGTAACAAACACTCGTTGTAGCTTATTGAAAGATGAGTCCATTCCCACATGTTTTACGAACCTAAGAAAGGAATGGTTCATTCCCAGAGAGGGTCTTTCATCGTTTGATTTTATGAGTCCGATGAAAGTGAACTCAGTATCGTTCATGTCTAGAGAGTATGAACAAAGATACAAGGAGACTCCAAAAGGTCATTTTTTGTAAAATTTAGTTCTTAGGGCCCAAAAAAGTATAAAATCATGCCCCAAAGAACTCTTTTGGATGATATCAGCCAAAGTGTTCCTTTTTTGTAAATAGGCCTAATCGGTCCGAAAAAGAGATAACCTACCACCGACTAGTTGATCGTTCTGATACTTTTACAAGCATGAATGTATCAAGTTCGCTTGGAAATATTTTTGTGTTTTTAAGGAGACTGAAAAGAGCTTAAATATAACTCCGTAAGGGGTTCTCTTTTTCATTAGCCAATTTTTACGAGTCTGAAAAAGAAGGAAAAGTATACTTGATACTCTTTTACTAGGTTTTTTACGAGCTTAAAGTACCAGTTAAACAAATGCAGATGGACGAAACTCAAGAAGTTTGGCTATGGGGCAGTTGTAGTATCTTTATTCTTAGAGAGGGTACCACTAATGAGGCCTCATGCATCCTTGAGCAGGCTAGATGCTGAAGACCCCAGGATGCTCAAATGGGTACTCGTCATGGCCCGTCACGGTGGTGGAAGCTCAAAGGTTGTTTATGTATCGGTATACTTTGATTGGTAGTGAGGCCAACTACTGATGATAGAAAACTATGCCTACAAGGGTACAAAATTTCGCAATGACCCTGAGCTTCCATTGCCAGAGGGAGAGGATTGGGGCGATCGAGGTAAGAAAGATGCCACCATTCATGTTTTTAACTTTTTAACTTTATATTTTATTTTTATGTTTTTGTTGTAATGCTGAGATGTGTGAAAATGATATGTTCAAATATAAGGCCTTCTTGCCCAGTTGGAGCATCGCCCATTGACAGGCGAGGAGTAGTTCGAGATATGGAGGTCCCTCACACAGAGGATGATGGGGAGCTCGAGGAGAACCTGCAAAGTTTGACTGTGGGGATCCATATCACCCCTGATGACTTACCTAGGTGATATCAGTGCCAGTTAGCGGGAGTTTCAGGTCACTTTTCGAGGCTACTCCCCAAAGTGGCTCAGGCAGTAGTGTGCTATCATGAGAATCACCGCGAGGAATAGTCCACAGAGGCTTTCTCATTTTTTGTACATGTATTTACATTGAAAGCTTCAAAGCTTCAATTTTTTCCCTATATATGTGTTTCAAAACTATAATAGTCCTAAACTTTGGGTGATCTGAAAGCTTGATGCTTCAACATATTTTGTATCTCAGCTCTACCTTTTATATATATGAAATATTTTTTATATTTACAGATGTGTGTGCAAATGTGATGTGTGAATGTAAGCCTACTATGAATCCAAATGCATGTTTTTATGTTATATTGAACTTAACTATGAGCAATATACCAATTTAAGACAAGTTTGCCAGGGAATTTGCCACAACATTTAAGTGTCTCGGAACATGCTAATATGAAGCTTTCTCAAAAGAAATTTCTAGAATCCTAACCCTTCGGAATGTACGAAGGAGTAGGGAGTTTCAGATGGTGTAGACTTGGTTTAATTGATGAACAACTAAGTCTGAGTCTAGGCAAACCCCAATTTATCTTACATCATTAGCTAGGGCTTTCATTAACAATCCAGTCACCGCATGATACTCTGCGAGATTGTTGGTGGAGGGACCCAAATGAGTACCCCATGAAATCACCAGATCACCTGTAGGAGAGTACAACACCCAAGATTCTGATGCAAGATTCAAGGTGTAACGATTGGCACCATCCGCGAAACTGATAAAGGAGGTCATCTGTCCATCAAACATAGGACTTACGTAAGTAGGGTTGTGAGAAAACACATCTTATATCACATAAAAACCACACTTTTTAAAAGAAACACACAACACTCTATAAATAATATATAGAAAGAGCATATGCTAGATGACCTAGGCATAGTATCTTTTGAGGAAGAGCCCACTGCGGGGCTCTCCCAAGGGTATCCCATCATAATCCAGTAATTCATAACCACCCTTCTCCAAAACACGACTGATAACATAAGGCCCATGGCACATTGACTCTAGCTTCTTTGCCCCCAACTTATCATATTTCTGGTCGTAGGTCAAGGCCACATCTCCTTCATTAAAAGAGCGGGGCTAAACAGACCTATCGTACCGATCTTTCATCCATCGTTTGTGTGCCTCATTTGCTAAGGAAACATCACAACGAGTTTCGTCAATGTGATATCCCCGGTTTTGACCCCAGTTACATTAAAAGGTACATGATGTATATATTGTAATTAATCATGGTGTGGAGCTAAAGGCAAAAGCCCCACCATTAATTTGGTTGTGTATGTTTCAGCAATAGGGATCGTTGCTGATGGTATATCATGCTACCCGGCACACTATAGTATTGGCATCATGTAAATATGCACATCAATTAAAATAAACCTACAGCCAGCTACGACGGTGCAACGTTGAATGGAAAGGGCATGATTCCTAAGGTTAAGGGGGGGGGGGTTGTCCAACCCGTGGGGGTCATTGGGAGTTTGCCATGTGTCGACCACCCATTAAAATTATGCTGTCTGTTAGT
>LPNX010511207.1:85128-125517 GCA_001517045.1 Pseudotsuga menziesii | reverse complement strand
GAGAAAACATTCTCTCCATTCTTTCCATGCACACTTTCCACTCCTGCACTCACGGTTGTGATCTTCCTCCCACCACGAGTCGTTCTGGTTATCCTCACGCAGAGAGGGAGATTTTTCTTCCTCTCGCACCGTTGGGGTTCTCCATCGTGGGTTTTGTCCGGGCCATCTCCCGCAGGCAGGGATTGGCTCTATTCTCCCTTATCTTGTGGATTGTTGGTTGTGGATCTATTTTTCCTCCCACAGGGAGTTGTGTCTTCTCCACCATTGTTAGCCTGTGTAACGTTTTGTTAACCCATCATTGAATTGGGGCTGTGTTTTCTTCCACCATTCTGTTTGCGGCGTTCAATCTCCTCACGATTTCCCCATCATTTTTGCTGAATCATCACGCACAGGTTGGAAATGGGATGGTTTTCCTCATGCAGGGTTGGGGATTGTGATCTCACACGGTGAGCTGAAAGGTTGGCCTGAGAGGCACGATTCTATTGTGTGTATGCTTCCCTGTCAATGTTGGGAATCCGTCTTCTTCCCCTCTGCAGACTGTGTAAGGTTCTTGTCGTTTCCTTATAAGATTGTGGTCTGCGTTTATGTCTTTCCTTTGTCCACGATTGAGAATCAGACTTCTCCCTTGTTTTGGGACTGTGTAATGTTGCCATCGTTTTCATTGTGAGTTTGGGTTTGTTGTCTTCCCCCTGGTTTTTGGTTGCTTCTTGATTGCTGAGGTTGTAAACGTCTTTTGGGATTGTTGCTGGGTTGTTTTGGCCACGCTAGGGCCAAGAACAACTCTGAAGTGTTGTTTGGCCTGCACTGTATTTCACCTTGTCGTTTGGGGTTGTCACCATGTTGTCTTCACCTCCTTCACAGAGCCGTGAGCTGTTGTTTTACTGCAGTATGCAGTGGTTGGTCTTCAGACTATTGAGAATAGGATTAGAGGCTGGGTATGCTTGAGAAACTGGTGTTTGGAGCCACTCAGATAGAGTGAGACTATTGGCTTTCTTCTCCACAACCCTTGAATAATATTGGAAAGGGAAGTCAGGGCCTAAGGGACTGTGAAACAAAGAAAGGATTGATTCCTGGTGTTGGGTGTGTGGATGTCTTAGAGGTCAGGGTTAGCTCTGGTGTAGGTGTCCTTAGCTCTCCATTGAGGCCGCCAACTTAGCATTTAGCTTTCCCTAACTCCTTGACGGCCTGGTAAACCCTACTGTGTGGGCTTGGTTGATTTGTGTACCTTGGCTACGTGTAAGCCTGCTTTGACCCTTACTCCTTGAGGAATCATACCCAGCTCGAGGGTGGCAGTGTTGTTGAGAGATTGATGAGCACGCTGGCCTATGGTTGGGTGGAACGTTGCAGCGACGTAGCTGGTTGCGGGACGAGTCCTTTTTAAGATGAGTATTCTTAACTATTTTGTCTCTGCATTTATATTTACTGAATAATGAATATGATGAACATGTGGTATGCTTGAATGAATGTATGTTTGCTTCCGCTATGCATGTGAAGGTTTATGCGTCTTAGCATGTTTTATGTTTTAAGTTTTTATTTCAGCACTATATGCCTGTTCATCTTCATGGGGCTATTTTCCTGTATGTTTTTGATGGTGAGAGTAGCGTCCTCTTCGCCGGTCAGAGGGTCGGGGACGTGACAGTCAAGCTTGTTCAAATATAGAAATCGTTCTTCTTCTAGGGTGGTGTTGGGAAAAAGTTCTACAACGAGTTTTGAAGAAGGTATCTCACATTCTATCGAGAGAGTTGCCTCTAATTCGTACACCAATTGGAATGGTGTGAAACCATTGGAGGTTTTTACAGTAGTCCTATAGGCCAAAAGCACAGAAAAAAGTTGCAAATTCCAGTTAGACTTGGCCTACCCTACCATCCGTTAAAGCATAGTTTTTAGAACTTTGTTGATTGCTTCAACCTGTCCATTGGTCTATTGGTAGTAAGGTGTCGATTTATCATGACGAAAAGCTAATTTTGCACTAAGTCCTGCCATCATCTTATTTTGGAAATGTGACCCATGATCAGTCACAATAGCCCTAGGAATTCTGAATCTCACAACAATGTGGTTAAAGAGAAAGAGCGCCACTATTTTTCTATCTTCGACATATGTGGGCATATCCTTATCCCATTTAGTAAAGTAATCCATAGCGACAATAATGTAGCCATGCCCCCCCGACTCAGGTAGGTCTACAGTGCACGAAGTCTATGCCCCATTTTGCAAAAGGGCCAACAACTATGACGTGATGCAACGAAGTTGGGTGGGTGCGCTTTTTGGATGTAAAAAGTTGACAGGGTGGGCATTTCTTAACAGTTTCAATACAGTCCTTGAAAATCAAAGGGAAAAATTACCCTGCATGCAAGATATTTTGGGCAGTAGCCAACCTAGAGAGGTGACCACCACAAGCTTTAGAGTGGTAATCATTTAAAATGATCTCAACTTCATCATGGGTGAGACATCGTCGTAATATAGAGTCAACGCCGTGACGATATAATGTATCATTGATAATCATAAAATACTAGTCCCGGTGGCAGATGCAACAATGCTCATCGTGAGTGGAATTAGGCTAATATCATTGAGTCTAGAGATAGAGAATGAGATCTCTGATACTATACATCAGTCGTACTAATGAGGAATAAAGATTCTCTGGGAAATGAATCAATAGCCTCCGTTCCCTTAGTAATATGGGGAAGGTCACACATCAGCTTAGCGAAGATAAGGGAATTCTTAGAACTAGTTTTGACAAATTCAAACTCAAACTACTGGAGAATGACAATCCAATGTGAGTATTGTCCCCCAAGTACTTGACAAGTCAAGATATAATACATGGGGGTGGCATCTGCGTAAACAATAGTTGTACAAAGTAGGATGTAATGACAGAACTTCTGGAGTGTGATGACCCGTGGCCAAAGAAATTTTGTCCACATGTGAATACCAGGTTTCAGAATCGAGGAGACTCTTACTAACATAGTAAATCACATGTTCCTGGTCGTGTTCCTCAATATGGACTAGGACCATACCAATTGTTGAAAGAGATGCAGCCACATACAGAGAGTAATCCTTTGTATAATCTGGTGGTTGCAACACAGGTGTATGTGTAAGAACATGTTTGAGGTTATTGAATGCGTGTTGTGCCAAGTCATCCCAAACAAACGTGGTATCCTTTTTCAACAATCGCATGAAACCATGCATCTTTTCAGCATAGTTGTAGACGAAACGACATAAAAAGTTTGCCTTCCCTTGCAAACTTTGGACTTCTATAACGTTGGTGGGAGCGGGTAGGGACAGGATAGCTTCAATTGTCAGAGGCTCAATACGGATGCCATCCTTATACACAATGAAGCCGAGCAGTTGACCAGTTTCAACACAGAAAACACATTTATGTGGATTTAATTGAATGTTAAAATGACGACATCTGAGAAAAATGGCTCTCACATGATCCACATGGTGATCCCGTTGCTTTGAATGAGCGGTAGGTCGTCAAGATAAGGTTCAATGATGTGTTTAATGTCATGGAAAGCGTATGACATGGAGCTTTTAAATGTAGCGCCAGAAAATGAAAGTTGTCTTATGCTGGTTTGATGAGAGTATCTTGATCTGATTATAGCCAGAGAAGTCATCCATAAATGAAAAGATGACACTCCCGACACAATTGTCGATAGTTTGATCAATATACAGGGTAGGGAAGTTGTCCTTAGGACAAGCCCAGTTTAAACACCAAAAATCAATGCAAACCCTAATAGTACTCTTCTTTTTGTTCACAGGAACTATTTTCGATACGCATTCAGTCAGGGGCACGGGGTAAATGAAACCATCCCTGAGAAGTTTTTCAACTTCTTCCTTGATGGCTGCTACTTCTCGCGGATGTAATTGATGTAACTTTTTTCGAACTGGCTTGGCACTAGGGTAGGTTTTAATATTGTGTACCACAATAGAGGGGTGTATCCCTGCCATCTCTTCGTAGGGTCTATCCCTATCATATCTTCATAGGTCTAAGCAAAAACATCTCTAAATTCCTTGAATAAGGCCGTAAAGGACTACATCTCTGAAGGTGAAGAGTTCTGGCCTCTTTGAATGCTCTCTGAAATTCCAGGTTTCACTGATATATCCACTCGAATGGTTTTGGTTATATTGCATAAATTACCCTCAGATTCGACATCGCAAGTAAGAATCAGAGACTGAGGATCTGTGACTATATCAGAAGAAACCACTGACACAAATTGTTCTTCTACCACATGGAAAAAGGGAAGGAAAGAAGATCGATGATGATGGTATTTCTAAGGAATATCATCTAGGGACATAACTTCCATGATGGATTCATTAGAGGGAAGTGTATGTGAAAGATAATCTAGAGACGAGGGGGGGGGGGGGTTTCTAGCCAATATGGTAGGTGATAAGGATATGAGGCCACTAACAAATGATTATTGGTGGTGAGGTCTCCGGTGGTTTGGATAGCATGGTATGCTTCCTCAAAAGTACTCATTGATACTGATTCAACAATGGACTTTCCTTTATCTATAACAGAAGTAGAAATTATATTCACGGATGCGGAATGCGAAGTGGGAGGAGGATTGGATAACGGAAAGACTCCCATGAGCGAAGAATATTTAAGAAGGCCTACTCCAATATTCTGATATGGTGGGGTTGTCAGAAGAGGAACGCTATTCATATTATTCAAAATAGCATTTGGTGAAATGAAGTCTAAGTGATCTATTGTAACAATCTCCCTTTGGAATGGGATCTGGACTATTTGAAAAATGGATGAAGTAATGGATTGCCTAACATAGAACCAGCTGCGACCGAGAAGATGATTGTAATCCAAAGGAGTGTCAACGACTTCAAAATGGATGGAAACTGATTCCCCCCTAGTTCTACCTGGAGAGAGGGCAATAACCCATAAGGCTGAAATCCATGACCATCAAAGGCCTTGAGTGTACTCGGTGACCGATTAATCTCAGGAGAACCAATGGCTCTCTAGTAAGATAAAGACATGACCGAGGTAGAGGCTCCTTCGTCCAATACGGTATGATGGATGGTCTTTCCAATAGCCTTTGTGGACAACTGGAAATCCAACTTATGTGAGAGCCTAGGCTTGAAATTATCCAACTTGAAAGTGATAATGTTACTATTTTAAGGATCTAAAGCTCCAAGGGTTGTTAACAAATTCTTTCATTGCGTGGGATAGGTTTGTAGTACTTCAGGAGCTGACATAGCGTAGGGTGCTTGGGTCATATATTCTATGATATGATTGTACTGGGCAGCACGTGCGTTGGGATTAAGAATGGACTTTCGAAGGGTACTCTTAGGTGGGTGAAGAATCATATCAGGAATAGGTTTTTCAATCTGAAGACCATTACTTGGAGGAGGGGTGGAACCTGAAGGTTTATCAGATGGAACATCATCAACTTTATTTTTGGGAGGAGGGTCATAACTTTGGGATCATCATTTTAAATTCATTGATGTTGGATGAAGAAGGCCCATGCAAAGATTGATGATCAATCAATTGTTGTTGGGTGGGGAAGGGCCAGTAAGAACTGTTGGGGTGGGTGAGTCTTTAAAAAACTTACTAACTTCCTCTCGACGAGGACGTTCTTTAGTATAGTGATCACCTCCACAAATTAGGTAGGGAAACTTTTCCTTTCTCTTGTTTTTAGAATCAGTATCATGATTTTGTGTTTTACCTTCCTATTGATTATCAGATTTTTCAGATTTATTTTTACCTTTCTTTTTTCCTCCTGAAGATTTAGTGGATTGAACCACATTTACTTCAATCGAAACAATAGGAGAGGATGCAGTTTTGGGTGGTGTAATGGGTTGAATAGATGTCGTGGTAGGTTTATTTTTCTTCTTCATGGATTTTACCATCGATTGTGTTTGAACTGAACCAAGAACGCCATCGACGAGTGGTTCTGTTGTAGGTCTTGAGGGGTCTGATGTAGGGTGAGGAGTATGAGGGATTAAGTCATACAAAGTACCTGACTAGGAATAAACCAAGTTTAGGCACTGAGCACAGCTAATGGCCTGCTCCTCCATAACAACACCTCCCATGGTTACATCCCTAACAATGGGGGGAAGTAAAGATTTTGTGAGCCAATCAACTAGTAATTGATCAGGAACGGGAGCCTTAATTAACCTACGTCTTCATCTCCCTTCATGAATATGATCGGAGATGTGGGTGGAAGTAGTTTGGTGAAGTGAGGTTAATAGGTCTGTACCTGTCTCATACCAAATCAGTAATTGAAATTAATGAGTTAAAAATGCCATTTCTAGAGCATTGAAGTCCCAGAAGGAGTGTTGGGGTATCTCGATATACCATTTTGCGGCTACTCCGGTGACGGTTATCTGAAATAATTGTAGACGAATTCAACCATCCATCAGAGAGTTTGATTAGCACCACAGATGAAAAGTCATCACATGGTTTTTTGGATCCTCGCCAGGTTTACCGTCGAACTTAGGTGTGTCTAAGGGTAACTTGACTGGGATTTCCGACCAGGAGGGATCACGATGAATTAGATCGTTTATAAATCTAGACAAATATGGCAGATCTAACATAGCCAAAAATGACAACTGTTGAATAGGTTGAGGATATTGGTAATAATGGTATGGCATTTGCGGACCAGTAGGACCATAGACAGATTTATAAATGAGCATGGATGATGCCCCCATGGCTGTTTGATTAGGTGGTTTATTTCCAGAAGACCCACTAGAAGGTCTGCCAAGTGGGGGGCCACTCGAGGAAGGTGGTCCTCCAAGGGGCGGGCCTCTAGGAGGAGGTGGCGGTCCTCCATAAGGTGGTCCTCCAGATCCTCCAGGTCCTCTAGGGGGTCCTCAAGAAATAGGGCCTCCGGGTGGACCTCCAAAGACTTCAGCAGTGCTTACAAAATCTCCTTCATAATATGGAACATTAGAACAATTAGGTTTCCCCCAAGGAACATAGGCATTCCCGAGGTAGGGAATTCCAGTATCTACAACCGTTGACGGTGTAGGTTGATACATATGATGGATCGTGTGTGGTTTATTTTTGGGATAAGTATATCCCCAAGAAGGTGGATTGACAGCAGGTTGGACCCATGAAGGTCCTCCCTAGCCAAAAGAGGATACAACCATGATGGTATTAGGAAGAGGAGGGGTATTTACTGCTAGTGGTCTCGTTGGTAAATTCTTCCCCATACTAGAAATGGTTCCTCCGGTAGGTAAAGCAACTTGAGCTGGGGAATGCCCCCTAGGTGTAGAAATTACCAGAAAAGTAGACACTGATGGAGAGTTTTGACTTGGTGGGGTGGGGGTGTAGGTTTGATTTGGATCTTGAGTAACCACATTTGGGTTCAATGAGCCTGAAACATGAGCTACTTGAGGAGGTGAAAAGGCATGATATCTAGGTGGGGTTGTTCTCGTAAGGTGGGGAAGAGAAGAAAAAATCCTCCTTAGTAAATTATTTCCCTTACTCTATAAATGCTCAATAGATTTCTGAAAGAATCCCGCATTCGACGGAGCATTCATAAGGATTTTCCTTAGAGGGGTAAGTACCGAGGGCTATGGTTTAGTCATAGTAGTGCCATATTTGGCAATGGATCGGCCTAGAGAGGTTTTCCAAAAAGGAGCATTTGGGCCAAATTATTCCCCTATGGTGTCATCCGATGGGTGGTTAAAAACCCAATTCGATGATCCGGGCTGACCTTCCATTGGATAGTGAAAGGTTGAATTAGTCGTAGGTGGAAATTGTACCAAAGGGTTATCATAAACAAAAAAAAATTCTCTAGTCCTAGTAATTGGGGCATCTCCTACATGAGAATCAATAGAAGCCGGTCGGTCAGTGGCTTCACCTTAGTTTCCTTCCATTATGGGAGGAGAGATGGGTGGTAAACCCTGTAACCTACGAGACTGTCTCGTGGGTAAATTAACCAAAATGCTGGCTGAAATTTTTTACTCTAGGTCTCTAAACAAATAAGAAAACACACACAAACAAACCTACGCAAGCTAGGGCCACAAGCAAACTTAAATGATAGGATGGGATTGTAATAGCCAGTTCCTCACTAGGATTTCCAAGTTGTCACAACTCGCGATATACCGCAGGGTCCAACAGTGAAATGCGACAAGGAGGATTGGGACCGTACCCTTTCCTAAACACCCAATTACATGGATGACACGTGTGTAGTAGCTCCCCGAGTGTTGTTCTTGATGTATTGCTCCAACAAGGTGGCCAAAAGGATGTGCTCAGTTGGGTAAGGAATCCTAGAAGGGTCTCCCGATATACGCAAGGTACGTGGGAGCTCAAGTTCGTAGTAGTGCTGTCTAATGCACAACCATTCGAAAGGGGTCTTCTGATATACAATCGAGTACGTGATGTACCTTTATATACACCTCAAGGGTATGTGAAAGGTCGTTCTATATACTGATGGTACATGGAAGAACCACACAGTCTCTGGGATGCAGTGCAGGGATGAAACAAAAACTCCTATGTTTTAAGACCTCGGAACACGTCTCTACCCTATCACTCAAATTGCTAAATTTTTTAACCTAAGCTACCATTTATTTTATCTGAATGACTAGTGAATGGTTGTGAGGTGTATAGAAAGATGCAAATTTAAGATCTATATTTCATGCAAATATTTTTCCTTCAATGAAAGCTAACTAGAGTAGGGGAGAAATATTTTTCTTTCAAGATTAAGATGCCATGCTACTTTCAATGAACCAAACTTCAAGATCTATAATAATCTCTTCAAACACAAGCTTTTCACTCTAAAAACTAACTAATATCTGAAAAAATAAAAGAAGTAGAGCCTCTAATGTTTATCAAAACTAAAACTTTCTCAATCAAAGTCACAAAAAACCTTCTCGCCTAAGTATTCATATAAATCATAAATGAACTTTAGCTGAAAAGGTAAGGTGGATCACTCACCTTAATAATCCAAAAGAATTGAGAGAGAGAATGAAAATTTCAAAAGTGAGAATGTTACCAACAATTATATATCTAACTGGATCTGCTTCAGATCTAAGTTGATCTGCTCCAGATTTGACTGGATCTATCCCAAATCTAATTGGATCAAGATTTCCCCCATATGGTCGCCAATTTTGTTTGTAGGAATTCCGCAACCGGTGTGGACACCGCTTGTTCGTCTGCCTTGTATGGTACAAGTGTAGAACAAAACACCACAACAATATATCGTTTCCCTAGATGGTTAATATATTAATGAAATTCACTTTCATACCTCATATTTGCAAGTGTTAGACCTTGTTCCACTGCTCTCCATGCGATCTACAATACCTGTGAAGAAGCATCAAGAAGAAAAGACACACAAGATGAGAGTAACAATATAAATTAACAATATATGCTAGTGATCAAGGAATCCAACAATATTTAATTGATAGTAACACAAATAAAATATAGGAAAGGGGAACACTTTTGTATTAATGAAATAGGAAGGTAAAGTTACAACCAAATCCTTGATGTTGCTAGCTTTGTCTTCCACAATGGACTTACAACACTCACACAAAGCTCTCTCACATAAAAAATCACTAACACTTGCCTCTATACCAGAATTCAATTCAAAAGCATAAGGATGCTCTCTTGGTCTCCCCCTCACTCCCTGCATGAAGGCTTCATTTATAGGCCAAAAAAGGTCCACATGGGATGATATTCTTTAGGAAATGGATAAGATACGATCCCTATGGGTGAGGAGGGAGAATGCCACCTCTCCCTAGCTAATAGGAACCACTTCCACGAGGGCTCTCGCTAGAAGCTTCTCGAATGTTATTTTTTCCTCCTTTAGGTCCACCAACTCTTTTTGCTCAAGGGGTAAAGGCGCCGACTCTTTTTGCTCAAAGGGAAAGAGCACTGATGATGCCTATTGTCAATAGACAAAAGGTGTCTATGCTCTGTCATAATGGAGTAAGTGCGTCGGTCTTCTCAAAGTCAGAAAAAGCCACCATAAGAATCCCTGACCTAGTTCTCTGAAGGGTGCCCAGGCATCAATGGACATTTTAAGTGCAACAAGTATATATAGGGCACTTTAGAACAATATACATTAGGAAAACAAGTGGTCATGGGATAAAATATGGAAGAATAAGGTGTTCATGAAGAGAAAATGGTTTGTGGTTGGTATTGAAAATGAGGATTTTAATTGGGAGATGCTTCAAAAGTATAACAAGGAGGGTTTTAGTATATTTATTTTGTGTAAGTAGGAAGCATAAGCTAAAAACTAATATTTTTTTATCAATGGCATTTTTTCTTAATGGATATGGAAGGATTTGGATCTTTTATGGGTCATAATGATGATTGGATTGAGTCGTGTGTTGGAGATTGTTTAAAGTATTGCCCTTATGATAGGCACGAATTGAAGAAATTTATATTTATACTTTTCTTGGTTTTGTGGGGTATTTGAATTGCATGCAATGTATTTTTATTGACGATAAAAATATGCCTACATTCCATGTCATTTCTTAGGTATGTGTTATCTATCAACAATGCAAATCATCTTCCAACATCAAAATAAATACACAAGCTAATGAGTTGTTGGTTGACAAGACCTTCGAGAAGGATTAAATATCTTCACAATAAGGATTAAATCTTTAAATTTGTGAATTGTTTTGTGGTTTTTGCACCATATAAAAATTAACACCTCTATGGATTTGATATTTCTCATTGCTTGAGAAATTCAGGATTAAGATGGATCAATACTTAGAGTCTAGGTTAAGCTGAATGTAAGTTGATTATAATGAATTACTAACAACTTAGTGAAAATGAACTTCTAATGAATTTCTTTGTCTTCTTTTTAGATAGGAAATTAAATATAATTACAATCATTGTTAAATATACCACGTCTTTTTCACAACTTTGCATAATTCCTCCTCCTTTACAAACACTAATTTAATTTTAGTTTCCCCTCTCTAACCAGTTCACCCTCCAACATTGAACTATCAACATATCATTGCACCTTCATGGGGAAATTGCTCCAGGAAGGTGTGTTACAGGAGTGGACTATAACTGGGATTGGGTTACATGAAACACATAGCATCGGGAGAAATTGAGTTTGAATTTAACAAGAAACCAATTGCTTTAACTGTAGATCTATTTTGATAGGCTTTGACACTCCGTGTGTTGTGTCACCTCCTCTCTACCTGAAAGCACTCAAGTTCTCAAGACGCGAGGAAGATCACTTGGTGTAATTGAGATGGTTGTGAGATTTAAAAATAGCTCCATCCAAGTTTGGTGTGGCCTCCAAGTTTATCTTTTAGTAATGGCAGGAAAGTTAACAAGATTTGATGAACTTTCTTAACCTAATTTTTCTCTCATAGGAACGCGGGCATGAGTCTTTGAGGAGTTCTTCCTATTTCTACCAACAAGTAGCATGTTGTTAAACAAATGGCTTCAGGAATTAAGAATTCAAATGAAGATAAGATTGATGGCATCCAATATGGTCATGTGTTCAATTTTGCTGAAACACTGACAAGTAAGTTCATCAATGATCAAGGGTTTTCACTTGAATTACATACAACTCAAACAAATCATTGGGAAGTTTTTAATTAAAGTTGGTATTCTCCGATATATATTTTTAGATTGGAGAAGGAGATGATTTTATTCTCTTCATTTATCTATTTATGGGGGTTTATTGGGTTCCTGGAATTAAATCACTTTAATATGAAGTGGGTTTCAAAAATCATGGCAAATGTGGAAGTGAGTATGGAGCCACATGGCAGATCTGCAGATTGCATGTGCGCATGTGGACCAATATTTAATTGGATTACCAAATTATCTAAAACACACCTATATAAGCTTTAACTACCTCCCTACATAAAATCAAAGTAAATTAGACAGCTAAATCATAGTAAATTAGAGAACCGTGTTTCCTCCCTGCATAAAATCAAAGTAAGTTATGAATCTTCATTTCTCTCACCATAAGATGATATGTGTATCATTAAATTGCTATGTTTCTTCCCTACATACAATCAAAGTAAATTAGAGAGATTTATTTCTTTCACCATACGATTATTTGTGTATCATTAAATCACTATGTTTCCTCCCTATATAAAATCAAAGTAACCTAGAGAGGTCTATTCCTCTCACTATAATATTATGTAAGTATCATTAAATCACTGCTTTGTCTTGTTTGTCAACCCCATGGGTAGAAAATAAAGAACATGTGATGACACAAGAAGTTTGCACAATCTATGTGTTTAAGAAACCAAGAGGTCTAGTTCTCACCAAAAGATTATTTGTGTATCATTAAATTGTTGCTTTATCTTGTTTGTCAACCACATGGGTAGAAAATCAAGAACATTAGATGACACAAGAAGTTTTCACAATCTACGTGTTTACGAAACCCCATAAGAATATTCTAGATCTTGGGGTATATCAAAGTGAATCTATGTGTTTATGAAACCCCATAGGAATCTTCTAGAGCTTGGGGTAGATCAAAGTGTTATACTATTTACCCCATGGGTAGAAAATCAAGAACATGAGGTGACACAAGAATTTTTCACAATCTATGTGTTTACAAAACCCAATAGGAATCTTTTAGAGCTTGGGGTAGATCAAAGTGTTATACTGGAACATGTGTTTGAACTCATGCGACATGAAATGTGTTATGATTAACATTAACATCTTTNAAAAAAAAAAAAAAAATTATTATACTTGATATTCATTAAATATGAATAAAATATAACATTACATGCTCTAAACAAGCCATGATAACATTACATTACATATAGTTGTATATGTTCATCATTATATCTTCCTCCCATACTAATAACAATGTTTGTCTACTAGTAATTACAGTGACATCGAAAGTTAATACATAATATTTCAACAAAACTGATATATGTCAGAATGTTCAACAAAACAAATTATCTCAATATGCTTGGAAATAATCAGAAGAGAGCATGGAATGGTCTTGATATTATTGATAAAACAAAATCCCTTCAACTTTACTTATAGCCTTCTTGGATAAGCAATCTACTTGATGAAAATGATTTCTGGGGTCCATTAAATTCTTTGACCCGTGGGTTATGGGCTCACATATAGACTCATAATGTCCATTGAAGAAACTAAAAATTCTCAATTTTCCAAACTCCAAATCCATTTTTGGTTCGAAATTGGTGATCTCCAATTTGTAAAGCATTCTTGCAAAATACTACAATGAAATGTGCTTTGTCAGATCTCAACGAGAGATCAGCCAGATGGTATAATAATTGTGGGTCTCATCTTCATGCTAATATCATACGCAAGTGGATTGGAGGAATTCACGTTGACTGCTAGATCTTACTAGATCAGATTGACGATGGATTAAACCACTTGAGACTAACTAAATGGAGAACTCTGGATCCACTCCTTCCCATCCTCCTCCTCACGCTTCCTTTCAACGGAACTCTGATCAGTCGTTAATCTTCCTCATATTACAAACTCATATGTTCGCCTCTTCCTTATAATTCCTTCATAGAATGAATACACAATGACCCTCGATCTGTTTCAATTAATCATTTGTTAGTTGATCTCCTTCATTAGACTGCACACAAAACGTTAAGAAAATACATATATTAATCTCTGTCATGGGACCTGTTAACACAAAAATTTGCCTAACCTGTTCTACAAGGCCTACACCACCTACATACATATATTTCCTAACCCATTGTACCCCCACCCCCACATTTAACCTATTTTTCTCTCACAAAAGGATAAAATAATAAAAAAAGGCTTTAAAAAACCCCCAAAAGAGCCAAAATAGTTCACAAAGGAGCTAAAAAGCTCAAAAGGGGCAAAAGCCTCCAAAAAAGGAGATAAAAAGCTCAAAAAGGGGCTAAAGCCTCCAAAAAAGAGATAAAAGCCCTAAAAGGAGATAAAAATAAGAGAAAGGTGGCTTAAAACCCTAAGTAGGGCCCAAAACCCTAACCAAGGGCTTAAAACCCTAAAAATGTGAGAAAAACTATAAATGGAGGGGTGGGGGTCCCCATTACTCATCACTATTCCCTTACCCACCTAACCTGCTCTACAAGGCCTACACCACCTACATACATATATTTCCTAACCCATTGTACCCCCACCCCCACATTTAACTTGTGTTTCTCTCACAAAAGGCTAAAATAATAAAAAAAGGCTTTAAAAAACCCCCAAAAGAGCCAAAATAGTTTCAAAGGAGCTACACCTGCTCTACAAGGCCTACACCACCTACATACGTATATTTTGCTAACCCATTTTACCCCCACCCCCACATTTAACCTATGTTTCTCTCACAAAAGGCTAAAATAATAAAAAAGGCTCTAAAAAACCCCCAAAAGAGCCAAAATAGTTCACAAAGGAGCTAAAAACTCAAAAAGAGGCCAAAGCCTCCAAAAAAGGAGCTAAAAAGCTCAAAAGGGGCTAAGGCCTCCAAAAAAGAGCTAAAAGCCCTAAAAGGGCCTAAAAATCCCGAAAGGAGCTAAAAATAAGAGAAAGGGGGCTTAAAACCCTAGGTAGGGCCCAAAACCCTAACCAGGGGCTTAAAACCCTAAAAATGTGAGAAAAACTATAAAAGGAGGGGTGGGGGTCCCCATTACTCATCACTATTCCCTTACCCACCGTTACTATAGTCACATGAATGCCTTGAGAGACCATCACTCTCAAGCCATTTACCCCATTCACTCCATTCACCTCATTTCACCCATTTTCCCATACCTTGGTGTGTTGAGTCAGACTCCACACCAACCCTGCTTGTGGAGAGGGATCTTCTGAGTTTAGGCATGGTGGCCCTCTTCCAAAAGATCTTAGGTATAATGGTCTTCATGCCGCTTTGTTATTTAGTTCATAGTTTAGATGCTCATGCTTAGTTTATTTCTAATGGCTTGTTGTAGGTTTTTCTTTGCTTGTCTCTAATAGTGGGTTACAGGTTTTTCTTTGTTTGATCCACAGACTCTATCCTTCCGTCCTATTGATGGAAGGTAGGTGCTTATGCACGTAGCTAGGGTTTATTCTCTGCTACAGGGCCCATGAGTTATTATGTGGATCACCATCGATCCATTCTGTGATCGATGGTAGATCTCTCCCTCTCTATCTTAATTGGAATGCGCCTCACATTTACTCAACACTACGACTTGTATATTGTAATCTCATTTATAAGAAAACGCTATACAATACTCTGGTTGACTTCACGATTATAATCCCAATCAAACGACTTGAAACAAATCATTAGCAACTCGGATCGAACAATTAATGAGCATGAATTTCATAAAACACAATGGTACATTGTTTATTACATCGAGCTCGATGATGAAATCAGAAAAGAAACGATCTATCCTCAACCAAATTGCTAATATCGCTCAATAAAACAACCATATCACAACAAACACATGGAATTCAAGCAAATCGCATCATCTTGGCCACGCCCACCTTCTGGAATGTTCTTGAATTCATTTGATTTGGGGTAGGGTTGATGCTCCTGCATCAGACTCCCACGGTACAAAATTGTATGACCTCCTGGTCATGTCTTCTATTGTTGCTTCCATATTCAACCTGATCATCTTCCTTCCTTGTGCATCACTGAGCTTCTCCTCATGCTCAGTCATTGAGCTGCAATCAAGCTTCCACTAACACCTCATCAACTTTCTTCCTCTAGATCAAACTTTTGGTGTCACAGGTTCACCTCCTCTGAACCTTTATAGCATTCCTTTGCTCTTCTCTAGCTGTTGTACCTACTCAATTAAGCCTGTAGCATCTACAGGCTATGATACCACTTGATGAAAATGGTTTTTGGGGTCCATTAAATTCTTAGACCTATGGGTTAAGAGCCCACATATAGACTCATAACGTCCATGGAAGCAACTGAAAATTCTCAATTTTCCAAACTCCAAATCAATCTCTGGTTCGAAACTAGCGATCTCCACTTTGTCAAGCAGTCTTGCAAAATATTCCAATGAAATGTGCTTTGTCGTATCTCAATGAGATATTAGCCGGATGGTATAATAATTACGGGTCTTGTCTTCATGCTAATATAATATGCAAGTGGATTGGAGGAATTCACACTGACTCAGATCTTACCCGATCAGATTGACGATGGATTAGAAAACTTGAGACTAACTGAATGGAGACCTCTGGATCCACTCCTTCCCATAATCGTCCTCATGCTTCCTTTCAGTGGAACTATGATCAGTCGTTAATCTTCCTCAGACTACAAACTCATATGTCGGCCTCTTCCTTATAATTCCTTCGTAGAATGAATACACAATGGTCCTCGGTTTGCTGTCAATTAATCCTTTGGTAGTTGATCTCCTTCATCAGACTGCACACAAAACATTAAGAAAATAAATATATTAATCTCTGGATCATGGGACCCATGAGTTATTATGTGGATCACCATCGATCCATTCTGTGGTCGATGGTAGATCTCTCCCTCTCTATCTTATTTGAAATGTGCCTCACCTTTAATCAGCACTACGACATGTCCTGTGGAGTAATGACCAATAAGATATCTAGAGATTAAGCTCTATAGATATTGTCCTTTTAGTAAGTAAATGACCACCTTTGATGCTTTAACTTGTCCATTTTAAATTATTGTTTAAGCTGCTCTATTTTTTATGCAACAACTTCTTACTAGTATCAACTGTGAAAGGAAGGTAGTTGCTTGAATTCTCCATTTATTGCAATAAAATAAATTTCTGTTAATGTTAGTTCTTCAGGCTATGTTTCGCCATCTTTATTTTGAAATAGAATCCCTAGGCCGAGGCAATAAGTTTAGTTGGAAGTGTTGATGTTGGTATGTGCAAACTGGGTGGTGATCCAGGAAGTAATCTTAGCCGATACAATAAAGAATTTATCCAAGGCGCGATTCAGCCGGTAGTAAAGCCCAAGAGGAGTCAATCATAAATCACGATCTTTTACTTACTATGATGCGCCTCGGGATCCTCCACAGAAATCTTGTTGCATTCTGCTAGTTTGGTAATGCCAGTAAGAGAACTGGAAGGTAATCAGCTCTCAAATACGCTAATCCATAAGGAGGAATAAGCAAGGGTAATAACAATGTGAAAAATCCAGTGGGGAATACAATTCTTGTATCTATAGCTAGTACCGTGTAAAGCACGGGGCTATTGCTAATAAAATGTTAGAAATAGAATAAGGCACTAAGAATAGTAGTTCTAGACTCATAGCAAGTGGAAACTAAAATGGAATAGTTTTATCTAAAAGGAAACAACAGGAAGCTTCTTCACTAGAGCTCAGGAGCATAATAAGATTCACTTACGCCCATCTCTATAAGTAAAGTCCTCGTTCTTTTCTTTTTCTCATAGTCAGAAGGAGCCAATCATAATCAGGTTTTATTACCGAGAGAGACTTGCCGGTACTCACTTGAAGAAGGTTTCAATCCACGCAGGAGTATCCATAGCCATGGTTGAGCTAGTTTATGATGTCCTCTAGTTATACAAGAAATACCGGTGCTACATTCCAAGTTTCAATGACAAGTTTAAATGCACCCAGCTCTACAACCCCTATACTCAGTTACTAGTTGTTAGTGCCCAGGAAGGAGTTATACATGACCCACCAGGTCTCAATTCACCATGCTGCTCAGGAAGGAAGTGTTCGTGCCAAGTTATCCATAGCCTATACTATGTGTATAAACCTATTTCGGTGCATGAATGAAAAGCTATAGTTAGCCACAGTGTGACTAGTTAGTGCTTGAAGGTCATTTCCCCTCATTGCTAGTCTCCTTTACAAAGGAGGGTCCTTTTCATACAACCAATACTTGCATATATAAATGAACGAGCATCTACATGAGGCATATACATAGGCTAGGTTCCATACAATTCCATTTTCATAAGAGAGCAATTCATGCTTGTCAGGTAAAGAAAAACAGAAACTATACAGGTGGAACTCCCAAGTTGTATGAAAGCAATTGTTGTCAGGAATTAGTGTGTGTGTCAGGAACCCGTGTTGTTCAAGTTTAAATCTGTGCTTCAAATAGAGTTGTTCAACTTGTTTTGTTTATTTTGGGGACTCCTAATACACCGAGGGGACTCCTAGTTGTTATACAGGTTAGTTGTTAGCTCAAGTCACATAGTTAATATAATATATTGCATATATAATAAGTTGAAATCCATAATTATATTCCGATCTTATTCTAATTGTTAAAATATTGGTCATATATGCTTGTGTTATTACCCTAGTAAGAGCTTACTTTTCTCTTTATTGTTATCCTGGTTACTAACGAAGGTATGAAGAAGAAGGGTTATCCTCCAGGTGTATGACCCAAGAGAGCGAGTGTACCTCCCAAAGGGGGAATTGTAAACTCAAAGTAATGACCGGCAGGAGGGCTTTCCCTAGATTATCCCGCAGTATAGTGCAAGTTAATATGACCTCAAGAAGTTGTGAGCTAACTAACAACCCATGCCAGAACAACTTGGAACTAACTCGGGGACTAATACTAGTTGTGAGCTTATTTGCTTGCATATAGACGTAGTTCTACTACTCAAAACAGTTCCAGAGCAACATCCTCACACTACTATTTATGGGGGGGAGTTAGTTACCAGGAGTTTGGACCCATATGGGAGGCAAGGAATTCTGGCTATTCCTCTTTGATCAACTTTTGTATCAAGTGATTGAGACCTGGGAAGCCATCCGTTCTAACAATCCCTATACTCGCAGGATATAGTTCTTTGATCAACTTTTGTAACAAGTGATTGAAACCTGGGAAGCCATCCGTTCTAACAAGCCCTATACTCACAGGATATAGTTGCCTATCATGGTAAGGAATGAGGAACATGATTGGACCAAGGACTTCTAGCTATTCCTCTTTGATCAACTTTTGTATCAAGTGATTGAGACCTGGAAATCCATCCGTTATAACAAGCCCTATGCTCGCAGGATAGAGTTTCCTATCATGGCAAGGAATGAGGAACATGACTGGACCTAAATCTCTTTTACTCTTTTTTAGGCACAACCTTGAGAACTAATAGTAGGTTCACTGGCTTCAGCATATTTTTTAGCTCACTCACACTTAATAGTAAGTTTGTCCCAACAAAAAAAATGACACTCACACTTAATAGTAAGTTTAAAAAAAAAAAATGAGTTAGCTTAGAAGGTCTACCGAACCTATTTGGGTCTGCACTCTGGTTTCCAATTGCTACCATCTAATTGCTAATTGCTTAGATAGATTCTAATTTTCCACAAATTCTAATTTTTTGAAACAGTTTAAAGTGGAGCAGAAGGACATACATGTATTTTTATTGTATGCGCTGAAGATTGAATAAAGATCTTGAATACTATGTCCGCCATCGTTCAACCACAACTGTCTTGCTGTATAATCTCTTGCTATATAATCTGTATATTCACATAGAGCACAATCACTCATTGACGGTTTTACTATAATTTGCATATTCACACACAACATAATCATTCATTGATGGTTTTACTTAAATTTTGTTATTTAATGCCCTCATTCCCTTTTCAAAATAGAATTGAAGAATATATATATTATTTTGCTACCATAATTTAGAAACAAAAAATGATATACCTTGAAAATATTTTCTTTTGAAAGACTCTTTGTGGACAACGAACCACTAATGACACTATCTTTGTGGACAACGAACCGCCAATGACACTATCTTTGCTTGTATTGAGTATTGTATCACACAGAATTGCACAGACACACATAGACTCTTTGCTTCTAGATCTTGCAGATTGTCACTCCACTGAGACTCCTTGTTCGAAGATTTTGCAGAGTAGATTACCCACCGAGACTCCTTGTTTGAAGATTTAACAGAGTAGATTACCCACTGAGACCGTTGTTTCTAATTATCTTGTTTCAACTCTTGTTTTTTATTCGAATAAAATCCTCATGGATAAACAACTTTTTATTTATTCAGACATACATCACTATCTAGAGAATAAATGGTGCAATAAATATGCAAATTTTCGGAGTATCATGGAGCATCACATAGAGATATGTGCACATAGGGATATGCACATAAAGATTTGTGCATATCTAATATTGAAATTTTATCCTAGAGGTATAAAGCAAACATCCCATAAGATCGATTTACTAAGATTTAAGACCGATTAAGGAATTTTTATTAAGATTTTGAATACCAAGATTTTTTTATTAAGTTTTATTGAGCCAATAACACGTGTATGCTTTCACTCCCAAAATCTTAATTGGCTCTTCCACATGGAAAAGTATTGCTGGAGCCCTTACTACCCGACGTACTGTATATCTTCCATTCTGTCAACCCATATTTATTATGGACATACTGTATATCTTCAAATCTGCCCCATATTTATTATGGACACACTGTATATCTTCAAATCTGCCAGCAATAAATGTTGGGATTTCTTTTTAATTTACATATGTTGATAAGCAAAGATCGCAACAATAAATTTGAAATAAGCAAAGTTCGCAACAATAAATTTGAGATTTTGATCGTATCCCAACAATGAATTTGCAAATCTCAATAAAGGTTTTAGGATGTGTATGGTATTTATTTCATATCTTAGAGCCATAAATCAATGATTTATAAATACATACATGCCATTTTTATGGTTTTTTAATTTTTAATTTAATTTTAAAATATTTTTATATCTCAATAATTTATTTGCACGAGAGAAAAAATGTCAAATCTATGCATTTGGCCAATCAAAAAAAGTTAAATCAATTTTAAAAATATATAATATTTTTATTTATATTTTACAAAATTGATTTAATAAGACTTTTTTTAGAAACATTGATTAACACAATGTTAAAAAACTAAAAGAATTTTTAGTCAAACTAGTTATAACGACTTATCCATCGCTATAATCCCTGCGAAGCAAGGACTAATAAGTGGAAGATAGGCAGCTACAACTCATACTCTCAACCATCATTCAGGTAGAATTGGAGGGTTCTGTGTAATTTTGCTGATCGGGGTCGATAATGGGAGAGAGAAAACTCCATGTAGCAGTCATACCATCTATGGCGCATGGCCATCTCATACCGTTTTTGGAATTGGCCAAGCTGCTAGCCTCAGAAGGCGGCCTTGCAGTCTCGATTATAACGACTCCAAGGAACACCAAATGTCTCCAACCTCATCTTGGGGGTTCGAATCTGAAAATCCGCTTGGTGTCTCTGCCCCTCTCTCCCATCGAGGGGGTGCCTCGGGGAATCGATAACACGGAAAGCGCTCCCCCTCACATCATTCGCATACTTATGTATTCATTCCACAAACTAGCTAGGCCGCTTGAAGAATGGCTGGAGCAGCAACAGATGAATAGTAACGATATCCAAGAGGCTCCAAATTGCTGCACTCAGCTTCCTCCAGTATCATGTATGGGTTCATCACTCGGGAGACAAGTTCGGGGTTCCCATTGTAGTTTTCCAAACGACTGGGGTGTTCGGCACGTCCGTCTTTCACTCCATCCTTAATCACGCGCCACAAAAGATCGTGAAGAGAGACGACGAGTATTTTGACGTGAGCTCAGCTTCACCCTCAAGCTATGCAAATCAGACTTTCTCGTGAGGTTTCGGGATCCATATTCTAATCACAATGGGGGGTTGGGGTTGGTCAGGGAGCAGAATAACAAGAGCATGGAGGGGCATGGGATACTTAATAATACCTTTGACAAACTGGACTCCTTGGGGATCGATCACCTAAGGAGTTTGACAGGGAAGCCCGTGGGGAGCATAGGTCCCCTGCTCCCTCCTCAAGTTTTGGACGGGAAGGAGATCGGTTGCAGAAATATCATAAATAGTCGGGGCAGGGAGGTGGACATTAATGAGGATGATTGCTTGCGGTGGATGGATTCCAGGCATCCGCAGTCCATCATGTTGATGTGTTTGGGAAGCCATTTTGTCCAAACTGATGAGCAGATCCGTGCATTAGTCACGGGTGTAGAGGCCAGCGGACATGATTTCATCTGGGCTATCAAATGTCCTCCAGCCGACACCAAATCCAAAGGGACGAAGTAGGTCTACCCAAGGGATTTGAAGAGAGGACCCGAGAGAGGGGACTGATCATATGGGGGTGGGTGCCTCAACTCCTAATTCTCTCACATCCTTCTGTGGGCGCTTTCCTGAGTCACTGTGGGTGGAACTCTACGCTGGAAAGCGTGAGTATGGGAATCGCCATGATCACATGGCCTATGTCTACAGAACAACCCTTCAATTCCAAGTTTCTCGTCGACAGGATGGGGATTGGAATACATATATGTTTGGATGTGACCGATGTGCCAAATGAGGATGAAGTGAGGAGAGCAGTCATAATGGTTCTGGCAGAGGAAGATGGAAAAAAGATGAGACTGAGAGCGGAGGAGCTAAGGAAGCTGGCGAAAGTGGCTGTGGATAAAGCCGGATCTTCTCATACGAATTTGTAGTCTTTTGTTCAAGTGGCAGTGGATAAAGCCAGATCTTCTCATACGAATTTGTAGTCTTTTGTTCAAGAAATGCGGCAATTGCAAAAGAGTATAAGATCTGGCTCTGATTCATAAATAGCGTGCTCTGTTATAATTTCAGAAGGCTAGTAGCCCTTCAAAGAACGCAGTTAGAATGTCGATATGAAATTACATAAGACATGACTCATGATCCATTACTAAATGTTGTAACAAAAAATATAGAATTAATTTGTGGTTGTTGACAAAGAGTCATGGTTTTTAAATTTAAATGATTTGAAATTAGTTCATATCATGTCATTTTTTAACCAAGAGTGTAGGTTATGTGTTTGTTGGTTTTTAATATAATAATAATAAAGATCTATATAGCTTGGGTAGTTGGAAGGACTGAATTTTCTGTGGAAAAAAAAGTTGGAAAGACTGAATGTTACTTTCTCTACTTAGGTTCTACTTAGGTTCAATTCTTGTGATATGATGTTTTTCTTAAACTTTTATGTAATAATTAAATGTATTATGTAATCTAACAAATGTTAGTATCTTTTTTAGTGAAAAAAATCATGATAATGATCATTAGCGATTGAAATAATTTTATAGTAAATTGTAGAATATTCAAGTTTTATCTAATTTAAGAGGTTACCAAGTAATGGAGTTTGGTTTTATTTCCAATATTTTGGAAACGTAATTGTATACCAACCATTACACTTAGTTACTTCACATTGTGTGTCTCTTATGAGGGAGGTATTTTACTAATGCTCTAACTTTGGTTGTTAAGTGTGGGTGTATATATATGATGGTAATAAAAGTGGTCATTAGTCGTCCATTGGGCTATGGTGGTCTTAAGACTTGTTTAACAATTTTGGCCATCTGAGGGAGGTGTTTTATTAATATTCTAACCTTGGTTTTTAAGTGTGGGTGTGTATATGATAGTAATAAACATGGCTACTCTGTGGTGGTGGTGGTCTTAAGGCTAGTTTATCAATTCTTGTCTTATGAGGGAGGTCTCTTACTAATACTCTAACCTTAGTTGTTAAGTGTACGCATGCATATGATGGTAATAAAAGTGGCTTATGGTCTTCCATTGGACTATGGTGGTTTTAAGGCTTATTTAACAATTCTCTTTAGGGGGAGTTGTTGACTTAAGTGGAGAAACCATACCACTTAACCACTTTACATTTTTCTATCTCATGTTCTATTTCAAGTAAGGTCTTCACAAAAAGCAAGACAAGCGCTTTAACGAACTAGTACCTATTATTCAAGTTAATTAGCATAGATCCATTTTAAAAGGGATCTACCAAGCCTAGCCAAGAGGGATCAAATATCTTCAAGGTGCAAACCCATTTTTAAATGATCTAATATAATATATATATATATGTTGTTCTAAATGTTTTAAATCTAATTTGAGCCATCATGTTATTTTCTACAATATTTTATTATCTTTTATGAAAGACACATGTTAGCTCTAGGATAAAGCACATAAAGAGTTACACATCTCTCCTCCTCTTCATAATAAATTGAAACAAATACACAATATTTTTTATAATTAAATGTTTAGACCAATAAACATTTATATCTTAGAATTTTGGGGTAGAATACAACTCGATTTCAAATATGAAGAACAAAAGAGTGTTAATAAAGCCTAATATAGACCAAAGCATACATTGAAGATATTTCACAAGTGCTTGTTACACGGAAATCTTACACTGTTGAGCCATGTGTTAACCCTATGCCTAATCCCTAAGTTTCTCTCTGCTAAAGTTGACTGAGATTGAGGTTTTTCCTACCTTTTTTCCCTCTCTAGGATGGTTGGCGCCCTTATCCTTCATGCTAGGAGCATCGATGACGCTTTTTCCCTTCATGTTAGGTGTGCCCATGACGACGCTCTGTCTCCCACTACTAGGAGCACCGACGATGCTTTTTCCCTTCCTGCTAGGAGCGCCGGTGGCGTTTTGAGGGTAAAAAATGAATATTCAAGATCCTTCTTGAAGGTGGATGAGGTGGTGGTTTATCCCTATTATTTAGGTGAGGTGGAATTTCGGTTCCTAACCTATAGAGAAGATCCCTTTGATCCCTCCTCCTAATCCTCAACCTATTCTATCCCTTTAGCCTTATAAATTAAACCCTCTCTCCATTTGGAAGGGAGGAAGGTCTATGGTACTTTTATGCTGGTGGAATTTCTAGGTGGCTTACTATCTTGCTTTGGAGGCTTTGGCTTGGATTGTTGGATGGAAGATTGCAGCGTTAAGGCTGGGTTGTAATGTTCTTTCTTATGTAATTCTATGTATCTCCTTGATTACATTAATACAAATCTCTTTCCATAAACGTTGTTGTGTTAATAATGTTTATAGCTTTCTTCCTCAAGTGTTAGCTTAGATCAATTATATGTTTGGATATGCATACGCTGTTTGCTTATTTCCACTTGCTTGACAGGGTTTTGCAGCTGAAGATCTGAAGACTCTGGAGTTTGGATCAACAAAGAGAGAAGAGGATCTGCATATTTCAGGTAGGTGATCTATGCGTTACTTTGCATTTCTGATTGATCTAGGAAAGTATATTGTATTATGTATTTGATTTGTTCTAGATACACTTGGACTAGGGGGATCTGGCTTAATTCCGATTGAGTAGATTTATTTGATAACAGTGCTTGCTTAGGATCACCTGTAATCTATGAGGCAGGAGCAGTACCTTACTTTACCTTAAATCACTATCTGTACCTAAAGTTTGCAGCCTGTGGCTTTTGATTAACACAGCAAAATATAGATCAAAACATACATTGAAGATATTTCACAAGTGCTTGCCTAGGATCACCTATAATCTGTGGGGCAGGAGCGGTACCTTACTTTACCTCAAATCACTATCTGTACCTGAAGTTTGCAGCTTGTGGCTTTTGATTAACATAGCAAAAGGAAAAGGTTTAAAAACCTTTCAAGTCTTTGGAGACTCAACGGTACTGATGGACTGGGCTAATCAAAAGTGCAGAATTGACAATCTAGGCCTGTTACCCATTAGGGAAAAAACACTGGAGGTAAAAAAATTTAAAACTCTTTTGAACACATTCCTTTTACAAACATTTACCGTGAATACAATACCAACGCAGATCGATTCTCTAGAGAAGGGTTATGTTTGAAGGAGGGCACCTTCACTAAACAAGTTTTCACTTTTTAGAGGGGAACTCTCCTTTCAGAAGAAGCAAGTTCCTTGTATTAGTTTATCAAGACAATGATAGAACCAAAACGCTAATAATCACAAGGAACAGGTTGCTGACAGTTTTTTTTTACACACATTTATCGTGGATACAATATCAAAGCAGATCAACTCTCTAAAGAAGCGTATGTTTGCAGGAGGGTACCTTCACTGAACAAGTTTTTAGAGGGGTAACTCTCTTTTCAGAAGAAGCAAGATCCTTCTATTAAAATCTACACAATGATAGAACCAGAACGCTAATATTCACAAGGAACAAGTTGTTGACAGGTTTTTTTTAGCTACTTTGTACTCTCTATTTGAACACGCTGACGAGGATGACTGTAATAATAGAAAAGCATAACTATTTATTTTGAAGGACATTAATTGTTTTGACCTTATAAGGAAGATTACAATATGAACTGGATCTACTTGTTTTGTTTAGTTCTTGTCATGGTTTTTTTAGAACATCACAAAAGGTCTTCTTTATTTTTTTTTGGTCTTTTTGGATAGTTGAACGTAAAGTATCAATATAAAGTTTATTTTCCTTGAAAATAGAGAAGAAGCTCTGTTACAGTAATGTAAAACTGTGAAAAGATTTCTACTGAAGGTCATCTTGATTAGAATTAATCTACAGTTTAGTTAGAATTAGATCTAAAAAGGGTAGAATCTGTGAAGCTTCTATAAGGATTATATTTATTTTTCTGATGCGCTGACCTGAAGTGTTTTATTCACTCCATCCACAAGCTTTTCTTTACTTATATGTTTTCCCCGCTGGAATTTTGTAAGATGTCGACTTGCTAACCAGTCCTAACAACCTTCATCGCTTGAAAATTCCTTCAGCATAGATCTGCATATTTCATCCTTTAAGATAGTTCCTTTTTCAACTTCAAGACTGTCTAGCATTTCAACAAACTGCTGACGAAATCTGAGACTACACGGAATGGCATCAACTGCTTTACTATAAATCACATAAGCCATCTTGAAAGCCAGCTCCCTTATGACAATCACATATGCATTAGTTTCTGATTCATCGTTATTATTTTCCACAGTCCCTCCATCATCAAGCTTCTCTCCATTCAGATGCTTAAATAGATCACTGTTCTCTTCTTTCCATGTTTTCTCGTGCAAAGATGAGACTTTGTCAAATTCCAAGAGCTATTTTTCGAGGGAGCTGTCTAAGGATGAGACTTTTTGACTTTTCACGTTGATTTTTTTGTCGGAATCCGGTGAATTTAATCTACAAAAATGATTTTAAGCTCAGAAATGAAATCAGAAATGAAATCAGGGTGATAGGAAAACCTCCTACACATCACACCTCACACTCTGTAAGATCTAGCAATGTTTTTACCCGTTTTTGTTAAAGTTAAAATTGTCATAAATCTTTCCTATGATTTTTGTTAAAGTTAAAATTGTCCTTTCAAAAAAAATTAAAAGGAGAAAATTTAAATCAACATTTCAAAAGAAGGGCAACATTAGAAATCACCCATCCATATAAATTTCTCAAGTTACTGAAATTTCCATGTTATAAAGTTAGGTTGGTCATTCAAAATATTGGAAATATGATAAACTATAATCACTCATTCACTCATGTCATGTAGTCAGTGCTTAGTTGTGCAAGATTGACTAGTGATGATTGATAACTAAGAGGCAGTGCCACCCACATGTGACATTGACTCCCGAGTCACTTCGGGCTGCAATCTAAAGTGTGACAAAGTGTCAACCACTAAAGAACAACTACTAGTCTACTACTAGGCCTAACACAAGCTCAAAACTTTGTCTACTACCTATGTGAACCTCGCTACCAATGTCTACTCGTTTTTTGTCAAAAAGAAATTCAAAAGGCCGGTTTGATGAGTCCTCCTCTACAAGACTTCATGAAACAAATATATATTCGTTCATAGAGTAATATTTACCAAAAGATCTGGAATATTAAATAAGCCATAATAATATATAAATTGATGATAGAATATATATGATACATTTACAATAATCGGACTTATATACGTCCATTCGTGAATTTCCAACCTACAGTCATGGCTCTTTGATAATTATTAATTATTAATTAATAATCATCTATAAATATTATTTTTAATATTTATATATTTTATGTTCGTTACATTGCCTTCCCCTTAAGGGAATCTTTGTTCTCAAAGATGTATTTGACATTTTTGTCTGATTTATTTTAACTTGTCATCTCGGAATTCTTTCCATTTTGTATTTGCGACATTTGAGGAGATGAGCTGATACGAATTACGGATTCCCCAAGAGAATTGTCGCATCATATCTGCTGTGGTCCATCCCAGATCTATTTTTATTGGAGCTCTGAGATATTTTTGTGGGACAATTCGTCTCAAGTGTTGCTTGTTATGTCGATATTTTCGCATGTCCACATAAGTCTTCTGTGAATATTCATTTTGACCTTGTCGTTGGTCAAAATGATGATTATAATTAGGATGTCTGTAAGGTGTAGGTGTTGTTTGTTCTTCTTTCTTTTGGATTTCGAAGACTTTCTTCACTTCCTCGATTTGTGCTTCTTGGTTATCTAGTAGATTGTTACGATTCTGAATCTTTTCGATTCCTTCCTCTTGCGACTTTTTTTCAATTTCTAGCTCCTTGATTTGGTTATGTAGTTCTTGATTACTATTATTCGGACACTGGTTTTCTTCTTGCTTTTCTAGTAATTTTCCTTCGAGGTCTTCACCGGATTGTTCCTTCTTTCTTTTGTTTTTCAATTTTTTGATTTTTGTAATCACGGTTTTGTTGTGATTTCTTAATCTGAAAATTTCTTCAGAATTGTTGGATATTATTTTATTACTTTTTGCAATCTCTAGCTTGTGTTCTTTTTTAGAGTCGCTATTTTGTTGTTGAAGAACTTTTATCTGTTGTTGATATTGGTCGACCACTGATTCTTGATCTGTTAATTTCTGTCGTATGTGCGTCAGTTCTTCATCCTTGTTGTTAACGATTTTGTTCAAGCGGATTGTTTCTACTTCGTAATCACTTATTTCTTTCTTTCTATCTTGATTTGTTCGTCTCTTATTGAAATCACTTTCGTCTTTTAATTTCTTAATTTGGGCATACAATTTTTCTATATGATTGTTCTGGTCGGAAATTATTTGTTCCTTGCGCTCTTTTGTCATCTGATGTAATTTCATCAACATTTCCGATTTCATATTTTTGTCTCGTAATTCTTCATTGTCTCTTCGATAGTGTTTTAATTTGGCTTCCAATTTCTCTATTTGTGCTTGCAGACCAACTTCCATGGTCTCTGACTTCTTTAATGATAGATGGTATCGATTTCTTGACGAGTCTTTTTTTTGACGTTTTGACTCTTCGTTGATTGCTGATCTTCCTTGATTTTGGCTTTACTTCGCTGCTGGATGGTCTTGTTGACTTCACTTCTTTGACTTTTTTTTTTTTTTTCCAAAAATAATATTCAATAATATTATTTCTATGTATTTCTTTTCCTTTTTTTTTTAAAATTTCTTCCTCCCCTTTTTTTTATAATAATAATTATTAATTATATAATTAATAATAATATTATTAATATTTTATAAACTATATATAGTTTTTTTTAATAATAATTAATTATTGTATTTAATTATTATATAAAATTTTTATTTTACTATTTGTTTTAATAATAATAAAATAAGTTTTTTTTTTAAATATTATAATATAGTTTTTTTTTTGTTTTATGCAGGTTGTGGGAATCGTGGCTGAGCGGAACTACGTAGAGGATGGCGAGCGTTGGTGGAGGCGACTACAATGGTGGAAGGTGGATGGGAGGATGCGTTGGTGGAGCAGCGTGGGGCAGCGAGGGAGGGGGGTTGTGATGGCGTGGAGGTGGGTGCGGGAAGATGATAGAGAGGGAGGTAAAAGGAGGTGGAGCGGTGGTGGAGCAGCGCGGAGGAAGGTGGAAGAGCGCGGAGGAAGGTGGGCACGCGGGGAGGAAGATGGAAGAGCACGAACGATGGGGAGCGTGGGTTGGACGGGGGATTAAGGGGCGTGGATGGAACGAAGGATGGGCGCAGGGTAGTGAGGCGATGGTGGAGGGCGACCGGGATTAATGCGCAGAGGTGGGTAGTGGTGGAGGGCGGCGGTGGAGCAGCCGTGTGGAGGGAAGAGCGCGGAGGCAGACGGATGTGGAAGGTGGATGGAGGCGGATGGAATTAGGCGTGCACGAGAGCAGCGCGCAGGTGGAGTTTGGGAAGAGAGTAGCGTGCAGAAGGGATGGGAGTGAAGGAAAGTGGAGCAGTCGTTCAATTGGACTTTCATCGAAATTTTTAACGGTGCTTCTTTTAATCTACACGTAGTGATGATCTTTTTCTCTTTCTTCAAACAGTGTTCTTCAGATTTGCATTCTTCAGATTTGCAACCGATATTTCTTCAATTTTTTTTTTTTTATAATTTTTTTTGTCAATTTGAAATCTGAAAATGGCACACTGGTCAAAGACCAAGTGTACAGAGAAACTCTGAATTTACTCAGAAAAAATTTGAAAATTTGGCTAAAAACCAAAATGAGCACAAACCTTAGAAAGGGCTGGGCTCTGATACCACTGAAACAAATATTTATTCGTTTATAGAGTAATGTTTACCAAAAGATCTGGAATATTAAATAAGCCATAATAATATATAAATTGATGATAGAATAGATATGATACATTTACAATAATCGGACTTATATACGTCCATTCGTGACTTTCCAACCTACAGTCATGACTCTTTGATAATTATTAATTATTAATTAATAATCATCTATTAATATTATTTTTAATATTTATATATTTTATGTTCGTTACACTTCATTTATTGCATGAATATCACATATTCACAACAACTATAAACAACACTCAATCCCATGCAAATACAAATAATTGCATGTACCTAGGATCACAAACTGTGCAAAGGTTGATTTAAGAATTGCTATAGAGAGGTGTCATTGGGCACACGATTGGGCGAAACAATGAGTTAGAAAAAACATTTGGACCAAAACACCTACACAATGGTTGTTAATAAAATTAAAATAACAATTTTTGGCTTAAGAATAGTCTTGAATTTGATGGGTGGCATGATCATGATGTAATCTCCCTCCGTCCTTCCAAACATTTGTGGTTTCTCACAACATTTGTCGTCGATGCTCGCCAACAAAATACATATAAAAATTACTTGTCTTTACATTCTCTTCTCTTTAATCCTTGTCTCATAGTCATAACAAAGGATTATTATGCGTGCACATCCTCACCTTATAATATCAATTGGGTACAACCATAAAATATCAAATATGTCAAGACACAAAGAGTAAGGGACAACTATAAGTAACTCTTATATTAAATTTACCATATAAGTCTTGAATTTGCACTGTCAACTAAGATTTGACACGTTGGATTGTTGTGATCTTCTTATCACTCCTTACCAATGTGATTGCAAGGCATTCTTTGAAGGTGAACTCCATAATTTTAGGTCATCTTCCTCATTATCATGCCTTTTGGTAAGACAATAAGGTGGGTAGTGGCCCGCATCAACATGGAAAATGGTCTCGACATAGAGGTATACACATTAATTGTTTTCATTAAATTACTTAAATTTCCTACCCGTGACTATCTATTCACTGAATTGTGGACTAGAACAAAACACAACAAATTTTAGAGCCCCGAGCCCTTAATTACTCACACCTAGAACTTTCTCAAATCTAGCCATTAATAAACTTCTTTTGGTGTTTTGGTTCAATTTAAAAGGCGGATTGTTGAGACTTAGACATGCAGTGAGTTTCAAGGCTTCAGTTGACTTCGACTTGATTCCATTGCCCCTCCATCCCATACCTGTATGCTATCATGACAAGTGTTGAACGACAAAATTTGAAGCCACGACCCCTGTTATGCTAGCGTTGCTAACTTGCTTGGTATGTAAGATTTTTTTTTAATAATTTATGAGTTGTGTATTATTTTTTCTTAGGTTGCCAATCCCCATCATTCTTACATCTCTCAAGGTTGGATTGTTTCCCTCTCTCCGGTTGAATTAAATTTTTGGTTGGTTATATATATATATTGGTTGTAGGTTTATTATAGTCTCGTTTTGCTTAGTGGCTTCCTTTTGTACATAGTTAATAGTAAGTAATTCTCTCATGGTTCTAGTTTTTCTTTAAGACTGTATTTAGTTATGACATCCTGCACTATTCATAAGATCATGCAGATGCCCCAAATTTATGGTTATCACATAGTCTAAGTAATTTTTCTGTATAATGAAGTGTGCTCCAACTTGAAAAAATACAATAAAATAGTTGTTATGTTACTGAAATGTAAAATTAATGTTACATATATGACAAATTAATGTGTTCAAAATAAGTTTTATTAAAAATATATCATTTTTTCATGTAGATATTAAAGGATATTCAATTGTTTAAAATTGTAAAACATTGGAAGGGCAATATTTGTTTATTGCAATTTTTTGGTGAAAATATTTAGTTAATTTATACTTTTCAATTGAAGTACAATTGTTTATATTTCCCTTCAGGGCTCCAAGAATAAATACCATTTCAATTGAAATTGAGATCCACCCTTCAAACTTGATCACTGCTCCTGTCGCCGATTGATTGAGTAATGTGTAAAACATGTATGAACCCTTACGGTTTCATTTTTGTTGGTTATGGACATAAACCTTATTTTCCCTGCCTTCATTGTATTCGATTTTCCTTGACTTTCTCTTAGGTTAGCTTTTGATTTTTATTAAATTTATTTTATTTCCAAAGTTAAGATAAGTTGGATGCTATGGTAAAATAATAATCATTAGGATACTTTTCTAGCCGAAATGAAATATTGAAAAGAACTTTAATATATTGTAAAATGAGAGAAAGTTATGTATATGTAGAATGTAATTTTATGTATTTATGTGTTGAAAACGAGTTTAGCTAATTTATAGTAGTCGATGAGAATGAAAGAAAACGGAGTAAACTACTTAACCGACCATTTGCACCGATCGGACAACCTGGCTCGCGTGAGCGGTCGCATCCGACGTTGCCGGTTGTCCAATCGGTGCAAATGGTCGGGTAAATAGATCAATCTAAAGAAAACTATGTTCCAAGTAATAATAAACAATAAACAGCCCCACGAGGTAGGCCAGTTGACCACCACATGTTCTGCTAAAGCGTGCGGGCCGCTGTGTAGGTCACTGGTTCGAACTTGGGCAGACCCGGAGACAGGTCATAGGGGCTTCGCTAGGCTCGCTTAGGGGTTGTAAGCACTTGTTCTAAAACTTAAATTTTGCATGTAGTCTCAATAATGCCAAAATGGTTAGTGTGGGATTTGGTTATTTATATAATTTGTCATTAAGGTTGCTTATTAGGCATGAGGTCCTTTGTACTATCTAGATTTTCTAAAGTTTTATTAAACTTCATTTCTTTATCATACATACAACGTTAGATCTCTTATCTTTTAATAAGATTACGTGTTCTTGGTTTCGGTTTTGTGCTCTATTGTGTCAAATATTACTTTAAATTTGTTCTTTATTTTCTTTTATCCCATCTATGTAGGCTTCGTATATGTTCTTAACGCTTATTTTAGTACATAAATTGAGAGAAAAAAGTGTTTCTAAGCAGTGAAAATAAGTCCCCCTTTACATTAAATATGTTTTAAAACCTTAAACATGAATAAGGATAGTAGAAATAGTCCTAGAGCAATGGTGGAAATATATTTTATGCACATTTATTGTAACTTTTTACTGAGTGACATAGTGTGATATACTCTATTTGGGCAAGTATGCCATGGCCAAAGATGGGAAAGGTGTTATGAAAATTATAGTGAATACACAGATGTGGTTTGAAGCATGACTCATATTATTTTGGGCAAGCTGATTTTTTATTTTTATTTTAAGGGACATCCTAATTAGTATTCATAATTAATATCTATATGTGGTTAGACGTCATTTTTCTCAAGGTATTTTCGTAATATTAAATGTTTAGAGCTTAAAACTATCTATTAGAATGTAATTTTATTTTACATTTTATAAATGTTGAAGAATGATATAAGCTTTAATTTTTTTTAAGAATACTATGTACAAGTTAATTAAAGGATAGTTTGTACAAGTTAAAAGGTTTGAACTTATGCTTGTTATTACAAGGAATATGATTTTGTCATAAATGTTAGTTTTTTAATTACATGATCATTGTCTTAGAATTTGTAAGATTTTAATATTTTATTATTAAATTTTAATTGCGTCGAGAGGCGCTTTCTAAAACTCAAATGGGCTAGTCTGTAACGTTGACCTGGCATATGTAGGCTTAATAAAAATAATAATAATAAAAAGTAAAACATAAAAAATAAAAATATTATAGTCATATAAATATACAACCATGACAATACTCACAATCTTACAAAGCGAGTAGTAAAATATTAGTAGTAAAATTTAATTGACTTAAGTAGTAAAAAGAAAAATTATAAAACCAAGAACCTAAAATGTAAAACACATTTAAAGAGCATCTCTCCTAGTCACTTTGGCACGTTACAATGAAATATTACAACCATATTTATAAGATTCTTTAAATGCAAATACAACTAGCAAGAAACCACATGCCACTAAAACCATGTGCCTTAAACCACTCACATCCTTGCTCATTCCCAAGACAAGGTTAAACTTAACATGTAAATGTTCATTTTTAGTTATAGAGAAAAACAATTTATTTCTCAAAAACATTTGGATAAATGTTTAAAATCTTCATTTGATGGTAAAATGTCTTTCAAATTCCAATTTACTCTCCAAATCTAGATTTTAAAGTTTTATATAGATTATTTTACTCATTAACTATTCTATTGATTATTAGTTTTAAATAAAGACAAGTAAAGACATTTTTGGAAAACTATTTGATTATATGATTATTAATGTTATTTAGTTCATTCTTTTATTGATATTTACCTTATTTTGAAATTACTTAAGCAAGTTGGTCGTTTCCCTCCTAAGTAGGAATACATTTTTGTAAATTAAAAAGGGTTTGCACTTCAAGAAAACTTGATCCCTCTCGACGCTTGGTAGAGCCATATTTAAGATGGATCTATATTGGTTAATTAAAAAACTAGAAGTTTTTTAGGTAATTTTTTTTTGAAGAATATTAATCAATTTAGTATTTGGGTATTTTTCAATGGTGCTTTACAATTGGTGGTGCTATTCACACTCTCTAAGATGTAAAACTGGTTAGGTCAAAGTATCAACAACTATGCAAAACTAATGGCATTAATATTAACTCTTAAGTTAGTCTCAAAATGAGGAATAACATACTCGCAACTATTTAGTGAGGAACTTAACAAAATTGCAAATATTTGGTGATTCTTTATTGATAACAAAGTGGTCTATAAAAAGCTAACAAATGAATAAACTTTCTTCTACAATATGTGTTGGATGAGACTTAAACTTTCTTCTACAATATTTGTTGGCTGAGACTTAAGCCATTGCACTTGGATTTGGATTTAATGTTAGATCATTCTATCGCATCTAGCATCTACAAAGAGCAGAACTTGGTTGTATATGATTTGTTAAAAAATATAATATTACTTGCTTGAGGTGAATGCATCATCATGTAACATACAAATGGTCTTATTTCTTAATATCCTCGTAAACCTTTTTAAGCCAAATTTTTGTGTAGCTTTGGTTATATGCTTGGTAGTGTAAGATGCTCTTTTTTTAATGCTTTAAGATGATATATGTACAAGGAGATTGGTATGTTTGCTTTAGGTTTATCATAAACATTTTGATTGACATTATTTATCAAGTATTAATTCTTAACAATTTTTGAAATGCAATTGTTGTTAAGCAAAATCTTGATCGACTGTATCCATGAATCCCTAATTTTTAACCAAAAAAATGAAAAAATGAGATATAATTGTTGTTGAGAAAAATTTTAAAATGTCAAATGCATAGATAAGATATTAATGTTTCTTTCTTCGTTTATCTTTAAAAAGATGATTATGATGTTTGGAGAACATATATATATGTAATTTATGAATATAATTAATATATTATTTAATTGATTTTATTTTAGAAAAAAATTTATAAATTTATTAAATACTTAAGAAACATCCACAATCTCTCAAACACACATATATATACACACTAATCATTTTTATTAAAACATTAGAAAAAAAAAAGTATATAGAGTAATCTTAGAAGTGTTTGTTTTGTCTAGTGATAAGGAAATGTTGATTTATTTAATCTTAATAAAAATATATCTCTTTTTTTTTAAGGTTTATTTAACCCAAAGTGAGTACCAAGCTTAAAATTTTTTAAGTGAAAAAGATATCTGCTCACGTTTGATATGATGTGTTATTGATTGCATACATAACCTGATTTTCCAAAATTACATAATGCATCCATCACCATGCTCACAAAAACATCTATATTCAACATCAATAATATAAATAATCTAATGTTTTGAAAATATTGTACAATTTTGAACAATAATCTACTTTGTCTCTCCTTTTTCATCTCCCACCTTTTCCCTTCAATAAAACCTTTTTTTCACTCTCAAATGTACTTTTAACATATTTTTTGCACTCCAAAATGTGCTGCTAACATATGGTAGTGAACTATTTAATATGGCCAAAAGATTAATAATTAGTCGATCTTGATATTCTATATTGTTTTATTACCCATTCAATTAGGATAACCACCTTACATATATTTATATTTTGGAGTTTACCATTGTGACAAATTAGTAAACATATTTTGGAGTTCACACTTATTACAAAAGTATTGAAGTCTCTTGGCATATCTAAATGAATTTAATCTCTAAAAATATTTAAAACTTTTGTATTTAAATTTATGGATATGATATACCTATTTTATTATGTTGATAGATGTTTTTATTTGAGATTTAGAATGCTTTTTCATCTGCTAACAAGTGTACTCTTGAGATTGATTTTATGACACTAGTTCAAAATTTAATATATATATATATATATATCAGCCTTTAGTTTTCTTATTGTAAGGTTGCTAAGCAACAACAAATAGAAAATACTTTTGTATATAAACTTTATCTCATCAATATAAAAAGCTTTTCTTCCACTCGAATATATATATATATATATATATATATATATGCACTTGATGAATGGATAACTCATAGCTATTCATGGATAACTCCATAGCTATTCATGGATAATTCCTAGCTGAAGCCGTTCATGATGGATAACTAGAAGAATGTGAGATAAATTATTATTATTATTATAATAATATATAATAAGAATAATACTAGTTGATAAATGGATAACTCCTAGCTGAAGCCGTTCATGATAGATAACTACAAGAATGTGAAATAAAATAGTATTATTATAATATATAATAAAAATAATACTAGTTGATAAATGGATAATAGGAAGAATGTCAACACTCAATGACACTAACACCAAGAAATACTTATAAAAATTTAACACTATTTTACATTGGCACCAAGAGATACTTATATACTTATGAGACATGAAATTTATATTTTAATTTTATAATAAAAAATAAACTTCTTTTCAAGATAATTAAGATATTTATTTTATTTTATTTTTATCAATATTTTATTTGTCAACATTTAAATATTTTATATTTTAATTTAGACATTTAAACAATGCCTTATATCACTTTTAAAAATTAAACTTTACAATTTATACATAAAATTTATAATTCCATCACCACCAAAACCAACACAAACCCTAACATCAACACTCACTTACGCTAACACCAAAAAATACCTATCTATAAAAATTTAACACTAGATAATTAAAATATTTAATTTATTTTATTTCTCTCTGTTTTTAATTTAAATACATTTAAATATTTCATTTTTAAACATTTAAACAATATCATTTATAAAAATTAAACCTAGACCAAAAAATGATAACCATCATTCATCACAACTTAACAACTACTCAAACTACAACCAATAAACAGCAGCTAGGATACAAATTCAAAAACAATTTAGTGCTAGCATACAAATTGAAAAATAATTTAATTGCGTAACAGAGCTGTGCTACTATACAAATTAAAAAATAATTTAATTGTGTAACCGAGCTGTGCTAGCATACAAATAAAAAATTAATTTAATTGGGTTACGGAGCTGTGCTAGCATACAAATTCAAAATTAATTTAATTCCGGTAAAGAAGGCAGAGAGGCAGCCACAGCTGATACTCTCAACCGTCATTCAGGCAGAATCGGAGGAGTCTGAGTAATTTTGCTGATCGGGATCGATAATGGGAGAGCGCAAACTCCATGTAGCGGCCGTGCCATCTATGGCGCAGGGCCATCTCATACCGTTTCTGGAATTGGCCAAGCTGCTAGCCTCAGAAGGCGGCCTTGCGGTCTCGATTATAACCACTCCAGGGAATGCCAAACGTCTCCAACCTCAGGTCGAGGGTTCGAATCTGGAAATCCGGTTGGTGTCTCTGCCCCTCCCTCCCATCGAGGGTGTGCCCCCGGGAATCGATAACACGGACAGCGCTCCCCCTCACATCATTCGCATACTTATGTCTTCATCCCACAAACTGGCTGGGCCGTTCGAAGAATGGCTAGAACAGCAGCAACAGATGAATAGTAATGATATTCAAGAGCTTCCTCCAGTCTCATGTATCATCAGCGACTGGTTGACCGGATGGGTTCATCGCTCGGGAGCCAAGTTCGGGGTCCCCATCGTAGTTTTCCAAACGGCTGGGGCGTTTGGCATGTCCGTCTATCACTCCATTCTTAATCACGAGCCACAGAAGAGCGTGAAGAGAGACGACGAGTATTTTGAGGTACCTGAGCTCAGATTCGCCCTCAAGCTACGCAAATCGGACTTGCCCGTGAGGTTTCGGGATCCGGATTCTAATCACAAAGGGGGGTTCGTCAGGGAGCAGATTAATCAGAGCATGGAGGGGCGTGGCATACTTATTAATACCTTTGACAAACTGGACTCCTTGGGGATCGATCACCTGAGGAGTTTGACGGGGAAGCCCGTGTGGAGCATAGGTCCCCTGCTCCCTCCTCAAGTTTTCGAGGGGAAGGAGACCGATCGCGGAAATATCATAAATAGTCGGGGCAGGGCGGCGGACATTAACGAGGATGATTGCTTGCGGTGGCTGGATTCGAGGCGTCCGCAGTCCGTCGTGTTTGTGTGTTTGGGAAGCCAATTCATCCAAACTGGCGAGCAGATCCGTGCGTTAGCAGCGGGTTTAGAGGCCAGCGGGCAGGATTTTGTCTGGGCCATCAAAGGTCCTCCAGCCGACACCAAACCTAAAGGGACTGACGTAAGACTACCCGAGGGATTCGACGAGAGGACCCAGGAGAAGGGACTGATCATATGTGGGTGGGCGCCTCAGCTCCTAATTCTCTCGCATCCTTCTGTTGGCGCATTCCTGAGTCACTGTGGGTGGAACTCTACTCTAGAAAGCGTGAGCATGGGAGTCCCCATGATCACATGGCCTATGTCTGCAGAACAGCCGTTCAATTCCAAGTTTTTAGTCGACAGGCTGGGGATTGGTATACAGATATGTTTGGATGCGACCGGCGTGCCAGATGAGGATGAAGTGAGGAGAGCAGTCAGAATGGTTCTGGCAGACGAAGAAGGAAAGAAGATGAGAATGAGAGCAGAGGAGCTGAGGAAGCTTGCAAAAATGGCAGTGGATAAAGCCGGATCTTCTCATACGAATTTGCAGTCTTTTGTTCAAGAAATGAGACAGCTGCAAAAGAGCAAAAGAGTTTAATTAGATCCGGCTCTGATCGGCTGATCGATAGCGTGCTCTGTTATATAATTTCAGTGGATTACTAGCCCTTTAGAATGTCGATGTGAAATTACAGAAGACACAGCTCCTGTGTCATTACTAAAGATTCTACCAAAAACATATAGAATTAGTTTGTGGGTGTTGACAACGAGTTCTGATTTAGAAATTTAAATGATTTGAAATTAGTTCATGTCATGTCATTTTTTAATCCAAGACTGTATGCCAGTCATTTTGAATATTTTTTATTTTGTTAAATATGTGTTGGTTGGTTGTTTTTTTTGGATGATTTAGATGGATATAGTTTGAGTGGTATAGAGAAATGAGTGTTATTTTTTTCAGTTAGATTTAATTTTTAATATATTTTTGAATGAAAAAAATTATTGATAATAAAGATTATAGGTCAATTAAAATATTTTTTATTTTAGTTTATCAAATTATTAATAAAATAAAATAACCTATACCAATAAAAAATTAAACATATACATAATAAAAGTTAAAAGAATTATAATGAACATATTAATTTTTTATATAAAAATAATTATATATATATATATATATTTCGAGATTTTTTATATAAAATTAATTACATTTATATTTTTTTTTCATTTTAAGATGTTTATTAGATTTAAATTAAGATACATTTATATTAATAAAATTTAGATTTATTATGTTATTTATGTGATAGAGTAAATTGCATAATATTTAAGTTTTTGTTTAATTTGAAAGGTTAACAAGTAATTAAGTGTGGTTTTTATTTTAAATGATTTCATCACTTAATTGTATACAAACAATTGGGTGTCTCTTATGAGGGGTCTTTTACTAATACTTTAACTTTGGTTGTTAAGTGTGGGTGTGTATATGATGGTAATAAAAGTGGTTATTAGTCTTTCATTGGGCGGTTTTTAAGTGTGGGTGTGTATATGATGGTGATAAAAGTGGCTACTGGGTGGTGGTGGTCTTAAGGCTACTTTATCGATTCTTGTCTTATGAGGGAGGTCTCTTACTAATACTCTAACCTTGGTTGTTAAGTGTGGGTATGTATATGATGGTAATCAAAGTGGCTTATGGTCTTGGATTGGAGGGTGGTGGTTTTAAGGCTTATTTAACAATTCTCTTTAGAGGGAGTTGTTTACTATTCCAAATAAGGTCTTCATAAGAGGCAAGACTAAAGAATTAAGTAC
>LPNX010511207.1:24048-82110 GCA_001517045.1 Pseudotsuga menziesii | reverse complement strand
TTTATATATATTGGAAGTTGTTGATGATCTTTTCATGGAAAATTAATATATATGATGATATTATTGCTTTGGATAAATGTTGTATGTTTATGTTAAATTTCTTCATAAATGCTATGCAATTAATTTCAATAATTGTATCAACAATCAATTTGAATGTTTCATTATGTTATTTCAAAACCATGAAGTAAATGATATATGAGAACTATTGAAACAAATGAATAATTATAATAATTTGATATAATAAATATATTCACACACAATTTAATATTGTTGTAGGTGTTAAATACCAAGTGTAATGTGGTGCTAATAAGGAAGCAAAAACAAGATCTAAAACGGAAGCCCACTATGTTCTAGATATAGAAGCAACATTGGACGCAAAACTTGGTGCTAAGTTGGGAGTCAGTTTTGATGTTATTTTGGATGCCAAAGTAGAAGCTAAACTAGTGGCCAATAAAGGAGAAAAAATGGATGCTATATAAGAAGCTAAATTAGGCTCTCATGAGGAAGCAAAATGAGAAGAAATCCAAGGAGTTGAATGGGAAGCAAAATGTGGCACTACCGTGGGAGTAAAAATGGATGAAAAATTGGGCTCTAATGTAGTAGCAAAACATGGTGTTAATGTGGGCGTAAATAGAGATAGGGCACCCGCACTAACCTGCTACCCAAATATAATGCAATGGGAGTGCGCGAGCGGGCCTAATCAACAACGCCCGAGTGGGCCTAATCAACAGTGCGCATGCACCGCTTAGATGCGCACACGCGCTCCCGCTTCGGAGTGACGAACATCCATGCCGGATTTCCAGTGTGGGAAATAAGAGCGCGCATGCACACGCGCATTTGGATGTGCACGACTGTTGGGCATGATAGCAAACAGAGACGTGTGTGCATCCCTGTGTATTAAAAAAAAACAAAATAGTAGGAATTGACCCCCAATGAGCCCAACTAACTTGTGCAAATCGCCTAAAACGACGTTAGAGTAAGGTAAATAGAGTAGGAATGCAAATTTTTTTGTTTATTTCATTGTTTTTAAAATAAAATACAAAATTAAAAAAAAAATTGAAAATCAATTGAAAATCAATTGAAATGAGAAAAATTTGATACTGCGGGTACAAATTACCTAACCATAATGACCAATACCAATGAACCATTTGAAGAAATGAATGAAATAAACCAAACAGAGGACCCAAACCCCGAATTAAAGGAAGAAGAAAACCACAAATATGAATTACATGGTGATTCAAACCAATTAAGAATTTTGAGTGATGAATTGAAGAACATGAGGGAACCCTCTCGGGTTTCCCTCACCACATCAATACAAAACATTATAGAATGTATCAACATTGCCCATAGTGAGATAACCAGTTTGAGTGAATATAGGGCTCGAATTAGAGAGCATTATAGCACTGGTATATCCAAAGAGGATATAAAAAACCTGAATATCACAAAATCCCAACTGTGGAGCAAATTTACAGATCCTAGAACAGGACAACCTCCATATGTGAGGAAGAGGTGAGTTTGCATGGACTGGTGTAATTACTAGCCATGGAGAGAAAACTGGAGGAAGAGATCATTCATGGTATTCGACAAGCCTCCATGCAACAATGTTGAGGTCCCACAATATTTTCTCAAGAAACTATGGGCTGAGTTTGTGTTAGGGTTCCATGTGCACTACTTCAACATCATCGAGTTCCAAGGCGTCAGTTTTGGCTCAGCCCAAGATCGACCTCACGCCCATCGAAACCCACTCAGAGGACCTGCTGCACCTAGGCGAGAGCCAAACCCACCTCCTCAACCCCCTGGGTTAGGTAGCGGGCTAGATGAGATCCATGAGTCTGTCAGATGTTCCACACGACACCTTCTCAGGCATACCGTATTTGTGGCTATGTCCTCACAGAGCGAGCAAGACCCCCCCGAGAGACACACTTCTGCATGGTCTACTGGTGGTGGGCGAGGGAGAGCAGATACACGTGGTAACCAGGTGGATCCATCCAGCTCGACGAGACCAGTGCCACATCATTTTTGTTGTTGTGGGAATCCATGCTAAGTTCCCACGCAGGAGCATGGCACAGAGAGCTACCTACACCAGGTTAGTCATTGTTTTATTTAATGTCATAATTTCTAATAAATTTAACTTAGAATCAGATGTTGATGACTTGATTTTTTTTAATGTACAACTATTCAATGCCGAGTCTCCAACACACGGGTGGGAGGACGCTGGTTCCTTCAACCTATATGGAGCCATGGCAGCTGCAGAGGACATTGCGGCACCATACACATAGGTAGTTTTATTTCAGTAACTAAATTTAATGTTAGTAGTTAATCTTGTCGTCCAAGATACGTGTCTCTCTTGTAATTTGTTTTAATATTTGAATCGTGTTTATTGTTTATTTTTATTGCTCCGTGATCCTGTTTTTCTAACAAGGTCATGAGAGAAAAAAAACTATTCTACCACACTATCTTAAAATTCATTCAATTCCTTCAAAAATGGATGAAATGTTCTCTTATCTTAATTGGTAACAAGCTAGGAAGTATGTTTGACATTGGTGAAAAAATGAGGGACCTAGAAAAAACTTACGTGGAAAACATTTACATGGAGATGCACCAAGATGATGGGTTAGATAATTAAATTGGTAATTAATGAATTGGGTCTTAGTTGTATTGTCAATAATTGAATATGTGAAAATAACAATTAACTACTCAGTATGCTACCTATAATAGAAACTTAGAAGAAAATGTACTAAGAAGGGTATTCTCAATTAGGATAACTTAAAATATTAGGTTTGAAATAGGAGGAGAAGAGAACTCATAGACATGTCAACTCTCTGGACCGAAAAGGAAATGAAGCATAAGCAAGGTTTACTAGGGCTAACTAGTCAACTAATTCATATATAAGGAAACTCTAGCATCAATAATGGATACAATTTTCAAATATATAGTTAGGTAAAATATGACAAACACTTACCCTACAAATCATCCATCCTTTGATATTGCACAAGACAAGCATATAATTTTTGAATATAATTTCAAGGATCGATTAGAAAGTCTAAGGAGTAATCCCATAAACGTTGTGGATATTCTCTAAAATAGAGAAAAATGTAACATCCCTCAAAATCATAATTTAAAAGAAAAATCATTATGCAAGTTTGGGACTGTTATTATCACCATCATATCATTGATGTTATGTCGCTTTATTTATTTGTGACTTCTATTGTATCATTAAATTAGTTCTTGTCAATCGTCGCATATTTATTTAAATTGTCGGACCATATTTAGTTAATATTTACTGATTGAATCTAAATATTTTTGTGCAAATGAATAGGTGTCCGCAGGATTGAGTGACCAGCCATCTCCACCAGGGATCAACAGACCCCGTCATGAGTAGGTATCTTGTAATAAAGTATAAATTTAATTTCACTTTTGATGGCTTAGATTTGTATAGTTACATTTTTTATGTGCTAATACACGATGCCATGAATATGTATGCAAGACCCATCACATAGGCACGTCGGTGTCACTATCTCTCCACTGACTACCTTTTTCCCACCATATATGCCAGGTGTATCTCCTGGCATACATTTCCCTTTCCCTACATCCCTCCCCACCCCGTTCCATCCATCCCTTGCCTCCCACCCACCACCACACTTCCATCCAACTGCCCCCCCTGACCCACCCATCCACCCCCTCCCTTGCAGTTTCCCATGTTTCCACCCTCCCCCCTCTAACCACATTACACCATCCATACACATTCACCCATCCCTCCACCCCATCTTAGAATTCATCCCCCTCCTCCATATTCCCGCACCACCCTCGTTTCCTCTTCCAGGGTGGCCCGTTCCATTCTACAGCCAGTTGGTGTTTATCGTCGTACATCACCACTTCGCCCACTCCAGTCCACGCCCTCTCCCACCGTGCCCCCTAGTGTTGTAGCCAACATCGATGTGGCTACATCCTTCATTATGCCATCCACCCTAGCATCAGAGTAGGTTGTACAACCCACTGCTCCACCTGCCACCCCTGAGGACCAGTCGATTACTCCACACGCCAGCCCCCAGGACTAGTCTGTTGTGTTCACGGTGAGTTTGATTAGTTTATGAAAATATTGTTCAATATTAATGAAAATTAACATAGTAGTAAATTGTATGAGTTATCTTACTGTTTAAATGTTGCAGGGTGGCATTGCCGAGAGACTTGGATCACGGAGGAGGGTAGCCCGCTCACCACTTACAGTCACGTCTCAAGTGAGCTATTTAAAATTTGAAAATGTAATTTTGATATTTAAATTGTGTTTTATACTTGTATAATTTCCTGTAGGAGTTGACATGTGATTGTTGTCATTTCAGAGCCCAAGGGGAGGTGGTCGAAGCAGCCAGAAGAACCGAGCTTCCTCTAGCTCGAAGAAGAGGAAGATCGATTTTGGAGTTGGACCTGGGAGCTCCGAGGGTGGGCAGGAGTATTAAGAGAGCCTCCTATGAACACTAGCCATGATGTGGCATTTTGGCACGAGTTGCCATATTTTGTATATGATTGGAAATTTTTGTATATTAATATATCATTTTGTACTTCCTTACAGTAGTAGTTTACAGTTGATGCGCTTGCAATACTTATTGTTGACGAAGTAATAAAGTCCGTATGTTCACAATAAAATGTATAAAAAATTTAACACTGTAGGTTAGTAAACAAAAAAATACACAAATGCATAAAAATACAGTCTTATTCATTGTCCAAATTGCAATAGAATGAACTTGTTTGCCTTTGGTATTTACATAGTAATTCTAACCTTTGGCCTTCTACTCCATTTTCTATCCTTGACTAACCATAGGATTGTCTATCAAACTAGACTATAATACTACCTATTAGGAAGCCATAAGACACACCTAAATCATTCTATTCTAGCCTAACCCTTGCTAAAACCCTTTCCCTAGACTCCTACCTTCCCTCTCTCTAAAGCAAGGCTTATTCCTTTCATTTCCACACTACTTAGACCCCCATGAATCTCCCTATATCTCTAAATGTAATATCCATTTTGGATAGCCCTAGAACACCACTAACTCATCCTAAGATTCCCTAACTTATTCACTGTAATATCCTATTTAGGGAAGCCCTAATAGCCTTCTTACCCACCTACCCTATCCTAAGGTCACTTCCTTGCATTCCTATATTACCCACTCACTAATGCCTCACCTCAAATTTGTCCATAACCCAATTTAAAGTGGCACAAAGACACCCTAAAGGGACTGTATATAGACAGTCATTCCCAGCCATACTTCAACAAATTTGATAGTGGTATATAAACATCCATAACTTGGCAAAATACTAGAAAAGTCCTTGAATTGCTTGCAAGTCATTGTGTCATCAAAAGCCAAGTGAATATACTTCTTATCATTCCCACTTGATTGGAAATTACATCTTGGACTGTCATAAGACATTTTACTTGACTGGAAAATACATCTTGGGCTGTCATAAGACATTTTACTTGACCAGAAATTACATCTTGGACTGTCATAAGACATTTTACTTGATAGGAAATTTGATTTGGTTTAACAGTCCCATTGGCTTGGAAACTTGTCACTTATAAAATTGTTTATCACTGATGTTTACTTCAAAAGATTGTACCTTTGTCTTGACAAGCTAAAAACTGAAATATAGGACTATCATAATGCTAAATGCTTGGATGGAAATACTTTTATGTTGGTTACAAAAGAGGCTGACTTTGTATGATATGATGATAATGTTCCATCAACACCACTAACATGCTTCAACCACATGCATAATTGAAATGAAAACATCCCATAATGATAACGTCCCATAAAAATTGTTCTTCCTTGACAAATAAAAAATGAAACAAGTTCATGAATATGTGTCTTCTATAATGATCTATTGAGCACTTGCAATTTTAACGAGCTATTGTACTTGTTGCAATTTTAACAATTTAAGGGTTAGCATGCATAACCTAGGGTTTAGAATCAATGAGGAAACCCTAACCCTAACTGAAGTTTAAAGGTTAGCATGCATAACCTAGGATTTATAATCAATGATGAAACCCTGAAAGGTAATATCCTATTTAGGGCAGCCCTAATAGCCTTCTTACCCACCTATCATAGCCTAAGGTCACTTGCTTGCCTTCCTATCTTACCCACTCACTTCCTATCTTTTCATCCCTATTTATCCTTCCTTTGGTAGCGACATGTTCTCTTTGGGTGTACAATCATGGTTTGAAGGGTCATTTTGGCTAGCAAGTTCCTTTTATTTTGGAGGATTTTCCTTAGTCATCATCTTGATGGCCTACACAAGTGCATGATGACCTATCCAAAGGTCTGCACTTAGGATATCTAACGAAATAAACACCATTAAAGTTTACTTAACAAATTCAACCCAAAATTATCTCAAATTAGCATGCATAACCAATGCTAGAATCTACCCAATCATAAAGATAATATAAGCTAAAATTCAAATCTCCACACTATAATGTTTTTCCTCGTTAGGGTTTATAAACCCTAATCATCTTTCATCATAGAAGCACATGGCATTTCAGGCAAGTCTAGCATGTAACTATTCATCAATTACAATAGTGTTAGCTAGGGTTTATGATAACAAAGAAATTCAATTCATAACCTAGGATTTAATTCAATTGTAACAATTTGATAATTTGAGTATTGTTGATTCGCCTACTAATCTTCTCTAAAAATCATACTAGCATTTGCACACATTGGTATTTGCATTTGTGAACATATGAAATAGTAAGTAGTTCATATTAATCCCAATAAAATTATTTCATGTATGTGCATATCCTAGGTATAGGGCCTTTTGGTTTTTACTTAATTGATACTAACCAATCTAATTATATATACCTAAAGAGGTCATAAAACCCTAGTTCCATTTCATAACTTGTGAACCCTAGTTATAATATGCAATTTGTAGTTCATGAAACCCTAGATGGTTTTCAATTTGTAAGTGTATCCTAGGAATATATGGCCTTTTGGTTTCTACTTAAATGATACTACCTAGTCTAATTTGATCTTCAAACCTAAAGAGTTCATAAAACCCTAGTTTGTAGTTCCATGTCTCAATATGTGAACCCTAGTTTTATTATGCAGGTTGTTCGCTTATATTCTAGTACATGAATAATATAATACTGCAACATGTGCTTTCTTAGTGATATCTAGACACATTGGGCCATGAAAACATGAGGGGGAGGGCCATTTTCAACCCAAGTTATAGCATGCAATTGTAGTTCATGAAACCCTAGTTGGTTTAGGATGTGTACATGTACATGTGTTTCTACTTCCATCTCATAACCTGTAAAGAGTTCACGAAACCCTACCAACTAATATAACATACCATAACATACTAACATCATACCATTCTAACATACCATACCATACCATACCCTACAATACTAACATCATAGTACATACCCTACAATACCCTATGATACTAACATCATACCATGTACTAACATACCAGACCATACCATACCATTCTAGTTCCATCACATAACTTGTAAAGAGGTCATAAAACCCTACTTCCATCTCATAACTTCTCAACCCTAGTTATAGCATGCAATTGTAGATCATGAAACTATAACTTGCAATTGTAGTTTAGGAAACCCTAGTATGCAATTTTAGTTCATGAAACCCTAGTATGAAAGTCTCAACGAGATTGTAGTTCATGAAACCCTAGCATGCAATGGTAGTTCATGAAACCATAGGTGTGTTTCTCTTTTCCATCTCATAACTTGTAAAGAGCTCACAAATCCATATTTCCATCTCATAACTTCTCAACCCTAGTTATAGCATGCAATTTGTAGATCATTTAACTATAGCATGGAATTGTAGTTCATGAAACCCTAGTATGCAATTGTAGTTCATGAAACCCTAGTATGAAAGTCTCAACGAGATTGTAGTTCATGAAACCCTAGAATGCAATGGTAGTTCATGAAACCGTAGGTGTGTTTCTCTTTTCCATCTCATAACTTGTAAAGAGCTCATAAATCCATATTTCCATCTCATAACTTCTCAACCCTAGTTATAGCATGGAATTTGTAGTTCATGAAACTATAGCATGCAATTGTAGTTCATGAAACCCTAGTATGCAATTGTAGTTCATGAAACGCTAGTATGAAAGTCTCAACGAGATTGTAGTTCATGAAATCCTATCATGCATTAAGGTATCTACACTATAATTGTTTTCCTCGTTAGGGTTTATAAACCCTAATCATCTTTCATCATAGAAGCACATGGCATTTCAGACAAGTCTAGCACCAGTTTCGACGTCAACATGTCTATCCTAGGATGATTCCTCAAACCCTAGGTCTTTTTCTATTACATCAACACAAGCACCAAGACCTCCATGGAAAATCAACTAAACTTAAAAAAATCTTCTTCTAAGCAAGGAATCAAAATAAGCTCGAGACTTATCAAGATAAGTTTTCCATGGTCTTTCCCTAACCTCCATGTATCAGACAAGAACAAGACTGCAATATCACCAAAGACATTAGCTCTTTTCTTTGTATCTTCTATAGTGTTGGAACCCTAATTCTACCTCCTTTGCCTTGACAACAAGAGCTATAGATTCTGCAAGACAACCATCAATTCCTCTAGTATTATATCTCCTTCTCCATGTTTACTTACATATATAAACCCTAGTGTCCTCATGCATATCCAATTTTCATCATGTAATGCATTCCTCCTCTAGTTGTGTACCACATCTTCTTGTTCCCAATGCTCCTCAACATATGTGTCAGAGGTGGTTACAATGCTCCAATGATTATCCTCAATATGTGTGCCAAGGTGGTTACTATGCTCATTTGTTCTCCTCAACATGTGTGTGAAGGTGGTCACTATGGTCCAATATTTCACTTATCTTCATCCTAATATCACAAGGCAAACCAACAAAATAAACCCTAGTCTAAGTGTGCATTAACACCATGAAGATACATCCTTTTAGGGCACTCTTTCCAAGCATATAACATATCTAGAACCTCTTATTACAACAAATTACAACATCAATAAATATACTGAGCAAAACCCTAGTTTACGAAACTGATGCACAATGGAGTCATTGGGCCATGCAAATGCGATGGAGAGGGTCCACTAGAGGTAATGGCATGCGAGGAGAACAACGGAGTCAAAGGCTCATCGATCCAACCTCCAGTTTTCGAGTTATGTCGAGTTGCAAGTCGCATGAAAATGTCATTCAGGGACACTTGGTCACTCTCGGTCTAGGAGCGAAAAACGAAACAGAGCAGCAAGATTGCATGCCATTGGCTCCGACAGGTGTGTATGGCCATTTTCGACATGGGAATACCACCAATACTAGCATAGAGAAGGGATTTTCAGATTTGAGCCACCAATGCGAGAGTTGCATTCAAGGAAACTGAGCAAAACCCTAGTTTACGAAACCGATGCACAATAGAGTCACTAGGCCATGAAAACATGGTGGAGAGGGCCCACTAGAGGTAATGGCATGCCAGGAGACCAATGGAGTCAATGGCTCATCGATCTGACCTACGAATTCTGAGTTATGTTGAGTTGCAAGTCTCACGAAAATGTCGTTCAGGGACACTTGGTCACTTTCGGTCCGGGAGCGAAAAAAAAAATGGAGCAGTAAGATTGCATGACATTGGCTCTGACAGGTGTGTATGGACAATGCTGACATGGGAACACCACCAAGACTGGCACGAAGAATGTATTTTCATAGTTGACCCACCAATGCGAGAGTTGCATTGAAGGAAACTTAGAAAAACCCTAGTTTATGAAACCGATGCACAATGGAGTCACTGGGACATGAAAACATGGTGGAGAGGGCCCTCTAGAGGTAATGGCATGCCAGGAGACCAATGAAGTTTACATCTCATTGATCCGATCTCTGGTTTCTGAGTTGCAAGTCGCATGACAATGTCATTCAGGGACACTTGGTCACTCTCGGTCTGGGAGCGAAAAACCAAATGGAGCAGCAAGATTGCATGTCATTGGCTATGACATGTGTGTATGGCCAATGCTAACATGGGAACAACACCAAGACTGGCATGGAGGAGGGTTTTTCAGAGTTGACCCACCAATGCGAGAGCTGCATTGAAGGAAACTGAGCAAAATCCGACTTTACGAAAGCGATGCATAGTGGAGTCACTGGGCCATGAAAACACGATGGAGAGGGCCCACTAGAGGTAATGGCATGCCAGGAGAACAACAGAGTCGATGACTCATTGATCTGACCTCTGGTTTCTGATTTATGTCGAGTTGCAAGTTGCATGAAAATGTCGTTCAGGGACACTTGGTCACTCTCGGTCCGGGAGCGAAAAACCAAACGGAGCAGCAAGATTGCATGCCGTTGGATCCGACAGGTGTGTATGGCCAATGCTGACATGGTAACACCACAAAGACTGGCACCATAAGGGATTTTTCAAAGTTGACCCACCAATGCGAGAGTTGCATTGAAGGAAACTGAGGAAAACCCTAGTTTACGAAACCGATGCACAATGGAGTCACTGGGCCATGAAAACGTGGTGGAGAGGGCCCTCTAGAGGTAATGACATGCCAGGAGACCAACGGAGTCGACAACTCATCGATCCGACCTACGGTTTTCGAGTTATGTCGAGCTACAAGTCGCATGAAAATGTCGTTCAAGGACACTTGGTCACTCTCGGTCCAGGATGACATGCTAATTGTTGGGCATGGTAAGAGCATTATTAAAAGGTTGAAGAAGGGCTTGGGAAGTCAATTTGCAATGAAGGCTTTGGGTCCAACACAACAAATATTGGGCATGAACTATATTTCTCCAAAAAAAGGATAGAAGAAATGTTACTTGTAAAGACATAATCCGAGTTGTCCCAGAAGACTTAAGATGGGTGTATTTAGATATGGTATATGATAGAAACTGTATCTCTTAAACATGAACAACTCTTTGACCTTTCTCTGTGTTATACCGTTTGCTTTCACATTCAATTCTAATTATTGACTCAAATAGAATAAGGATAAAAAATTACTAGAATAGCAATTAAAATTTAGAGATGAAAGCATAATGCACAAGTCAAATACCATTTAACAATATTAGAGCAATTATTTTTTGATTAGTAGCCCGATGTAACACAAATTGGAGAGAAAGTTGCAAAGATAGTGGTTTACCTGGCAGGACATGTAGAGAACAATATAAAGTGTGGAGTTAGCAAACGTGTGAAGGACATGATGTTTAAACACCTGTAGAAAAGGTAAGAGAAACATGGGTGAAAGATTAAACCAATGAAGGGTGTATATTGAAGATACATGCATCAAAAATTTTCACTTGAAAGTTACATTCAAATAATTCAATCTCTAATTAAAAAGAACAAAAGGAATTGAGAATGCAAATGATGAAAATTTGTATTCTTGCATAGCTTTAGTGGCTAACAATAAGTAGTGTGAAAGGGATGGAGAAAATAGTCATTTGTCTCTAGTCAAAATAGTCAAATGTAGAGAATCATGTGCTTGTGCAAGCTAACATGTCAAAATATGGATGCCAGTTCCATGAGTGGTTGAAATTGACAGCTACTATTAAAAGACAAGACGATCATGATAACTTACTCTGCTTTCTATGTGAAATCTGAAAAATCCTTTCCCTTTCCATCTATATCGATGTCATGTCTGAATATATAGCATGTATAAATACTTATTACCAAGATAGTGTATAAAAATACACTATCTTGGTAATAAGTATTTATACATGCTATATATTCAGACATGACATCGATATAGATGGAAAGGGAAAGGCTTTTGCAGAGTTCACATAGAAAGCAGAGTAAGTTATTGTGATTGTCTTGTATTTTAATAGTAGCTGTCAATTTCAATCACTCATGGAATTGGCATCCAAGTGGAGTGTAAGCGCAATTACCCAATCTCATTCAATATAGCCAGCTGGATCCTCTCTCTTGCTAATTGCCTCCATCAATCTCTTGTGCTCTGAATGAGGCAAGAAGTAATGTACCTTGGTTGAGTTCTTCATTGACATTGTCTGTAGATGGATGTTCATGCCAACAATCAAGTTTGTGAAGTGATAGACCACAGAACCTGGTCTGTAATCCATGAATATATGCCCACTAGTTCTTCTTGATTTCCCATGTACTGTTAGATATTCACCCTCAACCACCATCGAGCCAATACTAAAATTCATTGCCTTCATCATCAATCAATGATCCGTTCAAGATTTTCATACCTCGAATGCATTGTTCCAACCAATAATCCGTGCCCCATTCATTGTCTTTCGGGGAAACAACTGCATATATGTGTCCTGGTTGTACAAGATCTGAGATATGGTTGTAGTCTGTCGAAATTGTTGACTGAACCTCCTCTAAGTGGGTTGTTTCACCTACTACACATAGGTCTACTGCAAGTGACACACGATCCTAATCATTAACCCAATCCATGCATTCACATTCATCCCATTCACCACTGCTACAAGGGATGCAAAATCAAGCAAGTTTCCGCGTCCATATTTCAAATAGGGGGTTGTTTGAGCTTCGAACCGAATGAAATCCATGTGTTCCTTGTACTTTGCTGCAGCTATAGGAATGTGATCGATCTATGTCAACCACATGCAAAAAATTCCTGACTAGCCTTCCTACCACTTTAGTTTAGTTTGACATTGTTGCAGAGCACCATTGAACTATGGATTCTGCATGTTTGATATGGGGGTTTTTGGTAAACCTCATCTCCTCCCTTCATAGTGCGGTCTTGATGCATGCACCAGCCCTGTCATGCTCACCTTTGCCATGCCCAGTTTCAAAGTAGTTCCATATATGCGGCACATTATAAGTCTTATGTAACATACTCATCCATTGGAAGACTCGGGAATTTTTGAACTGGCCTGCACAACCATCTGACCATATCCAATGTTGATCCATCTGTATATCTCCCACCTTTAGTTGATCATAGAAAATTCAAAAACAGTGTTGCACATAATGTAGATCATGACATCTTTCATCACTTATGGAAAAGTTTGTCTCCTTCTGTATTATCCTGTTTTTAACGCTGCTCTTAGGGCCATGCCTATACATAATATGTACCATGATGATGACTTGGTCGGAATGATAGTATTGAATCTGAATTTCATTTTGTGGCTGAAGGGTGTAGTTTTATGAAAAATACACAATTGACAATATGGTCCCAATGGGAAAGTTGTCCCCTGCATTTTATGTACTGCTCATCCTGCCATTGTGCTACATGCACATGTTGAACATACCTTTAGAACTCCATAAAAAAATCACATACTCGTACCTGTTTCCATGAAAACAAGGGTTGTATTAGAATGCAACCTTTAAAGAATGTATATGTAGAAACTGAACATGTAAGAGGAAAAACATGCAATTATCATTTGCACCTGTGACTTCACCAATGCAATCTTTTTACTTTCCTTTGCACTATCTGATTGATAGGTTGCGTACTTGAAGCTCTGCATCTCCACGCTCATATTGCCAAATTGATGGTCATCACTTCCATGGATGCAACGGTTCAAAAGAGAAAACCCACTGCACCTGGAACAATTCCCATATAGACATGATTTTCCATATTATTTTTGTCCTTCATGCCTTGGACACATGATGCTGGCGATAAAATCTCTCGATGCGTTCGGTGGTATTACGGATTCAATGCAGACCTGCTCAAGGTTAGTATGCAAATCACAAAATATATGTTTATATGTGTCATAAAAACATTCATATTCTACATGGTATCTACAACAACATGTGTTTCGATCAATACATATACGAACGTACCATGGTTTACGTTCTCAAAGGACCTTTGGCCCAGGTTCAATTGTGTGTGCTCATTCTTGAATATCTCATTGAGTTTAGTCTGTGTTGTTTCAAGGAAGTGTTTGATGTGGGGTTCACGTTCAGTAGAACCTTTTCTCTACTTTAGCACATCTCTTTGATTAGATGAAGGTATGGTATGATAATGCCATAACATTTGTACTAATTCCTTAACAACATCAATTAGCTTCATATCTCGATGAGGCAACCTGCCGACAAAAGCCCAACAATATTTTCCACCTAGAGTCTGTAGATTTTATCTTATAACAGAGTACTTCTGAACAGTTTTTCTATTTAATTTAAGTATCTGAGAAGTGTGTGAAAGGAGGCGATGTTGCCGTGTGGACTTGCTTACAACTGATTCTGATAACACACGATGAGCCACACAAATATCTTTAGTACGGGACGTCTTCCCAATTGCAATAAAAGCACATTGGAGATTTTTAACAATATGATTGTTAGCCTCTGAACTTCTAACCATCTTTATGCCCAGAATTCTCCTAACAACAACTAAAAAATTTGACTTTAACAAACATAGTAATAATTGACATTTACCTGCATCGTCTTTGGATTCAAAATATTCCTTCATTAATTTGTTACATTGCCAGTCGATAGTGCATTTGGGAAACTTACCTTCAAGGCCTGACATACAACTTTCATCCACATGGATACGTCTGGGTGTCCTTTTCTTGCAGTAGACAGTCGAGGTAGGGAAGGTGGACATGAGCTACGGATCCCAGGGCTTCTTTGTTGTGGTGAATCATTCACATGTCGGTCCATATTGGGAGTGTGATTGACATGGTTGTGGTCTTTTGGAAGAGATTGCAAATTAATCATTGCTCCTAGGTCTAATGCTTCATACTCCGTGTCTCTCAATACACCTATGTCTTCAAGAGATTCAACATGGCTTGTTGATGGGATGTTGGTTGGAGACTGTGTTGATGTTGGAACTTGAGTTGGGTCTGTTGGACGCAACCGCTTCACCCGTGGTTCTGAAGTAGAGGCTGTTATGTCATCAACTCTATTAGGATCAATGGAAATGTCTGGACCATGTCTCACTATCTCCATTGCCAACCTGGCCTTTTCTCTTACCTCATTTTCCTTTTCAATGGGCATATTCCTTCTAGTTTTTCTTGCTATGTTACATGAGTTTCCCATATCTGAAAGTTTCTTTATCAAAACTATGAGGTATACCCCTGCATAAGAAGCAACAAATAAGGTATTAGTTCCATTATACAAGATACATGACTGCGTTCCAACATAAATAACTAAATTACGAATATGTTAGTATGCTAATTATTGGCATTGATACATAATAATTGATCAAAGGTTTCTCTTTATGTTTGGACCAAATTTTCATTTCTATACTCTATTTGAGTCAAGTAAAGATAGTCAAGTTTGCAGGTATTACAACTATAGGATTCTGACTTCCTTTGTGTTAAAAAATTATTGGAAGTCAAAAGAAGATGAGTGAAATGAGGAGGTTGCAAATCCCTCAAAAAAAGGAGAAATCATTGAGGTAGATGAATCCCTGTGTAGATCAAAAGCATGTTATGATAAATCTAGCATGAAGCGGAGAGCATGGACAAGTTAGTGAACTGTTCAATATGGACCCTCTCCCATGATTGCTTCCAAGGTTTTTATACAAATTGAAGAGCCTCAATAGAGAACCTCATCTATTCCATCCTTGTGGGAAATCAAAATATATTCATGTGCAAATGATTATTGGTCTACATTGCACACTTCATCTTGTATAGAGAATATGGACAACTTGGCAAACTATTCAATATGGACCCTCTCTCATGATTACTTCAAAGGTTTTTTTTTTAAATTGAAGAGTCTCAGGAGATAACTTCATCTATGCCATCATTGTGTGAAATCAAAATATATTCATGTGCAAATGTAAATTAGTTGACATTGCATACTTCATATTGTATGGAGAATATGAGACTTGTTTAGATATGAAGTTGGGATTTATTCTTGTGAAATTAAATGTTGTCTATGCGAGAGATATTGTTGTAGGCATATCATAAAACATAAATCAATGAAATGATCTGAAAGCTTGTGAATTAAAACAATTATTTACAATTCACCATACCTATTCAAAATTATATCTTCTTCCAATGAAAACTTGTAGTGTGAATCTTTCCACTAACTTCCAGGACCAGTGAATATGTTTGTTATATTCCAAGAGTGAGCTTATATCCAATATATCAAAGAGTGGTGATGGATTGTGAGCCAAATTGCACAGTTCAGGAGCACAAAACGTGCGAACAACAAAAGAAAACCCGTGAAAATCGGTAGCAATCACGGGAATCCAAATCTTTGTTTTTTTACCTACTAACAGGTGCATGCACGCACCTTTAAGCATGTGCACGCATGTATAAGACCGCGAGCGCGCATTGAAGCACACACAAACTCAAACGCACGTGCACCCCTGTTTAACATTTAGAGCATTTAGTCAGTAACGTTTATTTCATTTAATGACTAACGTTCTTCCACAATGACTTCGTATTCATGATTATTTCGAGTACTTTTACAATATAGTCTAAAACCTATCATCATCATCACCACTACAATATAGTCTAAACCTATCATCACCATCGTCATCCTCATCCTCCTCCTCATCATCATCACCATCATCATCATCATCATCATCATCATCATCATCATCATCTTCATCCTCATCCTCATCCTCATCATCATAGTCATCATCCTCATCGTCATCATTGTCATCATCCTCATCATCGTCATCACCAACATTGTTCATCATCATCATCATCATCATCATCCTCGTCATCCTCATCCTCATCATCCTGATCCTCATCATCATCACCATCATTTTTCATCACCACCATCATTTTTCATCATCATCCTCATCATCGTCATCATCATCACTGTCATTGTTCATCATCATCATCATCATCCTCATCGTCATGTTCATCATCATCACCATCATTGTTCATCGTCATAGTCATCTTCATAGTCATCATCATCCTCATCCTCATCATCGTCAGCATTGTCACCATCCTCATCATCCTCATCATCATCTTCATCATCATCACCATCATTGTTCATCATCATAGTCATCATCATCCTCATCATCATCTTCATCATCAACATCATCATCCTCATCATCGCAATCATCATCATCGTCATCATAATCACTATCATCATAGTAATAGTCATCGTGATCATCATCCTCATAATCCTCATCATCATCATCATCATCACCATCATTGTTCATCACCATAGTCATTATCATCCTCCTCATCATCATCATCGTCGTCATCAACATCATCATCCTCATCATTGTAATCATCATCATCATCATCATAATCATCGTCATCATCATCATCATCCTCATCATCCTCATCATCCTCATCCTCATCATCATCATCATCATCACCATCATCATCACCATCATTGTTCATAATCATCATCATCATCCTCCTCATCGTCATCATAGTCATCATCCTCATCATCATCATAGTCATCCTCCTCCTCCTCCTCCTCATCATTGTTCATTGTCATCATTCCGTTGCAAATGCTTGAAAATAAAATCAAAGCAAAGTTTCAACTAAACCTATCATCATCATCATCATCATTGTTCCTCATCATCATCGTCATCATCATCATCCTCATCCTCATCCTCATGATCATCGTCATCATCATCATCATCACCATCATTGTTCATCATCATCATCATCAACATCGTCCTCATCCTCTTCATCATCATAGTCATCCATTAGAGGAATTTTGGGGTCTAAAATGGGCCTCCTAAGGAAAATAATAAAATAATAGTTAAAATAATAAAATAATGGTTAAAATAATAAAATAATATTAATTAATTTTTGAGGAAGAAAGAAAAAAACTACTTTTTGTGTTCGTATTTTCGACATATCTCCCTGTGTTTTTACTCAAATTTCAATCGGGAGAGCTCGTTGGATGTGGAATTTGATTCCGCATCCAACGAGTACCCACACTGCATACTTTTGATGGAGCCCGCTACCCCAAAAACAAGAAATACCTGAAAAAATGTGATGATGATGTCATCATCACGTTTTTTCAGGTATTTCTTGTTTTTGGGGTAGCGGGGTACATCAAAAGTATGTAGTGTGGGTACTCGTTGGATGCAGAATCAAATTCCGCATCCAACGAGCTCTCCTGATCGAAATTTGAGTAAAAACACAATGAGATATGTCGAAAATACAAACAAAAAAAGTAGTTTTTTTTAATGACAAATATGCCAATTCAACCATTATGGTTGACTTATTTTATTGAAATTCTATTGGTTCTTGAATTCCAACTCACAAAAACTTATTTTGGCATGTTTTCTTATAAGGCCCATTTTAGACCCCAAATTTCCTCTAATGATCCTCATCATCATCATTGTCATCCTCCTCCTCCTCCTCATCATCGTCGTCATCATCATCCTCATCCTCGCCATCATCATCATCATCATCATCATCATCCTCATCCTCCTCATCATCACCATCATTGCTCATCATCATCCTCCTCCTCCTCCTCCTCCTCATCATAGTCATCATCCTCATCATCATCATTGTCATCATCCTCATTGTTCATCATCATCATTCCATTACAAATGCTTGAAAATAAAATCAAAGCAAAGTTTCAATGAAACCTATCATCATCATCATCATTGTTCCCCATCATCATCATCATCATCATCATCATCATCATCACCATCATTGTCATCATCATCCTCATCCTCATCCTCATCATCATCATCCTCATCCTCATCCTCATCCTCATCATCATCATCATAGTCATCATCGTCATTGAAATCATCCTTATCATCATCATCATCATCATCATCATCATTGTTCCTCATCATCGTCATCGTCATCCTCATCCTCATCATCATCGTCATCATCATCACCATCATTGTTCATCTTCATAGTCATCATCATCCTCATCATCACCATCATCTTCGTCATCAACATCATCATCCTCATCATCGCAATCATCCTCATCATCATCAACATAATCATTGTCATCATAGTAATAGTCATCGTGATCATCATCCTCATCATCATCATCATCGTCATCATCAACATCATCATCCTCATCATCGTAATCATCATCGTCATAATCATCGTCATAATCATCCTCATCATCATCATCATCATCATCATCCTCATCATCCTCGTACTCATCATCGTCCTCATCATCGTCGTAATTGTTCATCATCATCATCATCATCCTCATCATCATCATCATTATTCATCGTCATCATTCCATTGCAAATGCTTGAAAATAAAATCAAAGCAAAGTTTCAACTAAAACTATCATCATCATCATTGCTCCTCATCATCGTCGTCCTCATCCTCATCCTCATCCTCATAATCATTGTCATCATCATCATCATCACCATCATTGTTCATCATCATTGTCATCGTCGTCATCATCATCATCATCGTCATCATCCTCATCCTCTTCATCATCATAGTCATCATCCTCATCATCATCATTGTCATCATCCTCATCATCAACATAATCACCAACATTGTTCATCATCGTCATCATCATCATCATGATCATGATCATCATCCTCATCATCATCATCATCATCACCATCATTGTTCACCATCATCATCATCGTCGTCATCACCATCATCATCATCATGCTCCTCCTCCTCATCATCATAGTCCTCCTCCTCATCATCATCATTGTCATCCTCCTCCTCCTCCTCATCATCATTCCATTGCAAATGCTTGAAAATAAAATCAAAGCAAATTTTCAACTAAACCTATCATCATCATCAACATTGTTCCTCATCGTCATCATCATCATCATCATCATCCTCATCGTCATCGTCATCATCATCATCATTGTCATCATCATCATCATCATCATCCTCATCCTCATCCTCATCATCATATTCATCATCCTCATCATTGTCATTGAAATCAACCTTATCATCATCATCACAATCATCATCATCATCATCATTGTTCCTCATCATCGTTAGCATCGTCATCATCTTCATCATCATCACTGTTATCAGCCAAAATGGCACTTATCCGTTCGAGTGCCAACATTCCTTATGTTGGTACACAAAAGGACAAATTGGATTGAAGTGGCCTAAACACTATAGATGGGCATGACCTTTGATGCATTTTCCTCAGACCAGCCTTGTATATTTTTATTATGGATTTGGGTTGCATACGCGACTATGTGCATTGCAACTCGTGTTTCATAAGCGATTATTTGCATTGCAACCCGCGTATACTTGTATACACGAGTTCCATTTGAGAAACACGCGTATCATATGCGAGTTGCCTACATTAATACCCGCGTATACCCTAATTTGACATTAAAAAAATATAATCGAGATTAGATGAGATTAGTTGGGGCCTAATCCATAACCATCCCAACCTTCGAAACCACTCTATTTCCCAAAGTATAAATATAGGCCTTGGGGTGGGTGCTAATTAATAAATTTTGGAGATCAAAGTTATGCTGGTGGTATATCTTCAGAGTCTTGGAGCAGTAGAACTCAGAGTCCTTTGGTTGCAGAGGAGTCCTTGTGTTAGAAGTTGGGTTGTACTCTTATCTTGTTCACCAGTTGTTAATAAAGAGAATTCTTCTTCCAATCTTGTGTTGAGTTTATTTCATGTATATTGTCTTAATGAATATGTGTGATTATGTTATATATATGCTTTTCATATAACCTCTAATATACATATGCATGAGATATTACTTGAAGGATTTGCTCTTTGCAGGTGGAGAAGTACATCCCTAGAAGCTTTGGAGAGAAGTGGAACGAGAGAAGATCAAGCTTGGATCAACCGTCGTTAATAAGGTAAGTCGAGATTTTCTTCCTATTCTCTTTCCATCCCCTATAAAAGCTGATTGTTTGCAAGTTAGTAGTAAGTTGGTAACCCTAGACCCTAGGTTACAAGGGTGCTTTATCCTGAACAATAGAACTGGCAACTTCGCCAGGGAGCCCAGCCTGCTATGAGTTTATCTTGTAGGTTCTTGACCAGTATTTGCTCTGATTCTGAGTGTGGTTTCTTGATCCTGCCTTTGATTTGTAGTTTAGTATGTCCAGAGAACTTTTATATTTTTTCTTTGAAAATATTTTGTTGCATACGCGGGTTGTTGTTATACACAATCGCGTATAGCAACTTGTATACGCGGGTTTCTCTCTAGGACAGTCGTCGTATGGTACGTGAGTTGCTCTCTAATGACAGTTGCGTATATCTTGTAGCAACACAAAAATTTTGGTAGGGTTTGCTTGTCCCTATCTTGGTTGAATTTTTGTCTGCTTAGGGGTCTTCTGTTGTTGGCATAATCCAATAAGTCCAAAGTCTTGTACGCCATACTTATTGCTTTTTTTTAAGCCTTTGAGTTTGCTTTGTTTGAATCTTCTAGAGACTTGAAGTTGGTCTTCCCGCTTGGCCTATGAGTTCAGTGGTGTGTATCTGAGTTAGTGATCAGGGCTTTAGATACCTTATTCTCTGTACTGCTTTGTGTAGTGTCAATTAGGCACTTGTTATTTAGTAAATCTAGTGGATTTTGTTCATTAGTTTCCCAAGTCATGTTTTTTAGCAAGTTTCTTTCCTGTTTGGTTGAAGTTTGGTCATTATAGGTCCTGTATACTTCATTTTTCTTTTGATGTGTTGTAATCATTCAAACTTGCTCAAAATTTGCATTTAGATGCATAGTAGTTTTTGAAAAATTTTAAAAAAAGTGAAAGAAAAACATTTCATGCTTTTGCATATAGTTGCACTTAGTAGTTTTCTTTTCAATATTTTCAAATAAAATTTCAAAAATTATAAAAAGCCTTAGTTTTTTTTTGACACTTAGTTTTAATTTCATTAGCTTACATTTGCAAAAAGAAAAAATAATTTTGGTTTAAGGAGTTGTATTTTGCTTTGAAATTTGCTTCATACATCATTTTTACTTTTCTTATCGGGTCTATAACATCACAGTCCTTCACGCCACTTACCCTTTAACTAAGAACAACCCTTAAAATAAACGATATAATTTAAAATATACTAGTAAGTTTTATTTTATAGGGTCATACACCAGCTATATTAGTCTAGACTTGTGGGCTAGGGAATTTAAACTCCCCACAAGTTCTTAAATTCAGACGTAATTGGGCAATCGATAAGTAAACCCTTTCCTATGTTGGTTGTATCTGGGAAGCTCCTCTCAAACAGGAGTTAAGCACGAGGTTGCGTGGAGGCTTGGACTGAGGAGATAACCCTCCGATTCCTTGTCAAAGCATAGACCAAGGTTTTTGCGCATCTGGGGATTCTTTCCTAGACAGAGTTTCGGGATTTGCTACCCTTCCCATGCATACAAACCAGGCTTGTGACTGTCCCCCCAGACTGTCAATATAGTTAAGGTAACCTATAGTCTCTCAGACATCTAGGTTTCATACACAGGTACACCGGAAGGCTATTTATGGTTGACCTTGGATAGTTTTGGAAGGTAACTGTTATAGAGGATTTCACCACTCCAGGTGAATGACACTTTGTATGGCCTTCCCCTGCCCCGCTGCAGACTCATTAGACCCTATGGACCAATTTTTGTCCTTTGATGTTTCCCTGATCATCCCCACAAACATATGAAAAATGATATACGCAGATTTTAAACCTATAACTGCGTACATACGCGGGTTTGACCCATATAACCGCGTACATCGGGATGTGTGCATAATCCAAATCCTTTTGGAGTTTTCCTTGACATGGATCTGACTCATTTGACTCCTGGCATTCCATATGCCTTGAGATTGCTCGGATTCGACCTTTCATTATCCCTTTGAAAGCTATATAAGGAACCCCTTGGTACATTGAAGGCATAAGAGAGAATTGAGAGCAAAGAAACTATAGTCCATTGTTGCTAGAACTTATGCTTGAGTCTGCATCCCTTTGTCCCTTAGAGCACTTTTGTGTTCTTCCCAAGCTTGCCTTTTGCTTGTGATCTTGCTATCGAGAGATGGAGGATTGAAGTGGTGGAGGCCCAAGTGGGGGATTCAGTTTCTCCGGTTCGCAGACATGCCGTCAGAGGTTGTATCTTGTAATCTCTGATTTATATTAATAAAAATATCTTTTCCTGTCCAATGATGTGTATTTGAATGAATATTTTATCCATGGGATCATGTCAAATGCTTTTACATTATTGATTATATATGCTAGAATAGATCTAACACCATGATATATAGTATGCTTGTATTGATTACTTGTTGTTGAGGAAGTAATATAGCAATTCAAGCTAAAGATTGGAAAGCTCAACGGGGATCTACTTCAACTGTCCGGAATAAGGTACGAGGTCTGATCCTTTAGTGTTAGACATTTAATTTCTATTGCATATTGGAAAGGATTGATTTCTGGAGTCAAGCTGTCTGTTGTGGTACCCCAATCCATAGGAATTTCTCTCCGTAACATAATTGGCGACTCCGCTGGGGAGTTCCTAGTAGTTGTCCTTTGGGGGTTGATTTCTCGGCATTCAATGTATTTGAATTGCTCTTTCTCTCTTGTTTCTGTGTCGGGTATGGGGGTATGTATGCCTGGTAGAGTTTGATTGGTGTGAAGTCTGTCTCAGCTTGCCTGTTCGCCTTAATTTTATGCACTTTTTCTTCCTGTACGCGGGTTTTTGACTTACAGTCACGTATACACGCGGTTTCCTCTGCGATTTCTGCGTATGCACGCGGGTTTACTGCGAACAATCGCATATACCCTTGCTTTTGCCTTTTTGTGGAAGATAATTGGTTGCTGGGTGAATTCTGATAGTTACTGAGTCTCCTTTGGCACTGCCTGAGTCTGTTTGGACCTCTGTTTCTGACTAGAAACGTTTTTTTTTTAGCCTAATTTTTTTTTTAAGGAAAGTTCTTGTCATGGAATTTTCGATTTTTTGTTTGAGATTAGTGCATTAGAGTTCTTTTACCTTAGTGATTTGCTTGAGTGCTGTTTGGGTGTGCTTGCAGAGTCTAGGGGTCGTAGAATCATTGTTTTGCTTTTTGCATCTCTTTTATTTTCAAAAAATCCAAAAACATTTGCTTATCATCATGCATTGAATTTTGCACTTTGCATTGTAGTTGCACTAGATCTAGGTTTGCTTTGGAGTACTAGTTAGGACTTCATATAAGAAAATTTGCATTCATCATTTGAAGAAAAATTGTGCATTTCACGTAGTAGCATACCCTGTTTTCATGGACACAATGCATTTGCATTGATTGTTAGGTGTGCATTTTACTTCTTGTTGCGTCATAACACCATTAGTTGCACGACCATATCCTATTTTTGAGTAATAAAGCCAACGAAAATCAACACTAATTAAAATGAACTACGCTCTTTTCTTTTCTATGGTGCACCAACAAGCTTAGGTTTTAGGATCTTGGAATAGTTCATTGTAAGTCAATTCTCCAAGATCACTAAACAACAACATTAGGTGTCTGTCCAGGTGAGTGTGTGAAATCCTTGGTATAACCATTGTTCTCAGGATCCTCCTCTCAAACGGGAGTTAAGCACGAGGCAGTGTGAGTGGTTATTGATTGGGATGACCCCTAGTCATAATTGAGTAGCACCAGATATATTTCCAGGATTGTGTTCGTATCTAGGGGCTCTTTCGAGAGTTTCAGGCTTTGCTACCCTTCCCATATGGTCAATCCCACCTGTGACTGTCCGCCTGAGCATTGATTATATTGAGGTGACCTTAGTGGCCTTACCTAGGATATCGAGGGGGTACTTGTAGAGGTTATTTTGTAGGTGTCCCGACCAGGTTGGGGTCGGACATCACAGTTGCTTTACGCGTTGAAGCTGAGGGCCACAATAATTGGTTACGTACCTCCGCTTGTTGTGTATGGGAGTCTCAAGCCTCTCCTAGGTGAGACATACTTGCTTCATTTGGGAGCTCACTTATCCAGCCCTTGTTTGCTTGCATTTGGATTTATATTTTATTAGTGATTGCTCTGTGCATGCTAGTTGGCCTAGGGTTGACGTAAATAGAGAGTCTTTTCTATTTTTTGAGTCATTGTGGATTCGAGTGCGGTTCCTCGTCATTTAGCAGGACTTCCTCCTTCTACTTCTCCTCCTCCTTTGGGAGAGAGACCTAGATAGTCCAGGCGGACTATATCACACATTGATTCACACACCATGGGAGACCATTCAGAGGATATTCCTGAACCACCTGCTCCCATTCGTGTAGATGATGGGGAATTTACGCCTACTTACGATCCTTCACTTGACCTAGCTGAGTTTGGTCCTGTGATTTCTGAAATAGGAGCCATGCACGATAGACCTACTCACTCTAGGGTTGATTCCTCGTTGACACATTACCAGTATGGAATGCCGAGACTCACTTTGAACCTGCCAGCACTAGCTACGGTAGTTATGCTACCTCTGGTTTCCCTGCACATGATTTGACATTTCATGTCGAATCCGACTTTGAGCCTAACACTATGCCTGGGGGCACTCTCATTCCTTACCATGCAGAGAGGTTTGGGAGCACTAGTCACATTGCACCTTCCATCCCAGTGGTGGAAGCTACATCATACATCCCTCTTAGGTCTAGGGTTAGTGATCCAATTAGGATACCAGATCCGAGACGAGTGATGATAGGCGGTAGTACATATATTATTACTCATATTCCTTCGTCTTGGGTTCCTAGTTCTTCAAATGTACATCCTCCACCTTATTCACGTGGTCCTTCGAGTCGGTATATGGCTACGAGTCAGGTCCGTACTGCGGTTACTAGGCCGATTGTGTCTCAAGTTCACATACCGCCCGCTTCTTTGGGAGGTTATGTTCATGCTTCTAGAGGTTATATTACTACTTCTGCAGCATATATCCCTACTTCCGGTATGTATATACCTACTTCCAGAGCTTATCTTCCTACCTACGGAGTGTCTCATGGGGCATCGCATGCGATGACCTATGGACCCTATTAAGGGACGCGGTATGGACAGGTTTCTTCACCTTATGGAGGCGGGTATCAACAACCTGCTTATTCTCCTAATTATGGCTTTGTAGCTCCTACTAGTCAAGGTCCACCATACTATGGTACTTCCATGCCACCCTATACGGGTCATACAAGAGGAGGACACTATGGCCAAGGCCATGGTCGGAATAAACCCTATATGAACTAGGGAGCGGTCCATAGACCTCATCATCCTAGGCTCCCTTTCCTCGCGATGCTTAATATTCCTGACTTATCGAGACTTACGAACGATCTTGTGGCTCATGACCCGGATTGGTCGGCTGTCCCTACCAAACTTCCTTCGGACATACCTAAGTTCGAAGGCAAATCGGGAGAGGATCTGAGCGAACACGTTACGACGTTTCACCTATGGTGCTCTTCGAATTCATTACATCAGGACTCAGTCCATTTGAGACTATTTCAACGCACCCTCACAGGGCCTGCTACGAAATGGTATATAGAGTTACCTAGGGGTGCTTTCACGGTGTTCGATGACCTTGCGATGAATTTTCTTAATCACTTCCAGCTACCAGTGCGCTATGACGTTGGTACTGAACTCTTGTCGACATTTCGGCAAGATAAAGCCACCCATATTTCTGATCATATTCAAGAGTGGTGTAGACGAAAGAGATTAATTAAATCCTTTATACCGCTGGAGTTCCTCCTCGAGTGGTTCCTCAAGTCGTTATTGCCGTATATAGTGAAGGATGTTTCCACATCCGGAGTGCAGAATGAGGAACAAGCGATTTTTAGGGCACAGGAACTGGACTTGATCTATGCTCAGTCCAGTTTGTTGTATGATATTATTCCCAACGCTCCTCGTTCCAGTTTCGATCCCAAGGTCAAAACTGGATCACATGCCGATGGCATTGTGGGTTGTGCAAGTGCGAAACCTGCAGATTCGGTTGCAAAACAAGGTAGTAAATTGTCAATCAACCAATATGATTCGGGGCAAGCTACGGCTTCGTCTCAACCCGCCCAAACGGCGAATGTATTTTCTGTGCAATCGTAGGACCATAAGAGTAACCAGCAGCCCGGACGGAATAGAAAAAAAGGGTAAAAATAACAATCGAAAGGGTGGGAATAAGAATGAGAATGCTACCAATAATGACAAGAACAGTAAAAATGTTGGGGGGGACAAGCAAGCGAAACGTAAGGTTAAATTCCCTTGCAAGTTATGTAAGGATGATCACCTCACTTACTTGTGCCCTCAGATTGAAGAAGCTTCAAGATTATTAGCACAAGGCCCAACTGTGCTAACGAACCCTTTACCGCATAACCAGAATATGAACTCGAAGTCCCATGACTAGTCTAGTGATGATGATCCACCGGACGGTAGTGGTCGTGGGTGCATTAACATGGTCCGTGCTGCGAAAGTTGTGACTCGTGTGAAAGACTATAGTTCATCACAACCCAGCCCAGGTAAAGAACCTGATCCACCAGGAACCCCTTTGCGCATTGAGAAACCTACGGATAAACCTGAGGCTGCACCTCACATTCCTAAGGGAGTCCTTAAGCGTTCGGGCCATAATCCAAATGCCCGAGCCGCCCAGAATTATTCAGTTGTCTAGGATTTGGGCTACACTCCTTGTGCGATGTCTGCATTGGAAGTGCTTCAGAGTTGTCCTTCGTAAAGGAAGGTGTTGCTTTCTGCCCTTGGTGTGAACGGTGATGATTCTTCCTCGGTGATCAAATTTGAAACCGCAGGACATCAGCCTCGCTTGCCCTACTATGTGTCCCTTTTGGTGCATGTAGAATGTCTTGGTATGACCGTCAAGTGCATTGTGATTGACGAGGGTGCTGCTGCTTCTGTGATGTATTTGTCCTATTGGAAGGGTCTCGGTTCTCCTGAGCTGTCTAAATCAATGACTATGTTAACTACGTTTGATGGGAGATCTTTTAGGCCGCACGACATTGTTCCTTCCCTTAAGGTCCGTTTGGGGGGGAAGACCATTGCGATAGAGGTTGAGGTGGTTGATGCGCCCCTTGAATACAATCTCTTGCTGGGTAGGAACTGGATGTATAGTATGCAAGCCGTTTCTTCTTCCTTGTTTCACGTTGTATGATTTCCACATAACAGGAAGATTGTAACGATTGATCAAATGGCATTCAAGAATCCGTCTGTTACCGCATCTTCGGGAGCTTCGATCCTGATCGTTGAGCACTCTCAGCCGGCAACTGGGAGTGTGGGTGTAGGCATGTATCCATCCCTCATGGGAAGCTTTAGTTGTCCTGCACCGATCCTCATGATAGGATCTTGTTCCGATGAGGCTTTGACATCTACGACCTCGGTATCCTTTCGCACGTCCCATATGGAAGATCCTTGGATTCTTCCTACACCGAGTACTTCGAGTGAGCCCGTCAAGACAAGCATGTTTTGCTTGCAGCTATGATAGCTGATCAAGCTAATCTCAAGAGTGTTGCAGAGCCTTGTTCTTCTTCTTCGCGGACGGAGGAGGAAGACCCCTATGTGCTGTCGGCATGGGCAGTACAGTCTTCTCATGCCCATGATTACCTTGATACGATTTTCCCTTTAGATGAAGCGATTCTCGAGGCTATGTCGGGAATTGAGCCACCATGGGAGGAACTTCATCATAGATCGTACTTCCTTCTAGAGCTTGATCGTTTGGAGCATGAGGATTATAGGGAGATTCTTAGTCAGAGAGTTGGTAGGCCTATGATTCCATTAAGCTCTCATGGTCCGATGGCTAATGGAAACATGGCGAACATATCTTCCACGATTCCTATCAACATCTCTCGCAATCCTGGCACCATTGAGAATGTCTATATTGGGGCGGAATGTTCCCATGTTGAGATTCTGGAATATACCGAGCTATTCAAGGAATTCATGATATTTTTGCTTGGTATTACGATGAGATGCCAGGTATTGACCCTTGAATTGTCGAACATGAGATTAAGACTTACCCCAACACTAAGCATGTTCGACAACGTTTACGCACTGTGAATCCTAGGAAAGCACCCGCCATTAAGGCAGAGATAGAGAAGCTGTTGAAAGCCGATTTCATCTATCCCGTTCCCTTGACGGAGTGGGTTTCAAATCCCATTCCGGTGGATAAGAAGCAGGGAGCGATCCGCATATGCACTGATTTCCGTGATTTGAATCGTGCCTGTCCTAAGGATAACTTCCCCACACCATTTATAGATCATATTTTGGATGAGTGTGCGGGGACCGAGGTGTTCTCCTTTATGGACGGCTTTTCCGGGTATAATCAAATACAGATTAAACCTAAGGACCAACACAAGACTGCATTTATTTGTCCTTGGGGAACATTTGCATATCGGAAAATGCCTTTCGGCCTTAAAAACGCCGGAGCTACGTTTCAGCGGGTGATGACCTTGATCTTCCACGATCTCAAGTCTATTATTGAAGTATTTTTGGATGACCTCGCTGCTCATTCTCGTATGAGAATGCGTCATCCCTATCACTTGAGATTGGTATTTGAAAGATGGCGGCACTATTCAGTTCGATTAAATCCTCATAAGTGCATCTTTTGCGTGAAGTCAGGTCGTTTGTTAGGATTCATCGTTTCAAAAGAGGGTATAAGAGTCGACCCTTTGAAGGTTGAGGCAATACTTCAGTTGTCTCCCCTGAAGAATATTCGTCATCTTCGTTGTTTGCAAGGCATGGAAAACTTCTTACGAAGATTTATTGTCAACTTTGCTAATTTGACTAGAGGCTTCATGCGTCTCTTGAAGAAGGATACTCCCTTTGAATGGGATGAGCGAGCCCAGGAGTCCTTTGATGCACTTAAGCAAGCCCTAGCATCGGCCCCGGTGATTAGTCCTCCGGACTATAGCCATGATTTCTTATTATATGTGGCCGCATCTTTAGAGACGATTGGTATGGTTTTGGTTCAAGAGGATGAGGAGCTCCAAGAGCATGTCATATATTATCTGAGCTGAAACCTTATTGACGCAGAGATTCGTTATTCTCATGTCGAGAAGCTTGCCTTAGCCACCGTACATGCGGTTCAGCATTTGAAACATTATATTCTCCTTCACCAGACCTTGGTTGTGGCCCATGTCAATCCATTTCAATTCGTCCTCACACGAAGGATGATTGGGGGAAAGTATAATAAATGGATTGTCATTATGCAAGAATTCGATCTCGAGTTTGTTTCGGCAAAATCGAAGAAGTCTTTAATTTTTGTAGAGCTTATATCGGATTTTCCGAGCGAGGCCGAGGAGTTGGTTTGTCAAGATACGTTTGTCGATGAACACATCTTCTTAATCTCAATGTTAGACCCATGGTATGGGGATATCATAGTATATCTACAAACACAGAAGACCCCTACTCACCTCTCACGAGATGAACGACGATGATTACATCATGTCTCTAAGAACTACCTTATAGTGGACAATACTTTGTACCGCTGTGGGGTAGATTCCATTTTACAACGTTGTTTAACTCATGAGGAGGCTGAGGTTGTGCTGAATGATTGCCACGAAGGGGCATGTGGTGGTCATTTATCTGGGCTTTCTACAGCTCAAAAGATTTTGAGAGCGGGTTATTTCTGGCCTCTATCTTTAAGGATTGTGTTGATGCGGTCAAGAGGTGCCACCCTTTCCAGGTGTTCGCCCATAATATGCGCTCGAAACCTGCCCCGTTACATCCCATTATCACCGCCGGTCCCTTCACTAAGTGGGGGCTCAATTTTATGGATTGCAACCTAGCTTTGGCTGGGGGGCACCATCACATTATAGTGGCTGTTGATTATTTCACGAAATGGGCTGAGGCTATGCCTACAGTAAAATCCGACGGTGAGACAGCCGCTCACTTTGTATTCAACCAAATCATTACTCGGTTTGGGATTCCGAAAGAGCTTGTCACTGACCATGGCTCGCACTTTCAGAACCGTATGATGGAAGAGTTGGCATCCGAGTTAGGGTATAAGCAAGAGCACTCCTCTTCTTACTACCCCCAAGTGAATGGACAGGTAGAGGCAGTGAATAAATCACTCAAGTCCATTCTCCAACGAACCATCGCACAAAGCAAGACGAATTGGCACATTATGTTATATCCTGCTTTGTGGGCATATTGAACCGTGGTTAAGACTACCACTGGTTTTTCTCCATATCATCTTGTACATGGAGTGGATTCGATATTTCCGGTTGAATGTGAGATTCATTCGTTGAAGCTAGATGTGGAACTCTTACCAGACACTTCACCTTTGGAGGAGTGTTTGGTTCACCTTGAGCAACTTGATGAGCAGCGTCGGGATGCCTTGGTGGCTCTAGAGGTTAATAAACATCGCGTTAAGGTCCAGAATGATAAGTATGTCCATCCAAGAGTGTTTAGTGAAGGAGACTTGGTCCTTTTGTGGGATCAATCGAAAGAACCCATGGGGGCAGGGAAGTTTAATACTATGTGGCGTGGTCCTTACGTGGTCAAGCGCGTGTTAGAGAAGGGTGCCTATGAGTTAGTAGATTACGAAGGCACAGCTTTGGTGGAGCCTAGAAATGGGCTCTATCTCAAAAAATACTATGCATGATATTTAGCCAAGGCTGCTTGTTGTATATTATTGTACAGCTTTGCATAGTTAGGTCTTTTTTATCGTGATCGGGTTTGTGATTAGTTTCCATTTCTTTTGGCAGATGTCAATGGAATCTTCCACCTACATAGGATTCGCGGATGGTGCAAGCCGTCACACTCAACACTTAGCCTCTGCTGCTTGGGTGATTTATACTCCTATGGGTCAGGTACTGTCTTTAGGAGGTGTATGTCTACGGCCATCTTCCAACAATGTTGCTGAATATAGTGCCGTTATTGAGCTTATACGGGATGCCATTCTACATGGCGTTCTATCTCTTAAGGTACGTCTTGATTCGGAGTTAGTAGTGTCACAACTCAATGGTTTGTACCATGTTAGAGATCCGACGTTATTGAGAAGGTTCTTGCGTGTGAGATTGTTAGAACGACAATTTGACAATATAACATATATACACATTCCAAGAAATAATAATCAAGTTGCTGACTCATATGCTAACTACGTGTTAGATTGGCATTTGTCTCATTCATAATAAATTAATCATAAACACAATTTTTACACATGTAAATAAATAAATCGATCACCATAAAACTTTTTTATATATCAAAAATGTGGTAATACATAGTGTCATGATACAAAAGTGGGGCTTTTAAAGCCACCATCATATAATACACGGTAGTACAAAACGTATACACTCCCAAGTGTCTAATCCTGTGGAGGAGGAGGAGGGTTGTGATCATGGAACGTCACTACGGCTCTAGCTAGTCGTCGAAATAAATGCACCCATGTGTGTGGTACACCCACCACCTATCGCTGCATGGCCTCAGGCAAGTCCTCGACTTGTGCCATGGGAACTCTATGAGTCAGTCTCACAAAGTTAGTATGAATGCTCTGGAGCATTCGCTCCGCATCCACACCCATGATGTCATCTCCTCTTCCCCTCCATCTATGACGAGGGAAGCCCTCTGGCCGTCGTGGTCCCACATCTACACATAAATGGTAGATGTCACTATGTATTGTCGCGCAAAAACATGTATTTTTGATTCCATATAATCAACAAAATACAAAAAAAATTAAATAACTCAAAAAATTTAAAAAGAGTGAGGGTCGAGATTCGTTACCTATGTCACCATATGCCGATCCTGGTGGCAATGGCATGTCCGGATCCCCCCGGAAGTCTATCCCTGCATAGGGGTAGTCATCTATGGCAACTATCTGTCATCGCCACCATGGAAATAAGTCAGCTGGATATGGGTTGGCCACCCTACCACCCCCCAGCCTGTGCATAGCATCTGCCCAACGCCGTTGGGCCAGATCTTGAACCCCGTGGAGAGGAATGTCCACTCTAGGGCTCAATCCTAGAACACGCTCGAAGAAAAATGTGCTCAAAATGCTGCTGAACTCGAATTTCTGTACCCTGCCTGCCTTACACTCACTGAGCTGGTGTTTCATGTTGCTCAGTAGTGTAGCACTCCAGTCATATATGGTGGGTCTCATGCACTCCACTGCATAGAACATCAGTGGCCGAGAGGCCCGGTGGAGTGATGCTAAGCCTGCTATCCTGCCTAGCATCAGTAATATGGCCTTTAGGCCCAGCACCTGTATAGCATTGGTGGGGACTTGACTCCCCACCTTCTCAGTATATGGGTAGTAGTACACAGCTATGTACTTGTTGATAGTCAGGCCACCTCCTGGCCCACCTCGGGAACGAAGGTTCACCACCTCCCCTTGTCTAGATAGCCCTGTGATAAAGTATATGTCCTCCACCTCTATGGTGAGGGACATCCCATCCATACGAAAGGAATTCAAGTCTGGATCCCAATAGTCTACCAGCATCTGTAGCAGTCTTGGTTTGGCCCTCAAACCACCAAGACACCAAAACTTGTAGAGTCCGCAGGCATGAAGAGCTTGTTGAGCCATTAAGTCGACCCTTACTGCTTCCTCTACTTCACCATGCTCATGCTCTCTCCACTCTAGCACCATCCTGCAAAAGAAATTGCAAAATTATCCATTAGATTCTTGTAAAATCACATGCGTGGCCTCATACGCGACTGTTTTGCAAACAACCATGTATGTACGCGGGTTTCAGCCCCTTTTCTGTGTATAGCCAGCCCTATACGCAGAAAAAGCCTCGATATCCACATGGGCCGCAACGCACAGTTTGGGATGGCTTAAAAACCTCATTTAACCATGAAAATCTATAAAAATTATATCAAAATGCAAGAGGAGAGCATGAGCAAATACCTGGAAGAAACGGTTGTGAATTCCGTCGGCTGGATCTCTTGGAATTTGCAGTTGAAAATCAGAGCTCCAATGGGTAAAAGTTTCAAATGATTTATATTTTTTACTATTTATAGAAAAATTTTCAAATATTTGAAATTTTTTACCCCCTTTCTATAGTTTCGACATTTTCTAACCATTTTGGACCGTTTTTGACATAATTTGTGATGTAGAAGACCCTTTTCAGTGCCGTTTCAGCCATTGGATTGACCCTTTCGTGCCTATCTCAGGTATCATGTCTAAACTGGCATATAGGTTAGGTTCACCACCATTTGCATTTTGCATGACCTTATGACCATATCACCATGACCTTAGGTACGAAGCCACTCTATTATGTCACAGAACCTTCTTGCTGCTTTAGAAGTGGCATGATGTGAGTGGTAGAGCTTCACCTTACATGGGTACCCTAGTTAGCACCTTATTTGCATTTGGTGCCCATGCCGACATTTTCTCCTTTAGGGTGTGGGAGTCCGTTGTATAGTACTGCCATGACATTTTGCAAGAGCCTCATACTCCTCTTGATCTTATGCTGGCCTATTTCCCTCCGGACTCCCTTTTGTCAAGTTGTGAATGCATTATCATGAGCTTTTCTTGCCTTATTGAGCTTTATGCCGGCTCCCCTGACATTGCGTTTCAGCCATATAGCCCGAGCTTGTCTCATGTCTAGTCATGCAGAGCCATTTTTTATATCCTTCACAGCTTGATTTCCCTTTTATCAAGAGGGGATTTTCCCCCGAGTGTCGATATCCTACACATGTATCCTTGCATTGAGCATAGATATGTTCCATTGCTTGGAACTAGTTTGTTTTCCCTTATGACACTCATCTCCTCCTAGTTTGTAACTATAAAGCTAGTTTATTCTTTTTTCAAGCTTTTCAAATAACTGAAAAAGTCCAAAAAAATCAAAAAACCAAAAAGCCGGACAAGGAAAGATGTTATCTTTGGCAGCTGTTGAGTCATGTCGCCTTCGAACAGACCACTCTATATCACATCCATTGGTTGGGTTATAGTTTAACTTTAGGAGCTGTACTTGTTTATCTGAGTTTATCTCCACCGACTGGTTAAGCTTCCAGTCCCTATGGAGCCTCTGTTGATGCCTCCTGTGTCGCAGAGATGTCCCAGTTTGTATATCGAGTCTATGCTGCCTTCATTCAGTCACCATATGCCGTTATGCTCTTGTTCGAAGGAAGTTGAAACCTGAGTCGACCATTCCTCAGTTATCTTGACTTTGCATGTCAGCCATTCCCGGTACAGTTACTGGTTCATGCACCTTATGATCAAGTCCTTCCACATTATATAGCTTTGCTGAGTACCTCGCGTTGGATGATGGGGGATGCCTTAATGCCCTCCTTCCAGCGGATTTCATCCCATCGACTTCAGATAATTTATTCTAGGATTGGAATCTAGAGTCATTTTGAGTATCTTGAGACTTGCAGTCATCAGTGGCAGGTTCTCTCGCCATCGACAGTTTCTTGGGAATACATCAATGTCCCCTGATCGATGGATCCTCTCAAGTGTTCGACCTCAACACATTTATTCACACTTGTTAGTTTGCACTCTAGTACCTTTATTCCCATTTTCATTATTGGTGGGTGATCTCGCGTTTGTTAACGGTATACATTAATGACCGGTAATCAGACGATGGACTACTATGTTTGACCTCGACACTTCTATTCGCATAGTAGGACATGTACTCGTAGCGGTTTGTGTATAAGACTTTCCAGATTGGTGGCATCTCTTATATACTACCTCCTTGATCGTGCCAGTGTTCATGATATTTTAGCTCTCGTGACTTGATTCCAGTATATGTCAGACATTTCCAGCCACTATGGAGATCTTGATCTGTTATATATCTTCAGCCATTATGGAGATCATGGTCCTTTGTATATCTTCATCATGGAGATTCTGATCTATGTATATTGTACATGGCTATGACCACATATGTGACATCATGTATCATGCCTATTCATGGCCATTGTACTCTTATGTATCTGGGACTGCTATATGTACTTGCAATTATGTGCACAGTTGTATTATTGTACTATGTTGATTGGGTGGCTGGTCTTCCATTTGGGATCCTTCATCACTCCACTTATGGGATGGACTTATAATATATTTCGGCCATCATATGACCCCTCTGACCTCACACATTAGGGGGCATCTGTTATAGCAGATTTCACCACTCCAGGTGAATCACACTTTGTATGGCCTTCCCCTGTCCCGCTGCAGACTCATTAGACCCTATGGACCACTTTTTGTCCTTTGATGTTTCCCTGATCATCCCCACAAACATATGAAAAATGATATACGTGGCTTTTAAACCTATAACCGTGTACATACACAGGTTTGACCCATATAACCACGTACATCGGGATGTGTGCATAATCCAAATCCTTTTGGAGTTTTCCTTGACATGGATCCGACTCATTTGACTCCTGGCCTTCCATATGCCTTGAGATCGCTCGGATTCGACCTTTCATTATCCCTTTGAAAGCTGTATAAGGAACCCCTTGGTACATTGAAGGCATAAGAGAGAATTGAGAGCAAAGAAACTATAGTCCATTGTTGCTGAAACTTATGCTTGAGTCTGCATCCCTTTGTCCCTTGGAGCACTTTTGTGTTCTTCCCAAGCTTGCCTTTTTCTTGTGAGCTTGCTATCGAGAGATGGAGGATTGAAGTGGTGGAGGCCCAAGTGGGGGATTCAGTTTCTTTGGTTTGCAGACATGCCGTCAGAGGTTGTATCTTGTAATCTCTGATTTATATTAATAGAAATATCTTTTCCTGTCCAATGATGTGTATTTGAATTAATATTTTATCCATGGGATCATGTCAAATGCTTTTACATTATTGATTATATATGCTAGAATAGATCTAACACCATGATATATAGTATGCTTGTATTGTTTACTTGTTGTTGAGGAAGTAATATAGCAATTCAAGCTAAAGATTGGAAAGCTCAACGTGGATCTACTTCAACTGTCCGGAATAAGGTACGAGGTTTGATCCTTTAGTGTTAGACATTTAATTTCTATTGCATATTGGAAAGGATTTATTTCTGGAGTCAAGCTGTCTGTTGTGGTACCCCAAGCCATAGGAATTTCTCTCCGTAACAGTAACCCTTGTAGAAAGTGTGGGAGGGTAGTGGGTGATTCCTCTGCTTGTGCCTAAGAACATCTTCAAGGATGCCAAGTAACTGTCTCTTAGCTTTCTTCTGGAAAGCATATATTATACCCCTTGTGATTGTTGAAAGAATTTAGGAAAATTTGTAGTGATTTCTCTATGGTTTGTTTGTGTTTAGCCGACCTTAGGGTGTGAAGAGTCAAATTTTCAATCGTGGAGGACCAACCTTTCAAAAGGTCAAGAAGGTTGCAAAACCTTCCCCCTCTCACTACAGTGGAGCCTCCACCGCCCCCTCTAAGGTGGAGATTAGACACAGATGGTTCTTTCGAGCCGGTAGGAATTAGTGAAGTTTCGTATGAACCAGAACTTAAGACAAACCAGGTTGATACAACCCCAGTAGAGATAGAAGACTTGCAGGATGATGATTTTGCAAGAAACTTTAATTCACCTCTAATTGACCTAAACGATCCAGTGATCGTCCAGGTTCATCCTTTCAATTCACCTATGATCGGTGTGCCTGTGGGCAGGCTAATGTCTAGTGCAGGATAAAGTTCTTCCATCTCCACCTCAACCGCTCCGATTGAAGGGGTACCACCTCCCCCGGTGGGTGCCCCTAGAGAAAACATACCTACTACTCCTTTAACTCTAGCTAGTCGGGTGGTTCAACCACCGGCTTCAACAAATGTAGTAGGCACTTCTGGTGGGGTGGTCAGTGGGATCCCTAGTGTACCTCCCATCTCAGCTTCTTTTGCACACACTGCTTAGAGTGGTCCAGTGGGATCCTCTTCATTCATCTATGGTTTTCCTTGGAATGGGGGGCACATTCCCCCATCCACTCCATATGTAGTTCCCATGCCTACCTATGTAGGGGTGCAGTTTGGAAACACTAAACCTTATGGTCAAGGTTTTCAAACTTCGGTTTCGTCTCCTTTCACAGGCTCTCACTTCTCGCTTTTTAGTGGAGAGATACCTGCTCCTGTTTTCCAAATTCCAGTTTCATACAGAGCAGCTCAAACCACATACACTGCACCACATGTGAACAATCCACTGGCTTATGGGTGGAATCCTTTCCAAAGTGGTCTGACTACCTCACAACCGGTAGCTGGGGGCAACCCCACATTTACTTTTGGGAACCAGGGGGCAAGTCCTTTTACTTACCAAGCTTGTACTTTTCAGGCTCCGGCAAGACCCAAACTTCTGTTCTTGGAAACTTTGAACTTGCCAGACTTAGGCAAGTTAATGAATGACCCGGTGAAACATGATGCCACCTGGCCACCTGTCCCTACCAAACTGCCCTCGGATATTCCAAAATTTGAAGGCAAAGTTGGTCAAGACCCAGGGGCTCATATCACCACTTTTCACTTGTGGTGCTCATCCAACTCACTGAATGATGACACCATTCGGTTGAGATTGTTCCAGAGAACTCTTACTAGTTCCACAGCAAAGTGGTACATTGAACTACCCTCTGCTGCGTTTGATAGTTTTTGGGACTTAGCTGATGTGTTCCTTAACTATTTCCAGGTTCCTGTCTGGTACAATGCTAGTACAGAATTATTGTCCACCTTTCGGTAGCACAAATCCACTCACATTTGGGATCATATCCAAGAGTGGCGAAGGCGAAAAAGGATCATTGAGGCCACTATCCTTCCCGAGTTTTTATTAGAATGGTTCCTCAAATCCTTATTGCCATATATATCTAAGGATGTATCCACTTCGGGAATAAATAATGAGGAAGAGGCTATCCCTAGGGCCCAACAGTTAGATTTGATATATTCTCAGTCTGGGATTCTATATGAAATCATCCTCGATGCACTGAGACCAACCCATAGTGTCCAAAAACCTAATCTTGGACCCCATGCCGATGGTGTGGTTGGTTTAGTGAAATCTCCCAATGTAGAATCTTTGGACAAACAACTCTATGAGTTGTCCGTCAAATAGTCTATGGCAGAGGTAGAAAAGGCTGCCCCCTCACCCCAGAATGCAATTTTTTTTGCACAATCCTCCCAGAAGGGCAATCAGCAGCCCGGTGGGAAAAATAAAAAGGGGAAGAAATGTGAGGGAAACCAAAACAAGCCAAAACCCATAAACAATGCTGTTGGAGGAAAAAAAGAGAAGAAGAAGGTGAAATTTCCATGTAAGTTGTGCCAGGAAGATCACCTGACCCATCAATGTCCCCTTATTGACCAAGCTCAGAAGCTTCTAAAATGCGAACAACCGGCTGTCCTGAAGGATCCTTTTCCCCAAGGACAAAATTCAGCTTCAGCTTCAAATGTAGCAGGGGGCACTCCAAATGCTCCTGACCCAAATTATATCAACATGGTTCGATCCCAGAATTTACTCCAGACTAGGAACAAGAACTACGAGACTGAGGCTCCAGAGAAGGGTAAGTCTATAGGTGAAACTTATAACCCTCTCACAATTGAAAAACCTACCGAAACTATGCCCAAGATACCAAAGGGTGTCTTTAAAAAAACTTTGCACAATCCCAATGCTAGGGCTATAGCCAACTACTCTGTAGTTGAAGATTTAGCCCAGACCCCTTGTGCGATGTCGGCTTTAGAGGTGTTACAGTGTTGTCCCGCCCAACGATATGCACTCTTAACAACCTTAGGTAGTATGGATTCATCGAGCCTCATGGCAAAGTTTAATTTGTATGATGTCAAAATTCGACTACCTTATCATGTGGCCTTATTGATAGATGTCATCCATGGTGGAAAAACCATTGGAAGAGAAGTTGTTGATGAGGGCACTTCCACATGTGTCATGTCCTTGTCTTTCTGAAAAGCTCTTGGATCTCCATAGCTAGTTCCATCGAACACCCTACTTACTGCTTTCGACGGAAGGTCGTTTCGTCCACATGGTATCCTACCAGCTTTCGAAATAAAGTTGGTAGGGAAGGCAGTGTCCATTGAGGTAGAGGTGATTGATGCACCTTTGGATTATAACTTGCTCTTGGGGAGAAGTTGGACTTATTCCATGTCCGCTATTGCATTGGCCATACTTCCGGTAGTAGTGTTTCCACATGAAGGGAAGTTGGTTACTGTGGACCAACTCAGTTTTACTTGAAAGGGCCACATGGAAACTAACAAGTCCACTGTACCATTGGTTGATCAGGTTAAACCAGATTCAGAGAGCTTAGGGGCTGGAATGTATGCATCATTGATGGGCACATTCAATTTTCCAGCTCTGATTAATTATTTAGGTTCTACTAGTGTAGGGAAGTCTATTACAACAGTTTTCGATAGAACGGATCCTTGGGTTCTTCCTTCCCGCCACGAACCTGAAGTTCCCTTATTGGTAGCGGAAGTAGCTTATCAAGCTATCATTCATACCGCTGTTGATCCCGTTCCGGTCCCTCTCACAGTCTCAGAGGAGCCGAAAGAAGCCTATCTGCCTGCTTAGGCAGAGAACTCTTTGCATACTAGAGATTGCTTAGATATGGTTTTACCTTCTGATGAAGCCATTATGGAAGCTATGTGCGGATGAGATAAGATTTGTGAAGATCTTCACCATTGATCCTATTTTCTTCTAGAGTTAAGCAAGATTGAAAATCAAGAGTTCCATATGAGACTAGCAGGTGATGCTGATACACCCATTAATCCCTTACCTATAGAAGGAATATTTGTTGAGGGGAATATGGCAAAAATTTCCGCTACTATTCCTATCAACATCTCTGCAAACCCAAGCATTGTGGAAAATGTACACATCGTTGCAAATTGCTCTCCGAAGGAGATTGCGATCTATACATCCTTGTTTAAGGAATTCCATGACGTGTTTTCCTGGTCGTATGAGGAGATACCAGGCATAGATCCCTCGATAGTCGAGCATGAAATCTGAACATATCTTGATGCCAAACCCGTTCGACAAAAACTTAGACCTGTCAATCCGCATAAAGCGGTAGCTCTTAAGGCTGAAGTTGAAAAACTGCTGAAAGCCAGTTTCATTTACCCAATAGATTTGACAGAATGGGTATCCAACTCTGTTCTTTTTGACAAAAAGTAAGGGATAATACGTGTTTGTACTGACTTTAGCGATTTAAACAAAGCCTGTCCTAAGGATAACTACCCCACACACTTCATAGATCAAATCATTGATCCTTGTGCGGGGAGTGAATTCTTTTTGTTTATGGATGGTTTCTTCGGGTATAAAAAAACTCAAATTAAACTGGAAGACCAACATAAAACAACTTTCATCTGTCCTTGGGGTACATTTGCGTACAAGAAAATTCTCTTTGGATTGAAAAATGCAGGGGCTACCTTTCAGTAGGCAATGAATTTTTCCTTTCATGACATTAAATCTATTGTCGAACCCTACCTTGATGATATGCCAACACATTCTCGTAAGAGGATCGATCACCCAGATCAATTGCATTTAATCTTCAAACAATGCAGATACTACAAAATTCTCTTGAATCCCCACAAGTGCGTTTTCTGTGTCGAGTCAGGGAGACTGCTCGGATTCATTATTTCTAGCAAAGGTATTCAGGTGGATCCTTTGAAATTTAAGTCCATAATAAATATTCCTCCTCCTCGTTCCATCAGGCAGCTTCAAAGCCTATAAGGGAAGTCCAATTTCCTTCGACGTTTTATCGTAAATTATGGCAAGATCACTAAAGGTTTCATGTGCATGTTGAAGTACGACACCCCATTTGTATGGGATGAAATCACACAACTTGCGTTCGAGAAATTAAAGAAAGCTTTGTTGTCAGCACCATTACTGTGCCCGCCAGATTACTCTCATGATTTTATATTGTATCTGGCTGCATCCGAGTCGACCATAGGGGTAGTACTATTCCAGGAGGATGATAAGATCCAAGAGCATGTTGTCTACTATCTTAGCCGTGCATTAGCTAGCCCTGAACTTAGGTATTCCCATGTCAAGAAGTTGGCATTAACATCTATGTATGTTGTTTAGAGGTTGTGTCACTACATCTTACTGAGGACCACGCCGGTAGTGGCGGATGTTAATCCTTTCCAATATACTTTGTCCCGACAGATAGTTGGAGGCAAATTCAACAAATGGAGTCATTCTCTAGGAGTTTGACTTAGATTTCCAATCCGCTAAATCCAAAAAATCCTTAGTTTTTGCTGAGCTCATCGCAGAATTTCTGGTTGAGGAAGATGTAGCCATTGAAGAAGACTCATTACCAGATGTGCACCTCTTTTTGATTCCCACCTCTGACCCTTGGTACGGAGATATACTTGTCTATCTACAGACTCTGAAGTGACCTGCATCTTTTTCGTGGGAAGAATGATGCAAACTACGCTTACATGCAAAAAACTACCTCATTATTGGAGATACTTTCTATCGTAGGTGGGTAGATTCTGTTTTGCGTCGATGTCTTACCCACGAAGAAGCCGAGATTGTCCTAAATTATTCCCATACTGGAGCATGTGGGTGTCATTTATCTGGGTTAGCAATGGCCCAGAAGATCTTACGTGTCGGTTATTTCTGGCACACGGTCTTTAAATATTGTGTGGAATTCATGAAGCACTGCTATCCTTGTCAGCTTTACACCAGAAAGATGCGGTCACATCCTACTCCGTTATTTCCTGTCATCTCAGTGGGCCCCTTCATGAAGTGGGGGATAGATTACGTGACGTGCAACCCAATATCGGCTGGGGGGCACAGACACATCATTGTCGCTATAGATTACTTCATGAAGTGGGCAGAGGCAATGCCCACCTATAAAGCTGATGGGGAAACTGCAGCTTTTTTCGTTTTCAACCAAATTATCGCACGGTTTGGTATTCCTAAAGAGATTGTTGCTGACCATGGCAATCACTTCCAAAATAGTACGATGACTAAATTGACCACACTGCCAGGGTTTAAACAAGAACATTCGTCTTCTTTCTACCCTCAAGCGAATGGTAAATTCAAGGCTGTAAATAAAACCTTGAAGACTATTCTCAAGCGCACTATTAATGCAGCCCGTTCCAATTGGCACATCATGTTGTATCCTGCACTATGGGCTTATCAGACCAATGTGAAAACTGACACAGGGTTTTCTCCTTTCCAACTCGTTTACGGAGTGGAAACAGTAACCCCGGTTGAATGCTAAATCCCATCTTTAAGGATTTCTATTCGTGTGCTACCTGATACAACTGAGCTGGAAGAATGGTTGTTACACTTAGAACATCTAGATGAACAACGTAGAGATGCGCTGACAGCAAACGAAGCTCATAAAAATAGGGTAAAAAATCAGTACGATAAATTGGTCAAACCTAGGATTTTTTCTAAAGGGGAGCTTGTCTTTCTTTGGGATCAAGACAAAGAACCCCTGGGGGAAGGGAAATTCAAGTCTATGTGTTTAGGACCCTATGCCGTGTGAATTTTTTTAAAGAAAAGTGCATATGAATTAACTAATTTCGAGGGAAATAAGCTGCCTGAGCTTGGAAATGGGCTCTACCTCAAAAAGTACTTTTCTCAGGATTAGCACTTCTTTGTATTTTTATTGTATGTAACTTTATGTACAATAGTTCGCTAGTTTGTGTTCTTATATCATCTATTGGTTGTTACAGATGCCTTCCGAGTGGTTCGTAGGTTTTTCATATGGCGCTAGTCACCACACTTGCAACCTGGCTTTAGCCGCATGGGTTATTTACTCACCCTCATGACAGCTAGTTGCCTTTTTAGGTGCTTGTCTAGGTCTTGCTACCAATAATGTGGCAGAGTACAGGGCCGCCATTGAGCTATTATGGGATGCCTTGTCATGAGACATTACCCAGCTGGAAGTCAGGCTTGACTCTCAACTGGTAGTTTCCGAGCTCAATCAAGCTTATCAGGTGTGAAACCCTATTCTACTACATCAGTTTATGCAATTTAGGTTATTGGAAATAAATTTTGATTTTATTACATTTAATCATATTCCAAGAAATCAAAATTCATTAACTGATGCATATGCGAATTATATCTTGGATTGGCATTTAACACATATTTCATAAAATTTAAAACAGACACATTTAAAAACACATATAAATAAATCGACATTTATATATATATATATGAATATATGTACATATAGATAGGTCGAGTTTGATCCTCAGATCCAGTCATAACTGTATAATATACAAAAAATATATACAAAATCTGGATCATAGTCCATAAAAGTGCTCCTAAGTCTAAGCTTGACCACCCTAGTCATCCTGACCACCCTGAGCATCCTGTTGATCCTGGTCTCGGGCTTCTTCAGCCTCTTCAACTGCAGCAGCCTCCAACAACCTCTATGTAAACAAGAACCGCTCTAGCTACCCTTCTCATTAGGCGTATCTAGACAGGTGGGATACCAACCACTAACTCCTGCATAATGACATGTATCTGCTCAATACGCAAAGTAGGTACTCTTTGGGTAAGCCTGGATAGCTTCCCCTCAAGAACCCTAATCAGACCGTGATCCTCTCCTGCCACTGGTTGCACGTACATACGAGGATTCCCAATAGGGTGAACTGGTCCAATGTCTGCATTTTTTAAACATTTAAAGGATTAAAACTCTTTTACATATATATATATCTTTATGACTAAAATTCATAAAAAGTTAAAAAACTTGAAAAACCAAAATACTTGATGCTCCCCATGCTCCTCCAGGAGGGAGGACAAGGTCATTGTCACCCCAGAAATCCAACCCAGCATATGGAAACTGCTCAAGTGCTAGTAGCATCTGCTCCCACCATAGGTAGAAATCATCATCATACACACTCTGAACCGATCCACTGCCACCCTGGCGGAGGAATATTTCTCCCCATTTACTTAGCCTAGGCTGACAGGGAGAGGAAATCGGTAGAGGTACTACATGACTAAGACCGAGCGCTCTCTCAAAGAAAAAGGCCACCAATATGCTAGAATAACCAAAATTTTTCCGTCGGCCTCTCTTGCAGTCAGAGTTGCTTCTTCATTATAAGGATAACTCTCGAGCACCAGTCATATAAATTTCCCTATTGACACTTCACCGCAATTATCATTTGGTTTTGAGTTGCAAGATGAAGCGATGATGATCCTGCAACCCTCACTACTGTGCTTACCAATACTTGTAATGGAAAGCTGTGAATATGAGTAATAGGGATGCAAGTACCCCTTTTCTGAGTACCAGGCGCGTAGTAAGTATCAATGTAGTTCTGAACACTTAGAAGGTCAACACCCCTACCAGTGCCTTCCAAGTTGATCGGAGCTCCCCGTCATAACAAACTGGATATGAAATAGATGTCTTCCAGTGTAATCTCTAGAATCTCACCTTGCAAGTCAAATGCACCTAGATCATGATCCCAGTAGTTTATTAAAAACTCCAGTAAGCGTACATTCGATCGCATGGGTGAGGTACAAAAGAATTAAATCAACTCACTTTGCCACAAGGCATGCACCTTGGCGGCACTTCAAAGAGCATCTTGGTTCATGTCTTCATGCTCCCTCTCCCTCCACTCCAAGACCATGTTTCAGCCTGTTAACAAGACCATGATCAAACATTAAATTCATGAAAAACTTTTGATTTTGGCCCTACTTAGCGTTTTTATACATCGTGTAGTATACACGACTGTCCTTTGGACATGTCGCGTATCATACGCGAGTTTCTTTCAAGCAAGCCACGTATAAAACGCGTATACGCGACTGTTTATATAGCATACCTACGTATACATCGTAACTATTTTTAGTTTGGTTGAAAACATCAATTATTTCACAAAATAAAAAATTTTCTTAGATGAAATGAAAGAGCACGGAGAGTAGGTTTACTTGGCACTTGCGGTTTGAAAATTCGTCCATCGGTTTGACCACAACGAGCAATTGAAAGTAGAGGTAAAACTTGTCTAAATTGGGTAAAAATTCCAAATGGTGAATTTGATTTCTATTTTTGCACTATTTATAGAAATTATTTCAAAAGTGGGTTTTTTAGCCTATAGTTTGTAATTTTTATTAACATCAATCTAATACCATGTTATTTTTTACCTAATGAAATAGGTCCAAGGTTATTCAAAGTCGTCTTCCAATCATATAGGGTAGGATTTTGATCATTCATATGCATTTTTGCACTTATACTTAATCCACTTTACCCCTACGGCTACTACTTTGACCAGACTATGGTATTCAACCATTAGTGCCTTGTTTATATCATTGTTCTTCCGTGGATAGGGATTTCCTAACATGAGCACCCTAGCTTAGAACACATTTATTGTCATTTGGTGCTCATGTCGCATTTGTTGTAGGTTCCGGGGAGCCTTCTTAGCTAATTTTCACGCCAAATTGAACCTCATTTTTGGTTTATTTTTACAAGATATCCGCTTTATAAGGTTCCCCACCCTTATAGAGTTTCTTTAGGCCCAGGTCTAACTCCTCAAAATAGACTTGACTGCCGAGTAAACATATTCATTCAGGCTCATTAAGAATATGTGAATGGGCATCCACATTGGTGGTAGGTTATCTCTTTCTCGGACTATGTGGAATAATATGAGAAATGATCACTCTCTTTTTTGTAGAATTGAGAAGAGTATTCTCAAGCATAGGTTTATCACTTTTCCAGACCCGAGGGACTAAACTTACGGAAAAGGACTACCTGGTATGAGCTTAGTTTTCTCTTTTTCGTGCTCTAGACCTAAACATGAAAAAGATTCCGAGTGTACTTTATGTCTTTGTCATGCTCGTTAAACAACAAGAACAAAACATCGAGTTTACTGTTGTAAGCCCCATTTCTCGTACTCAAATGGATCTTTTCGAGTGATCTTGCTTTCCTTCACACTCGCAAAACTCAAGCTATATGGTACTTTTGAAGGAGCATTGGTTAGGTGGTAATTTAACCTTTTTCGGACCTCCTTGACTAAGTACGAAAAAGGTTCAACTTTTCTTCTTCGGAAGTTAAGAGAGTTCTTCAGAGATATGTTTTATACCTTTTCAGTTTCAGGAGACTAAATTGAACGAAAAAGGAACCCCCTGGAGTCTTCTTTGGCGTTTTCAGACTCTCTAAATATGAAAACACCAAGAGAGCATGTACTAGTTCGGGCTCGCAAAATCCACGAATAAGTGACATTATCAAGCATTATTCCTTATTATCTTCAAGCTTGTCAAAAATGAAGAGAGAGCTGAGTTGAATTTCCTGGACTCGTTAAAATTTAACAGGAAAGATAAGGAAGAAGTTTCTCTTTGGGTTATAGTTGGTGGCAACATGTTCTCCTTGAACATAGCACTCTCTAAAATTTTCGATACTCATGTCTCAGTATACACTTTCAGTTCAGCTATTACTTTGAGTTTCCTACTCCTCCACTTGTCATTTATGCCTGGGGAATCTGATCATGTCTCCTACATGACAGATAAGTCTAGTTGTTCTATCTGCAAAGTTAAAAAGCTGCATTGAGCCATCTTTGTGTCATGCTCACTGTTCAAGGATCTATCCCTGTTTCTGATTTTTATCTTGATTCCATCATTATCCTATCTGATATCAATTGTGTCTACCTTCCTTTATCCAGTTCCTAGTTACTCTTGTGATCCGTTGGAGGATCTATTTCCTTCCTCATCACATCATGGTTTCTCATCAACATTTCCTGAAGACGAAGACCTAGAGTTTTGATGATGGTACCCTAGGATTTAATTTCATCATTGGTGAATTCCTTTGCTTCAGTTTTCAATTGTCACCTATTGATTGACAATCTGTTGAATCATTTCCATGTTCAACTTCGATACATATATTCACATGGCTTGGATTGTACTAGTTCCTTTGGATTTTGATGAATACCTTAGGTTGACATCTATAACCTAAGTTGCGCAAGATTGTGTTGTGTTCACTTACACAGGTTCCAGATATTTGAAGACTTACCATGATTGTATATTGTGGCTTCGATCCACCTTTGTAATATACGTGGTCTAGCACCTATATCATATGATGTACTCAAACATTGTAAAGGAGCTAGTGTTCCAGTATATTGAACATAGCATCCTCAGATATGATTTTGTATATTACATTCGATATGTATTTGTTTCAGGTACTTCCTTTGCTTCCTTGGACTTCTAAGTTCTCGAAGATAATGATTAAAATGTATTTTGGCCATCACTTCCCTCTAACCTCACACATTAGGGGGCATCTGTTATCAGCCAAAATGGCACTTCTCCGTTCGAGTGCCAACATTCCTTATGTTGGTACAAAAAAGGACAAATTGGATTGAAGTGGCCTAAACACTATAGATGGGCATGACCTTTGATGCATTTTCCTCAGACCAGCCTTGTATATTTTTACTATGGATTTTGGGTTGCATACGTGACTATGTGCATTGCAACTCGCATGTCATACACGATTATTTGCATTTGCAACCCGCGTATACTTGTATACGCAAGTTCCCTTTGAGCAACCCACGTATACTTGTATACGCAAGTTCCCTTTGAGCAACCCGCGTATCATACGCGAGTTGCCTATATTAATACCCATGCATACCCTAATTCAACATTACAAAATATAATTGAGATTAGATGAGATTATTTGGGGCCTAATCCATAACTATCCCAACCATCTCAACCATCCCAACCTTCGAAACCACTCTATTTCCCAAAGTATAAATAGAGGCCTTGGGGTGGGTGCTAATCAATCATTTTTGGAGAGAAAAGTTATGCTGGTGGTATATCTTCAGAGTCTTGGAGCAGCAGAACTCAGTCCTTTGGTTGTAGAGGAGTCCTTGTGTCAGAAGTTGGGTTGTACTCTTATCTTGTTCACCACTTGTTAATAAAGAGAATTCTTCTTCCAATCTTGTGTTGCATTTATTTAATGTATATTGTCTTAATGAATATGTGTTATTATGTTATATATATGATTTTCATCTAACCTCTAATATACATATGCCTGAGATATTACTTGAAGGATCTTCTCTTTGCAGGTGGAGAAGTACATCCCTAGAAGTTTTGGAGAGAAGTGGAATGAGAGAAGATCAATCTTGGATCAACCGTCGCTAATCGGGTAAGTCAAGATTTTCTTCCTATTCTCTTTCCATTCCCTATAAAAGCTGATTGTCTGCAAGTTAGTAGTAATTTGTTAACCCCAGACCCTAGGTTACAAGGGTGCTTTATCCTAAAAAACAATCACCATCATTGTTCATCCTCATATTCATCTTCATAGTCATCATCATCCTCATCATCATCATCATCTTCGTCATCAACATCCTCATCCTCATCATCGCAATCATCATCATCATCATCATAATCACTGTCATCATATTAATAGTCATCATGATCATCATCCTCGTCATCATCCTCATCCTCATCCTCATCCTCATCTTCAACATCATTGTTCATCATCATACTCATTATCATCCTCCTCCTCATCATCATCGTCGTCATCATCATCCTCAGCATCATAATCATCATCGTCATCATCATCATCATCATCATCATCATCATCATCCCCATCATCCTCGTCCTCATCATCATCATCACCATCATTGTTCATCATCATCATCATCATCATCATCATTGTTCATCATCATCATTCCATTGGAAATGCTTAAAAATAAAATCAAAGCAAAGTTTTAACTAAACCTATCATCATCATCATTGTTCCTCATCATCGTCATCGTCATCATCATCCTCATACTCATCCTCATCATCGTCGTCGTCATCATCATCATCATCGCCATCATTGTTCATCATCATTGTCATCGTCATCATCATCATCATCATTGTCATCATCCTTGTTAGATTTTATCATTCAAGCTAGCATTATGATCTCATGTTCTTTAACTGAGAGAATAACATGCACAACAATAAAGCACAAGAGACAAGAGACACAAAGAATTTTCCTCAGGGAAACCATAAAGGAGAAAACCCCACAACCTCCTCAGAGATAGAATCAGCACCAAAAGTAAAACCTGAAAAATAGTAAGATGATCTCCATAGCTTCTGTCTCTCTCTCTCTCTCACTGAGAGAGCTTCTCCTCTCTCACTCATGCGCCCCAATGAGTGAGTGTGTGTGTGATAAATAGAGAGACTCACTCTCTATTTATATTCGTTCGTTCACTTGAAACCCACTCCAACATGTCGGCCTCACTTAACAATTACTTACTAGAGCCGACATCTCTAGGAGTGTTTAATAACCCTAGTGCCCCACAACTTGTGGGGACTTTGCCTCCTCCGACCAACAAGGAGGTTTATCCTTAACACAATGGTGGGGACTATTGCCTCGACTTACAATGACTCACCTAGGGTCGACTTCTCTAGGATAGTCTAATAACCCTAGGGCCCCATAACTGTGGGGACTTTAACCCTTGACCAATAGGAGGGTTACCCACATTGACTTGTTTACATTATAGAAACTTCCCGGAATAAACATTGGGGTATGACATGACTCAATTAAATTACAGACACATCCCAGAATAAACATCGGGGTACAATACATAAGATATACATATGAATACATTCCGAAGTTACAATTACATCAACACTCCCTCTTAACTAGGAAGGTATTCTCTCGACACAATTTATCAGCACAATTCTTCTTCTCTGTATCATTTGGATCATCATTGAGTTCTCGTCATCTTCATCTTCAAGTCATCTTCATCTGGATCTGGATCATTACTCAATCTGAATCATCATCACTGAATCTAGATCATCACTCGATCTGGATCATCATCACTGGATCTGGATCATCACTCGATCTGGATCATCATCACTGGATCAAGATCATCACTGGATCTGGATCATCATCACTGGATCTGGATGATCACTGGATCTGGATGATCACTAGATTTGGATGATTACTGCTGGATCATCACTGCTGGATCATCATCACTTGATCTAGATCATCACTGGATCTAGATCATCACTGGATCTGGATAATCACTGCTGGATCATCATCACTGGATCTAGATCATCACTCGATCTGGATCATCATCATTAGACATCATCACTGGATCTAGATCCTCACTCAATCTGGATCAGTACCACAGGTGCTATCTCATGATTCTTCTCATCACAGGAAGTTCTACAGAACCAACCCTTTTTCATGATGGTTGTAGGCCTAGCCTCCATGTAGGTCTTCTTCAGCGCTTATATCTGACACCAAGTCAGAATGGTCTGTCCAGCACTTACATCTAATCATGTAGGAACCAATTATATGATCACATCAGAAAGGCCCAGCACTCACTTTCACCAGCATGATAGGACACAACTACTATCATCTATGAAAAGGATCAGCACTTACATCTGACTTACTCGTAAGAAAGGCATGCACTCACATCTAATCTTGTAGGAACCAATCCTACAGTCACATCAGAATGGCCCCCAGTGCTAGACTGAGCTACCTATTAACCGACCAGGTGCCTCCATTCTCCCAGAGAATGGCAGTAGCCCTTACATCTCACCTACTTGTCAGAATGGCCAGCACTCACATCTGACCTACTCGTCAAAAAGGCACAACACTCACATTTGACCTACTCGTCAGAAAGGCATGCACTCACATCTGATCTTGTAAGAACCAATCCTACAGTCTCATCAGAATGGCCCCCAGTCCTAGACTGAGCTACCTGGTAACTGACCAGGTGCGTCCATTCTCCCAGAGAATGGCAGTAGCCCTTACATCCGACCTACTCGTCAGAATGGCCAGCACTCACATCTGACCTACTCGTTAGAAAGGCACAACACTCACATCTGACATGGAAGGAACCTAATCCTTTAGCCATGAAAGAATGGCTCAGCCCTTATATTTGATCAAGTGGGAACACGTCCCTCTATCACATCAGAATGGCCATGCACTCATATCTGATCGTATGAGAACACATTTCATAGTCATATCAGAATGGCCCTCAGTCTCATAATGAGTTTTCCTGGTAACTAACCAGGCACCTCCATTCCAAGAATGGCAATAGCCCTTATATATGATCATGTAGGAACCAATCCTACAGTCATATTAGAATGGCTCAGCACTCACATATGACATGGAAGGAACCAATCCTCTCACCATGATAGAATGGCTCAGCCCTTACATCTGAACATGGAAGGAACCAATCCTCTCACCATGTCAGAAGGGCTATGGGTCTCATCATTTTCCCTTGGAGAAAACCTCAATCTGGAGAACACTAAGCTTCTCCCTGAAGTACTCGAACTTCACCCTAGCCAATGGATTTGTCAACACATCAACTATCTGTTCCTCCGTCGCAACATACTGGAGCTTTACTGCTCCCCTCTGCATCATATCCCTGATATAGTGATACTTGATCTTGATATGCTTCGACTTATCATGGAACACTGGATTCTTTGACAACTCCACGCAACTCTGGTTGTCACAATGTATACAAGTAGCATCGAACATGAGATCAAATAAATCAGACAGTAGCTTCCACAGCCATACTGCCTCATAACTAGCTGAACAAGCTGCGACATACTCTACTTCAGTTGTACTCAATGCCACACATGATTGCTTCCTGCTAAACCAAGAGATCACACCTGATCCCATAATGAAGCAACACCCTGAAGTGTTCTTCTTATCGATGGCACTGCTTACCCAATCTGAATCAACATAACCCTCCAAGTTAATCTTCTGATTTGCCTCGTGCTTGAGCCCATAATTAACTGTACCCATCAGGTACCTCAGAATATGCTTTGCAGCAATCAAGTGAACATTTCTCGGATCTGTCAGGAACTGGCTCAAGCTGTTCACAGCAAAGCAAATGTCTGGTCTCATGTTCGTCAGGTACATCAAGGACCCAATCATCTGACGATACATCGTAGCATCAACCGACTCTGGTGAAGCAACACTTAATAGCTTCAGGTTCGATGCCATAGGTGTGGTCATGGCCTTGCAGTCCATCATTCTGAACCTCTTCAGGATCTCTACTGCATACTTGCCTTGTCCACACCTCCATGCCTAGAAAATAGTGCATCGACACATAACAGGGGCATCACTGGTCTTCCGCCTTGGACCTTGAAGCAAAGGTTGAAATCCACTTTACTCTTAGTAAAGCCTATAGTCATCAGTAACCTATACATCCTGTCATACCATGTCGAAACTCAAGATATTCTATAGTCACTCCCTCTGAAGTGGAGCATCATACTCCCTTTGTCTTCCGTACTCTATGCACTGAAACATTCTGTACTGGAGTGACAAGTGGCTTCCTATGCCACTAATATTCCATGTATCCATCTAGTGTATAGACTTTCATCTTCAACCTTGTAGAAAAGGTTAAGATCTTCATCAAGCTCATCATGTATGTGTTTCAACTCCCACTGGTTGCAAATGTCTCTTCGTAGTCTATGCCTTCCTTTCGTGAGAAGCTTCGTGCTACGAATCTTTCCTTGTATCCCACGATGTTTCCATCTACTGCATGATGGAACTATAAACTTCTCTTCAGGTATCGATATTGCAACCTAGACATCATTCTTTTTGAATTGGTCTTCCCTTTCTTCTTGGTTACTTCTTCATAGCTGGAAGGTTCTGTATCAATGATGTCACTGTACTCGTCATATTATTCTTCGTTTTTGAACTGTCGTCACTTGTTCTTCGGAACAAGTCTTCATTCTTCTTTGCTTGTAGGCAATTATGTATGCGATCTTTCCTACAAGTCAAATGCATTTGTATGGTTAGAAACATTTCATAAGGAATATTCATACTGGCAAATTCTTATGCATAAATATATGATCATGCAACTACTTTAGCCAATACAACATTCATCCATATCTCACGGAAACTTTCTAGATGCCTTCCATCTCTACCAGGACAACATTGAGATTGTGCACTAATCCAATATGTCAGCAAAGAGGTTTCATTCTAGATAAGTAGCAATGGAGATTTGTATAGCACCATGAGCTACTTACCCATTACATGCATATTAGTAGTATACTGTCGTTAATGCAGACATTCTATCATGCATAATACATCAACTGAATGTAAACAAATGCATAACAAAATAATATCATGAAATGACAATTTAATACTTATCTTTATATGTTTCGTGGGTATATTCCTTCTTGAGCCTTCAATTTCATCATCTTCTTCATTCATAATAGCATCGTTTCTTATCCAAATGCTAATATGGATAAGGGGTTCTTCAAGAGTTGAGTTCTTCGTATTCCTCATCGCTTGAGGGATCTTCTTTCGATGGTGAGAGTTTGATCTTCAGTTGCTCCCATCTTCTCTTCTCTTAATATGAGTTGAGCTTCTTCTTCTTCCCAGAGTCTGCTGAAAGTAATCACTTCCTTCTGGTACACATTCCTTGCATGAATGAATCCCATGATCCTGGGAGACCATTCAAGGTGGCTATCACCACTTCTGCATTCTCCACTTCTTCTTCTACTACTACAAGTTGTTCTTTGATTTGAGAGACCCTTGTAAAGTATGACTGTATGGTCTCTGCATTCTGGATCTTCACATTCTTCACCTGGTTTCTTAAGGTCATATTCCAGATTATGTTCTTCCCTTCAAATAGCTTGGTCAAGGAATCAAACATATTCGAGGTTTTTAGGGAAGACACTTGTGGTACAAGTTGATTTGTGATTGAATCTTCTTGACCTTGACCAAGTTCTTCTTGTGTAAGGCTTTTAGCCTCATCTCCCTCTGGAACTGGAACCTCTCTACTCATGTAGGTGTCCAATTCATTTTCTTCAGTGATATCATATAATTCCATGCTTGGAAGTTGTCAACTTCACCAAGCTTATCATCAATCTGATGTGACATATCACTTTGAAATGATAACCTCAAATGAAAATAGCAAAAGATTATATCTTACCGATTTGAGGTGTCCGTCCTGGTTTCGGAGCTGGCTGATCTAGGGTTAAACAGAGAAACCCTAATTTTCAAAACTTGGAATCTTTTAGATCTGATTGGATAGAAATATGGATCTCTTCAAATGGAGCTGTCTAATGTACTCCTTTTCTGAAAACAGTGGAGGGAAGCTCCTAGAATAGGAAGCCCTAGTTTTCCAATTTCTTCTGCAGAAATTCCTATTACTGTTTTTGCGGTATCTTCAAAATTACTACTCCCCTATGTCTAAAATTTTGTATTGAGGTAACCTCGCATGTCCCTGATCTAACACCACAGGTTTCATCAGAATTGGTTTCACAAATTGGGACTTATGGTCCTTTTCCCAAGGTGACCTGTTACAGGACTGTTCAGAACAACGAAGTTGTACGGACTGCCACGTGTCACTAGTTAATATTCTAAGTCTAAAACTTGGACCATAGAAAGTACAGTCTGTGACCTTTTCTGGAACATCTTTATAAATCTCATTTGGACCTGTGTAGTGTAAGATATAGCAATTCTCCCCAGGTGTCATGTTTAGGGATGAATTCTGGAAGAGGCTGGAACCGTAACTTGAAGGGATCATACGCCCAGAATATAGTGAATCTAAGGCTTAATTTTGGAAACAATGTACATCAAGATTTTAGCTTCTGTCGCTGTAAGTTTTAGCTCCAGAGCCTTCACCAATTTTGGGATATAGTGAATGTACCAAAACTTAGCAGTTTTAGTATTTAGGGTTTTTCTAGCTCAGAGTCAAACTAGGGTTTGGATTTCTTGGAGTTTGACCCAACCAAAAATATTGATCCAGGTCTCTAAACTTCGATTTTGATGAGGAGAGCAATCCTATGCTAGGCTCACTCAAAAATTCCTCTTCTGCAAGAAGCCCTAATTTCCCGCACCAAAACTGAAAATGCTCGGAATCGAATTTCGCTTCGACACAAAGATGCGCCCTTCAATGGAGAGTCGACCTAGCATATTTTTGCTGATGGATTGTGGAGAGAGACCCAAAAATTAAGAATCCCTAGCTTCTGCAGCTGTACAATGTCTTCTTCTTAGGTTAGCTCTGAAACCATGTTAGATTTTACCATTCAAGCTAGCATTATGATCTTAGGATCTTTAACTAAGAGAATAACATGCACAACAATAAAGCATAAGAGACAAGAGACACAAATAATTTTCCTCGGGGAAGCCATAAAGGAGAAAACCTCGCAACTTCCTCAGAGATAGAATCAACACCAAAAGTAAAACCCGAAAAATAGTAAGGTGATCTCCACAGCTTCTATCTCTCTCTCTCACACTGAGAGAGCTTCTCCTCTCTCAATCATGCGCCCCAATGAGTGTGTGTGTGTGTGATAAATAGAGAGACTCACTCTCTATTTATATTTGTTCGTTCACTTGAAACCTAGTCCAACATGTCGGCCTCACTTAACAATTATTAACCAGAGCCAACATCTCTGGGAGTGTCTAATAACCCTAGTGCCCCACAACTTGTGGGGACTTTTCCTCCTTCGACCAACAAGGAGATTTATCCTTAACACAATGGTGGGGACTATTGCCTCGACTTACAATGACTCACCTAGGGTCGATTTCTGTAGGATAATCTAATAACCCTAGGGCCCCATAACTGTGGGGACTTTAACCCTTGACGAATAGGAGGGTTACCCACAATGACTTGACATGACTTGTTTACATTATAGAAACTTGCCAAAATAAACATCGGGGTATGACATGACTCAATTACATTACAGACACATCCCAAAATAAACATTGGGGTACAATACATAAGATATACGGATGAATACATTCCGAAGTTACAATTACATCAACAATCCTCATCCTCTTCATCATCATAGTCATCATCCTCGTCATAATCATTTTCATCATCCTCATCATCATCATCATCACCAACATTTTTCATCATCGTCATCATCATCATCCTCATCCTCATCCTCATCATCATCATCGCCATCATTGTTTACCATCATCATCATTGTCACCATCATCATCATCCTCCTCCTCCTCCTCGTCCTCATCATCATCATAGTCATCATCCTCATCATCATCATTTTCATCCTCCTCCTCCTCCTCCTCCTCCTCATCATAGTCATCATCCTCATCATCATCATTTTCATCCTCCTCCTCCTCCTCCTCATCATTGTTCATCATCATCATTCTATTTCAAATGCTTGAAAATAAAATCAAAGCAAAGTTTCAACTAAACCTATCATCATCATCATCATTGTTCCTCATCATCGTCGTCATCATCATCATGCTCGTCCTCATCCTCATCATCATCATCATCACCATCATTGTCATTGTCATCATCATCCTCATCCTCATCATCATCATCATAGTTATCATCCTCATCATCCTCATTGAAATCATCCTTATCATCATCAGTACAATCATCATCATGATCATCATCATCATTGTTCCTCATCATCGTCAGCATCGTCATCATCCTCATCATCATCTTCATCATCATCACCATCATTATTCATCCTCATAGTCATATTCATAGTCATCATCATCATCATCTTCGTCCTCAACATCATCATCCTCATCATCGCAATCATCATCATCATCATCATAATCACTGTCATCATAGTAATAGTCATCGTGATCATCATCCACCTCCTCCTCCTCCTCATCATCACCATCATTGTTCATAATCATAGTCATTATCATCCTCCTCCTCCTCATCATCATCATCCTCATCATCGTAAGCATCATCATCATCATCATTGTAAGCATCATCATCATCATCATCATCATAATCATCATCATAATCATCGTCATCATACTCATACTCATTGTGATCCTCATCCTCATCCTCATCATCATCGCCATCATTATTCATCATCATCATCATCACAGTCATCATCATTGTGAGAATCCTCCTCCTCCTCATCATAGTCATCATCCTCATCATCATCATTGTCATCATCATCCTCCTCCTCATCATAGTCATCATACTCTTCATCATCATCATTGTCATCATCCTCCTCCTCATCATCATAGTCATCATTCTCTTCATCATCATCATAGTCATCATCCTCATCATCATCATTGTCATCATCCTCCTCCTCATCATCATAGTCATCATCCTCATTTGATAATTATTGTCATCCTCCTCCTCCTCCTCCTCATCATTCCATTGCAAATGCTTGAAAATAAAATCAAAACAAAGTGTTTACTTAACAAATGCGTGCACGCATCCCTAACGCATGTGCACAAAGTAGCACGAAAGCGCTTTTAGTGCGTGCACACCCATAGAGTGCGATATCGCTTCTAGTGCATGCGCGTGATTTAAATTTAGAATTTCGGCGGCACCTTTTTTCCAACCAACGTGGTGGATGACTTGGCTGCTTTGGTTTTAGGGTCGGTTTTCCCAAGCAAGTGGTTCGGACTGTCTTATGACATAAAAAGTTGTTTTGTACCACTTCTCCTATTTCGTGCATGATTTTCCATATCCCATGCTTGTTCACCGTTAATGAAAATTCACACACTTATGTAACTATGTATGTAGATTCTGAATATGTAATTTTTATTTAAATCTATTATATTTTTCAATTTTTTATTTAATTTTAAATGGACTAACGTCAATCTAACACAAAAGGTAGGATATTTGCTTCGGCTATAACTTTTGATTGCCTCACCTATTTAAAAAATGGAAAAGAACCCGCACAAGAAGACACAAAGACCTACATCCTGAAAAAACAAATATCGT